>JAWWEW010000166.1:34393626-34403626 GCA_035583185.1 Anabacerthia variegaticeps
ACCCTGGGCTGGTGGGAGGTGTCCCTGCCCATGGCAGGGGTGGCACTGGGTGGGCTTTGAGGTCCCTTCCAACCCAATACCTTCTAGCATTTTCTGGATGAAATCCTATGAATTTTCTGGCAGCAAAGCCCATGCTGGAGGACACAAAGTACATCCAGTTGTGTGGGCAGGTACCATGTCTCTTTGGTTTCTTTGGACTTGAAGTGGGCTTGGACTCCCCAAAGCTGATGAATGGTTATAGATTTCACTCAGGTACATGCATAATGTCCTTAGCTAAAGCAGAAGCCCCCTGGCAGTGCAGAGCTGGGTCACTGGGGAAGCTCAGGGAGCACTTGCTGCTTTTGCTATCCTTGCTGCCACATGAGGGTTGGCAGTGTTGGGTTTGGCTTCTGTTGCAGGAGTTAAACCAAGGTTATGAGAAGTGTGGTGTTCTGGCAGTAGCTCAGCTGCTGCCCTGACAAGCAGAGAACAAACAACAGCCTTTGGTGACTTCCCTGTTGCTGAGAGAAGTGTCAGTTTTGCAACAAAAATGCTGAAATGCTTCATTTTCAAATGAGCTCATTGGTAGAGGAGCTTCCAGGGATGGGGCAGCCCCAGCTCCTCTGGGCACCCTGTGCCAGGGCCTGCCCACCCTCCCAGCCAGGAATTCCTTCCCAGTATCCCATCTGATCCTGCCCTCTCTCAGTTCACAGCCATTCCCCTTGTCTGTCACTACACTGTTGTTACACAACTTAACTTTTCCATACCATGCATTAGAGTAGTGGCATTCTGATGCTTTCCACTAACAGGGACTTCCCTTTTCTTGGTGACCCCTCTTGCCCCAGGTCTGAGCCGAGGAGCTGGGCTGAAGGGAGCCACTCCAGCCCCTCAGCATGATACAGGGATTGACCATCCGCCTACTGGATGGGAAACCAGTGGTGTGCCATCAGTTTGGGGGTGTCACTGAAACACAGGCAGTTTATCTACTTCTCTGATAATTGAATATACATGTTAAATTGCAATCTAGGAAAACATTTCAGATCCTTTTTCTGTGCTGTCACTGGTTGGAGACACCGGGTGATTTTTATCTCTGTAACCCACCCAAACACCTCTGCTGTGCTGGCCTCAGTTAAATTTCTCGGTGTTTCCTTGCAGAGGAAACAAGGTCTCTGGTTATCATCTGGTCACATGCCTATCTCATTATTCAAGCTGCACGTATTGAGGTCAGAGATAACATCAGATTTTTGGCTATATGGGTGATTCAATATGAGGATGTTTTCCTAAAAGCAAGGGTTGCTTTATGTAGGGCAAAAAAAAAGGAGAAGGGAGCGAACTTCAGGTTAATTAGATTATTTAAAGTTAAGGTTGGGGATCTTGGTTAGAGGTGGAGTGCAAGTTCATTTTGGTCTGGGGTTAAGGGAGATGGAAATCTATCCGTGTCCATCTCCCTGATTGGTCTGTCTGTCTTTGGGGCCTTACTTACTTCTGGAACACAGATCCAGAGTAACAGAACACAACAGTTCCCCTTGCAATGTGTAGTTTAATATTTCAGCGAGTACAGGTGGGTGCTGTGATTACTTTTTCATTAGTCTTTGGTCCCTTTCCTGCTCCGTGCTGCGCTCCCATAAAGTTGGCTATCGAAGCAATGTTTTCTCCCGGATTCATTGAATGGGTTTAAAGTGTAACACCCAACTGTTAAAATTATTGCATCTTTTCCTTCAACACCTTGTCAAATAAAATGTCTCATTACCATGCAAATAGAAATCGTTGCTGTTGCCAGGCAGGCAAAATGTTACGGCGCAGATTACAAGTTCTTGATGGCGGGTGTTGCGGCGTCGGAACAAACCCCCTCCGTCCCCGCAGCCGTCTGATGGCCGGGCAGCCAGGGGGAAATGTCAGGCTGAGGCCTCCTCTTGGAACAGCTTCATTCCCCTCCCAGCACGGCGGGGAGCGTGGGGAAGGGGAGAACCAAGATGTGGTTTTAACTGTTCGTGTGTGGCGATGTTTGATTAGGGGTGTGCTCGGTCAAGGTCTTCCAGTGCCTGAAGGGGCGCACAAAAGGCTGGAGAGGCACCTTGGACAAGTAGTGACAGGACAAGGGGAATGGCTTCCCACTGCCAGAGGGCAGAGTTGGATGGGATATTGGGAAGGAATTGGTGGCTGGGAGGGTGGGCAGGCCTTGTCCCAGGTTGGGCAGAGAAGCTGTGGCTGCCCCTGGATCCCTGGGAGTGTCCAAGGCCAGGTTGGACGGGGCTTGGAGCAGCCTGGGCTGGTGGGAGGTGTCCCTGCCCATGGCAGGAGTGGCACTGGGTGGGCTTTGGGGTCCCTTCCCACCCAAACCAAGCTGTGATTTAATGATTGTGTGTAGTGAGAGGAATGAAATTTTATTTACGTTCAAGACCCCAACTCTTTGTTTCACCAGGAGCACGTCCTAGGCCAGGCATGAGTGACACTGAGTTGGGTGTTATATACAGGTGTTGGTCTGGGTGTTGTATTTAGTTTTCATGTACTAAAACATTTATTTTGTGCGTCCTGCATGAGTATTTGTTTAAAATTTGGTCATTAAGATCATCAGCCCCTATTCCTGTTTAGAGATCAGTTACAGTTAAGACAAACATTTGTGTCTTTCACAAACCAGTCGCTTTGTGCCAGTGACCTGAACCAGCTGCTCGGTCCTGAGTTGGTTTGGAAAGTCAAATAACTTCTGTAATACCATATACAGGGTAATTTATTGACAGGGAGTGGGGCAGCGTTTGTTTCAGAAGTTCTCTGGACAAAAGTTTGAGTGATTTCCAAGCCCTCCACCACCTTTTTATTGCTGTTTCTTCTTTCTAGGAACAATAATTTTGCATGCAAACAATTAGCAGTTCTTCTCCTGGTGTCTAGTCCTTAATGTAAATATTTTAGCTCTCTGTCTTTGCTGTTCAAAACACTCGGAATGGGTAATTCATCCAAAATAAATATGCAATTTTGAAGCTGATTTCCAAGCAGATGACTGTGAGGAGGTGCTGGAAACAAGCCAGTGGCTTCTCATCTTGTAGTTCCCAGAATTAATTTCCTCACAAGTGGGAAAGGCTACAACACAAAATTAATTCAATCCACACTAAATGTTTGCCTTTGCCAGTCGTGTTCCGTTCTTTCTAGAAATGTTCACCCCTGAATTTCTTTAATTCTTCCCAGCTCTTTTCAATAGCAGGAAAATAAACCAGCAAAGTCCTACAACTTCAAAAAAGCTGGTTTCCAAGGTTTGGTGAATGTCCTTTCTTTTCAGGAGGGAAATTTTCTTTTCAGGCAACTTGTCCAAGGATAATTTTTGCTTTTTGTGGAGAGTTTTCATAGAAACCAACTGCTTCTTTCCAAAGCATCTCCTCTGTGTTCTGTTCTCGCTTCTTCATTAGGGAGATGGTTTTATTTAATTACAGGGCACCTTGGGGTTCCTTTTTAAAACGGGGAGATGGAATTTCAGGTATTTCAGATCCCACACTCAAGCAGTTTTATATATAACAAAGACAACACTTGGTTAAATGAACAAAAATATGCCATAAAGGAAGAATTCAGATACTGTGTTAGAAACTAAATAATTGCTCTTCCCCCCCCCCCCTGCACTGTGCTGAAATAAGATTTTTAAGTGATTACTGTTTCTGTAAAATCTCATTTTAAACTGTTTTCGATAAATGCTCACACAGGTTTGAGATGTGTAATACAACTTCATTCCTGATAAGACTTTTCTGCTAAGCTGCATTAAAATAGCAGATTTTACTGGGGAGGAATTGGCTGAATGGATGGGATTTCTCCAGCTGTAAATACATGACAAAAGAGAGCTTTTTGTGTTTTTTTTGAGAATCCTCTTTGTTACAAAGTCACAGTTTGAAGTTCTGGATTTGATAACTGTAGATATTAATATGGGTTAGGAAGTCAGAAATCGCCTTGAGAGCCTTGTCCTCTTGAATCCCCAGTGCCAGAATATTTTTTCTGGGAAGCAAAATTGCCTTTTTTCATGAAAGAGTCAGAGTGTCACCAACTATGGATGAGTGCTATCAGTTGTCTCCTGAGACTATTTCATGGAATTTTTATTCTTGCCTCCAAACTGTGGCACCGTTCCCTCTTCACCTCTCAAATTGAATGAAATAAGAAGCTTTCTGTCTTAGCGTTTCAAAATCCTCCGGTACTTCCAGTCCCTCCTTGTCAGGCACACTTGGGTATTTTCCTTTCCTTTTTATTGACTAAAAATAACTGGAGGCTTTATCCTCCAGTATGAGGCTTGCTGGCCAAGTATTCAGCAAGGATTTCTGCCGTCCTTGGCTGAGGAACCACCAAGGAACCTTCTACCCTCCAGAACACACAACCTCAGCAGAGACCTCAGCTCTTTTCTGTAACACTCCAGTGATACCAAACAGCCAATTTTGGGGTTTTCACATGGGTTTTAGACCTAAAATTTTCTGCCAAGTGCCTGATTGGTAGTTCAAGCCCATCTGACTGTCTGAAGTGTGTGTTTCCTTTCCATTAATTCCACAGTTGTGTTTAGTGATGATTTCACTCACACAAAGTCGGGTGTGCAATTCGCTGTTGAGTTTCTTCTGCCACGTGAGACCTCAGCACAGCATGAGATTTATCTCCTCCAGTGAATGAGGTGACTTCAGATCTGATAGAAACAGAACATTTGTTTTAGGTTAAATGGCCACATTTGTGAAGAGGCAGCTGAGTCCCCATAGTGTTTCTGTGTTGTGTCTTCTCTGAGGGAGGCGTTGAGTTCAAGCTTGGCTTTCCCCAGAGAACAAAACTCTCCTACCCCTTGGACCATTAAGCTGAGCACTGATACCTTTAAAACCTCTGTGGCCAAAATTGTTTTAGGGTCAGAAGCTACTCAAATCTATGAACAAGGTTTATTTCATATAAAATCCAGCAATATTTAACTCCTGTAATTTAAGTCCTGTCATTAGACTTTGTGGTTGAAATAGGTGCTGTAGTAACAATGGGAAGTTGCAGGAGGCTCCAAAACTTCTCTATAGGTAGAAACTCCCCTTCAGATGGTGAGAAAAAAATATTTATTTCTAGAAGTGTGTGATTGACTTGGACCTGTGGAGTGCAAGAACTGATTCTGTGGAGGGGAAAGGAGGGGCTTTCCATCTTCAGGGTCTATCAGGGAGTGAGTTGTGGGTTTGGGGGGTTTTAAAAGAGAGCCGTGCTGTGCTGTAGGGCTGTCCCAGCCCTGCTGGCTGCTGGCAGCATCTGAAGAGGCAACTGCAGTCACTCTGAGGCAAATCAGAGTTGATAATATCACAGGAAATGCTGCTTTCCTTGCAAACAGCTTGGTATAAATTCTGCTCTGTCCCAAAATCGCCTGGGCTGGTCAGAGATAATAGAAATGTCAGATTAGCATTATTGGGCACCAAAAAAAGATTCATTTCAAGCTTCCCATTTTCCTCAGATGGATAAACATTGGAAGGTGGTGTGACATTGGAATCTAGTGGCAACAAAGAAAAAGCATAAACAGTTTCTATTGTTTTTGTGTATTTTATTATATCTCTTAGCGGGAGGAATGTGGAGCGTTCGGCTCCAGCAGGAAACGTGGCTTTCAGGGGTGGGAAATAGAGTTTCTGTCCAATTTTGTGACGGCTGTGTACAGATGCAGAACTGGAAAGCTCCATATCCTGTGCTGCTCTAACCCCTCGTCACAAATAGAGCGGAATAGCTGCCAAACATCTCTGGTTCAGTGCTTTTTGAGGTGTCTGGACGTGCACTTGTGTGTGGGCAGCTGAGGCTGAGGGCAGATTTTATAATTATGCACCTCTGGAAAAGAAAACCTAAGTGTAAACCCTGGAACGCTCTGTAATAGTGTGAAAAACACTGTTGTGAGGAGACACAAATGGGCATTGGTGCCTTTTGGACTATTCCCATCTGACCTGCACAGGCAACAGGAGAAGTGGCAGCATAGCTGGAAACAGAGAGGCTGAGGACCCCCTGCTCCACAGCCTGCTCCAAACCCCTCTGTTGTTATTCCCAGAAAAAAATCCCTGTCCAGAAAACCCCACTTTGTAAAGCCCTAATAGAAGCAGCAGCCCCAGCTTCTCTCCCTCGGTGTGTTAGAAAGGGGATGGATATTAAATACAATATCCAGGGTGCTCTGGTTTGCTGTGTTTTGAGAAGGTCCAAGGTTGAAATCCCACAGTTGCTTTCTTAATGTATATTTTTGCATATATATTATTATTATTTGGTTTGGTTTTTTCATAGTTTGAGGGATTCCTGCTTCCCACTGAGTTTCAGGTTGCTCTGTCCCTTTTGGGGTTTGGGGTGTTGGGGAGAAAAGGCACAAACTTAAACCACATAAAGAAGTTGCTGCATTTGCCAAGTCTGTTCATCTCATCACTATTCCAATTGTCAAGCAAGGAAACATATTATTTAAATTAAAAAGCTCTGATATTTTCCTGTCTTCATAGGAAAAGTAGTAAAATTTGGGGTTTGAACTTCAAGGCAGTTAAATGGGTTCAGTGTCACTGAATTACCTTGAATAATTCACTCCTAAAACCTTTAACTGCCATAAGAGTTGGAAATACAGTGTCAAATTTTACTGTGGCTGTTTTAAGGAGCAAGTTGATCTTTTTTTAGGCTTTGTAAAATAGATTAACCCTTGGGTCAGGTTTGCCATATGCATTCAAATGTATTAGTACAGTTTGTCCAAATTTAAAGATTCTGATTGAAGTATTTGTAAATCTTCAAACCAAGCTATTCTTGGAGAGTGAAAGTGGTGGTAGTGAAATAGCTTAAAAATTGAAAAAGGCCTAAAAAATGCAGATATTTAGAGTTTTTGTAGTTCTCTTCCAGAGGGTTCTCACCTCACAGCCAGGGAGCTCTGCCATCCACATTCCCAAATGATGCCTTCCCTGCCCAGCAGCCTGGAAGGGATGTAGAAAACTCATCAGGTTCAGCAGAGAATGAGCTGCAAATATTTCCAAAATGTCTTAATTGTCCTCTCTCCCTCAGGATTCAGGTGGTCTCTCCCAAATGCTGTCTGTATAAACTCTTTATCTCCCCCCTCAGGAGTGGGTTGTATTTATACACCATTGCTCTTCTCACAGGTGGCTTCATGGCTGTATGGTCGTGATTTCAGAGGAAATTATTCTGAAGGGAAAATAATTGTGAAGAAAATCATAACATATAAGCAAACTTTGCCCAGAGAAAACCCACTTCAATGTGGGCTCCTGATTTTGCCATCAAATTTAAGTTCATTATCACATGACAATTTTCAGTACTCATTACAGCAAATTACTTTGCTTTCCTTTTGCCCTAATCCCACTGACAGAAATGAGGGGAAAAAGGGAATATGTAAGAAGAAAGAGGACAGTAGTACAAACCTACCTGGACTGAGTGTGGGAATTTGAAGAACAAAACACTGCTTTCCTCCCTGCTCTTTTGGGGGCTTTTTGATTGGTGGTTTTAGAGATATGTTTTTTACACTTAAACTTTCACAAGGCAAAGGGAGAATTTCACCTTTAAACTTCAGAGAAGTGAACCTAGAGTTGTTTTCATTTTAGGTGGTAATTAAAAGTTTCAAACGTAAGGAATATCGTATTTTTGTTGAGATTAATTCATAAAACTGGTATTTCCAGTAACTCTGGTTCATCTCTTACACCACATTTATGCTTAAAGTCACTTTTTGCAGGTGCAGCAAAGACAGGTTGGTGCTCTGGTCTCACCAAACACAGGGAGTGTATAAAAGGTACACGTGCAATTGTTGAGCACAAGTGAATTATAAGGAAATTTTTAATTTGTTGTTGTGGTATAAGAAGTACAGTTAAAAAAAATGTATTTTTTAAATGAAAATTCTTGCATTGAGGTAGGGAAATATCAGTTAAAGAAACTTGGAAAAAAATAGATCAGATAGTCACTTGGAAAACTGGATGTGCCACCTGACAGAGTGTGATGGGTCTGGTTGTACCAGGGTTTGCCAAGATTTTTTAATCATTATTAATTTGTAATACATTATTTGATTGCCTCAAGTGAAATCTCAGAGAATTTACTGGAAAACCCACAAATTTCAACAGTGTGGAGAACACAGGGGGTAACAATGTGAGTAGTCACTGAGTTCCTACAGGAGGGAGGTTTAGGACAGAACTGCCAAGATTCGTCACTAACCAAAGGGGAAGGAATTTCAGTGCAGGGAAAAGGAAGACCATCAGTGGAAACCCACATGGCTTCATCGTGTGGGTCCTTCAAAGACCTCCAGCACCAGGAAAAAAAGAGGAAAAGGGCAGATCAGTGCCAAAAAAAAGGGTGCAAAAGGAATAGGCCCAGGGTACAGGGCCAAAATAAGGAAGTGAGGGGGACATTTAGATGGAAGTAGCAAGAGACACAAAGAAATCGATGGATAAGTGCATTAGGAATAAGAGAAAGACCAAGGAAAGTGTTTGGTGAGCTCCTTGAGGGAAGCAGGGAGCTATTAGCAAATGAGACTGAAGTGTTCAATGACTTTTTGCATTTGTTTTCAATTAAAAGAAAAAAAAAAATCCAAAGTGAGCAGATGGTTTGCACAATTAATACCAGGAGAAAATGGATGAGATCTCAGCCTAGGAGATCCACTGACAGAGTCCTGCCTCTTTTAAAAAGCCTGATTATTTTAACCTGAGGATACTTGAGGGACTGGCAAAAGCACTTGTAGTCACACCAGGAGACACTTTGGAACATGCCTGGAGGCTGGGCAAGCTCTTGGATCACGGGAAGGAGCACGAAGCCCCTGCCATTAATGGAGGGGCTGTGGTAAAGGATGAAATTCATCCAGGAAATGGTAGGACTCGGGTGTCCTTTGGTTTATTGGGAATTTCGTATTGCAAGAACTTAGATGGCATTAAGGGAAGTGTCCAAGGCCAGGTTGGACAGGGCTTGGAACAACCTGAGCTGGTGGACGGTGTCCCTACCCATGGCAGGGGGTGGGATGGGATGAGCTTTGAATCCCCTTCCAACCCAAGCCATTCCATGATTCCATAAGGATCAGGCAAATTATGGATTTATCAATTTACTTTTTCCATAAATGAGAAGATGATGTTTTGATCTTCAGCAAGCCTTTGGAGCTCCTCAGATGGTGGTGTTGGTGCTGATCAGAGAAATGGCTTGAGCAGGAACAGCTCCTGAATTTGCAGGTGCATCAAAGGGAACGGAGCTGGACTAGGGGTGCAGTCTGTGTGCAACAGAATTCTTGCACAGCCTCAAACAAAGGTGAGGCAGCTGAAAGCTGTCAGCTGCTCACTAAAGGTCTTTATCAAGATTAATCAAGCACCAAGTTCAAGGCAGCTTTGGGAGAAGACTTTCCAGGGGAATTTTTTGCAGACTCTTATTTTTCTCCATTTACTTAATTGCTTGGATTAGCATCCTCTGCAGGTTAGTTGGATTTGATTTGGTTTTTCTCAGGAGGTGACACCTATTTGAACCAAAAATGCAACTTTATGACTAGTCTAGAGTTCCATTTTGCATTTAATCTCCTATCTGCTAAGCTTGCTGCAAGGAACTTAAAAAGTTTTAAGAATTATTGGGAGGGGAAAAAATCAAGGAAGACAGCGGGAGAGAATTTATTTTATTATAGTGCCAGTGATTACTTAACACATACAAATTATGAAATGTATCTCGGAGTGTAGATAATGTACCTTAAAGCATCTTGTGTTTAGGCTCATGGAGAGCTCTGCTTAAAATTAGAAATGCATATTTTATGGTAGATTACCACCTACATCAGTGTGTAACTGGTTTACTTTCTGGAGTTACTGTGCACAAATACCTGGATATATAATGCCATCGTAAAGTGAAGTGCATTGGAAATGTGTTCCAGGTAGAATTACTGAGCCCATCATAGAGAAATATGGGGCCTTTCTTTATCATCAGTATTAAAAGCCATGTGACTTCTTTAATGTCACTAGGAAAGTTTGATATTTAAAGCTGTAGCTGTCTTAGGTTTGGTTTCTCGGGTGTCTTTGGTTTGTCTGAAGTTGAGTATCCACCCAACAACACTTCATTGACCACCTCAGCACAGTTAAAC
>JAWWEW010000166.1:34408626-34417511 GCA_035583185.1 Anabacerthia variegaticeps
CGTGGGCCCCTGTCCCCATCTGTACATCATTTCTGAATTTCTTTTTCTCCCCGGGGAGTTCACCTATTCATATCGAAGGTTTCATTTGCTGTGTAAACAGAATAAACAGACAATGCAAAAATCCCTACAATACTGTAAAATAATTCTTTCCAACAACAGAGTGGATCATGTTTAAAAAAACATTGAGAGGGTGAAACGTGCCGGGCGACGATTTCTCTCTTTATTGCACTCCTGAGGGAAGACTCATCTTACTACAGCGCCTTTCCACAGGGTTTGATAAGTTCATTTTTATTAAAAACATATCTAAACCCTGCATTTTAAGGTGATTTGAAAATACAGGGGGTTGGCCACGCTCGGGGTTGTGCCTGAGTGACCACTAAGGCAGGACGTGCCCAACACCCTTTGGGTGGAAAGGGGGAAAAGGAAAATCACAGAAGGGAGATTTTTTTTTTTTTTTCTTTTTGACATTTTCCAAATAAAAAGAGATGCGGGTTATTTATGCTGGGATGTTGCTGCAAAGTCCTTATCTCCATGTGGCACTAAACAAGGATTTGTTGTGGGATTTGAGAGGGCTGTGTAGTGCTTCAGTGTTAAGCACCCAAAACTCTGGGGGACTGGCACTAATTTCCTCTCTCTCGTAAAACAACATAGTATTCATAACAACTCGAGAGGCTTGACATAAGTAATGATGGCATATGCAGGCGAAGATTACCACCCCAACAGTGTAATCAAGGTGCTAGGTACTAATGCAAGTTAAATTGAGACAATAATGCTGAAACTTGCATTGTGGGATTAGGAGAGTACTTGAAATGCTGACATCGGCATCTCCTGGAAGCGCGCCTGTCTTCCTTTCAATTCCTGGTTATACTTAATGACCTCAAAATTTGTATGTCGTTAACACCGTGTACTGAAGTGGGAGAGAACAAGGTTTGGGAGGGAGAAGATTCCCTGCCTTCGTTGACTTTTGTCTCTCCTGGTAATTGGTGGCGTGTTGGCGGCGGCCGAGCCCGCGGGGGGCCCCGGGGGCCGAAACCCACCCAGCCCAACCCCGGGAAACATCCACATCAAGGCGTATTAAAATTTGATGCTCAGATCAATATTGTGGCACCCAGGTAATTAAAGTGGGTTTGTTTATTTGGCTCCTTATAAATAAAAAGGGCTTAATACAGACTAATTACACCGAGCCCTTCGTCTACTGTAGGATAATAATGGCGGCAATTTAAAGTGATATTAAATGAGAATTAATAAAGGAATATTGAGTCACTTTGACTGCATTAAGCTGCGTGAAATGATTTCTTAGCTCAATTTAACTTTCTGTCCACAGTTTAATGATTGATAAGCTTGGAATTTTTATAGAGGTAATCTAAAACAATATTTGATTGCTACGTTGAATTAATAACAACAAGCCCTTTTCTTCTTGTTTATCAGCACATCGGGAGAGATGCTCCCTTTCACTTTAATGATGGTAATTTGTATAACCCTTCTCCTGGATCCTCTGCTTAGTTTATGCATTTACACGATACTTTGACAAGATTTTAATTATTTTTGGAAACAAATGCATATTTTCTGGGCAGTTTGTACTTCTGTGTAATGTGTGAGTTAATAACCTACTCAAACAGACCTAAAGCAGGTTAAAAATAAAGGTAGAAGTCAGCTTTAAGTGAAAATTGAAACCTTTACATCCTGGAATGAAGATTGCAGTGAATCATGTTCCTTTAAAATGACCCCTGGAGAACTGCATGGGAAAAGGGGACATTAGTTTGAATGTTCCAAACCAGAAATGAGGTGACCTGGATTGTTCCTTCCCAACTCATGAAGCGACGTGTGTTGGGATAAACCCATTCGATGGGAGAGGGAACTTCTCCGAGGCCCTTTGAAACTCTCAAGTGGCCCAAAGGCAAAGGCATGAATTTTGAGTGCAAGTCCACTTCATCTGTGCAATTAAGGCCTTTAAAGATGTTTGAGTTTTGGTGCTGTGTTGCAGCTGCCTGTGCCCCATGTCCCAGCCCATTGCCATCCCGGCCCTTCTCCGGCTATGGAGCAAGGGTGGAGGTCAGGACCTGGTGCTGAGCACCTTTTTATATATCTGTAACAAACTGCTGCTATTGTTCATTAATTTCTGTCTTGGAAATGCCGTGTCAAGCGTCCCAAGGAACCCACCAGTGTCCCCTGGACAGCTTCCCACCACGGGCCAGCGGGAGTTCCTGATGAAATTACAGGTGCAGGGAAATGCAGAATTAGAAATATATCTGATGTTGCAATACTTGTGAAGCTATAGCTTTGTTGATGACAGGACAATTCCATTTTTGACAGTTTAATTTACTGTTGCCAGTGGACAAGAGCAAAAGGAGAACGTGGGGTGAGGCACCTGCCCCCTCGCGCTGTGTTTCACATGGTAGGTTGCAAAATCATGACTCCCTCAACCTGTCGTGCTCAAATGAGAAGGTTTTCAGCTGGGGAAATGGAATACATCAGTGCAGGTAATATTGCCTGACCTCATAAAACAAAAGGAAAAATTGCAGATTCTGACAGCCATTATGAATCTTGTATCAGCATCCAAACGGCTCGGAGCCGAGGCATGGAGCATGTTTGCAGCGGGGAAAAAAAAACCACGAGTTGCCACATTGGCTTGCAATACAGAGCAAAAAAATGACTTGTCAGTAATTCGTTGTGGGATGTTAAAGAGGCTGTTGAATTTCCTGGGTGTGTACACGGGGAGTGCTGAGCCTGGAGCAGTGGGTGGGGATGGTGCTCGCTGAGGTGGTCTGGGCTCGGACATGGGGCTTGGTGACAGGGCACAGGGGAGCCAGGGAGTGTCTTAGGCAGCCTTTGTTGGTTAGGAAATCACTGAGCCTTTTTAATGTGTGTGGCATAAATGTGCATGTTCTCCTCCTCTTAAACCAGATAATTGTAGTTTTGGAAGCCTTTGGACTACAACGTTTTCTAGAAAAGCATGGCAGGGAGTTGGAACAGGGTGATCTTTAAGGTCCCTTCCAACCCCAACCATGTTGTGATTCTGTGTTACAGAATCAGAGTGTACACACCCAATTAGAATTTAGTTTTTATTTAAACAAGGAACTTTATTGAGTATAATTATTTCCAATTTCGTATTAAGGTTTCCTTAGATCTTAATTTCTTGACTACTCATGTTTTTCCTTATGGGATGTTGTGCCTTCATCCATCTCATTCCTTGTTGGTCTTCCTTGTGTTCTGTATTTTCAGAAAGTTCTGAAAATGAGCACTATCAGAGTTGTCTCATAAGACACAATTAAGGATGAAGTCATTCATTAGAAATTACTTTGACTGTTTGCATACTCAAAATGCCTGGAATTCTTGCAGATTTTCATTGGTTGGGCTGTATTTGATAACATTCTGGGGAGAGGCTGTTATTCAGATTAATGTGTTTTCAGTGACTGTTTTTAAGTTTGAAATTCCTCTTTAGTAAAAAAGTTCCAGATTTTCTTTGTTAAAGCTCTTAGATGCCTTTTGAAGCAGTAAAGGCCATTGCCCAGCATATCTCATGGTGGGATTTCAGTGGTGCCCAGGTAACACCAGGTCAAGGTGCTTCTTCCTCCGCCCTCAGAGCTGAGGCTGTTCCTGTCCATGTTTTGCTGTGCTACACAGAACCACTTTAACCCATGACAACAGGATTTCATCTTCTCCATCATCTCCTCTTCCAAATGTCCTTTCACTGGGGGTGGTGGGTGCAGCTTTGGTGCTCCGTGTAGACCACACCGAACCACCCCGTGGCTTCATCTCGGGCTGGATGATGGAGAGCGTTGCTCTGACTTTCTCTGACTCTTTGGGGAATAAAAGCTCTTCTTGCCTGGGCTAATTGGGCTGGTGTATGTGTGGGCAGGTTATCCTCTCACACGGTGATATTTACCCAGCCCCTCCTCAGCTGGAGCCGCGCGTTGCTGAGCCCTCGGCCGCTCTGTGTTTGCTGGAACTGAAGTGCACTTGAATTAAATTGCAGCTCATGAATACGAGAGCATCGGGATATTGAAGGGAAACGGAGCTGGTGGGGCAGGCAGGGGCTGGGCATCTCCCTGTGCTCACCCCCAGCCCAGGCACAGCTACAGGGGGGAAAAGGGAAGGAGCTGAGCATCTCCCTGTGCTCACCTCCAGCCCAGGGACAGCAAACAGGGGGAAAAGGGAGTGAGAAACAGTTTGAAAAGGTAAATCTGGGAACAGAGACAAACAAATTAGGTTTAAAATTTTTGTTTTCTCGCTTTTTTAACTGAAGATTAAGATCTTGAAAACATTTGAAATATTTGCTTTTTTTCATTCATGAGGATTGTTTATGCAAGCAGAGTGAAATATAGAATGGTTTGTGTTGGAAGGGACCTTAAAGATCATCTTATTCCAGTCCCTGCCATGGGTAGGGGCACCTTCCACTAGCCGAGGTTGCTCCAAGCCCCGTTCAACATGACCTTGGACACCTCCAGGGATGGATGGGGCACTCAGAATTGATCATCTTCGTGGCCCACCTCCAAACTCACTCCAGCAGGTCCCTGTGTATATGAATTTAAAGTGATCTGAAGGGCCTTTACCACTAGCAAAATATAAAAAAATAAACCAACTGTGAAAGAAAATATGTATTTGAATACAAGTATTTGAATACATATAAGGTGCTAAAATTCAGTGAGCCACATGGTAGATTAGATGGAAAGGTTATCCAACAAAAGTGAGCGCGGCCCAGAAAGATTGAAAAACATTAAATTCCAGAAGGGTGTAAAATGCGAGATTTCCTATTCAAATACTGATATTTTAGCCACCCAGGTATTAAAAATGTCACTGTAGTCTACAGCCAGCTCTGCGACCAACAGCAAACATGAACTCCCTGCCTCTGCTCGGGGGTGGCAACTCCAGATTCCCTCTTTAATTTCAGTTGAGGTTGCTTTTGAGGTAATTAAAGCACAAAGATGACAACATTAAGGAAGGACTGAGGTTGGAAATACCCTGTGTGAACCTGTGCCTGGATGTGGCTGCTCCTCAGGGCAGCCTCTCCCTCTGTGCTGGCCACGTGCACTCCAGGGGTTGAAGATCTCAACCAGCTTTGTGGTCAGTGTTGTGGTGGTAGGGAAATCATACACAAAACTGGAATTATTATGGTGAAATGAAACAGGAGCAAGCTGGGATTCCTGTAGGCACAAAGACAATCAGAAGCAGAGAGGGTTCACGCTGTCAGTGGAGGGCAAGGAGGGGGTTGGCACCTGAGGGAGGTGGGTGCCCCAAAATTTGTTGCAGTGCCATGTTTGCAGCACGTGACCCCAACTTTTTGAGTGATATTGTGGGAAACCTCTGCAGCTGCCCTTTCACACAGGTGTAACATTCCTAATTGTGACATGCTTAGGGCACCTTCTGTATTTGTGACTGTTAATGAGTTGCTTTTCCATAAATCATCACTTAATGTCTTCTGGCAGCACAAGCAAGCCTCGACCAAAAATCCCCATAAAGATTTTGAGCTGCTTTAGAAACGTGTTGGGTTTTTTTTTCAAATAACAATAAGGTCTGATTGAAAAGGCTACTCTTTAAATTCAGATTTTTTTCCAGAGAGTGCAGAATCCCCTCTGGTTGATGCAGCTGCAGATTAAGGAGAGGCAGGCCGTCCTTCCCCCCTTCAATCACGGCCGCGGCGCGTTTCACATTACCGGGTGACCGGCTCCTTCCTTTAACGGCTGAAATGCTTTGCAAAGGCCACTTCAAGTTTCTGGGCTTTTCACTGCCTTTTGTGTGAGACTGTCAGCGCCCGAGCCCCGGCCATGACATGCACAGACCGGCTGGTTTTTCTCCTTCAGATCAGCGGCTCTGGACAGCTTCTCTTTCTCTGGCAGCCGCTTCAACCTGCTCTGTCTTGTCATCTTCGAGTTCAATATCTGCTGCTCTGAAGGAAAAAAAATGGGATGGGTTGGACCATTGTATTTGGTCTTTTGACCCTCCATGTTGCCCATGAGCAGTGAAGGATAACTTTTGACAAGCCATGTCAGATGTGACAGGCAATCTAGTTGGGTTGAGTGGAAATGTGCTGTACAAGTTTGAAGCCTTAGTTGGGGGCATTTTCCTGGTGTTCAGTGCATTTAAATTGACACCAGACCTCAGTGTTGTTCGTTGCAGAGCCCCGCGTTTCCAGAGCGTGCGGTTTTATCAGCACAAATGAAAACCTTTCATATGCATTTTGCATCTCATTCCACCAATCCAAGGCAATATAGCCCTTCCCAGGGTTCTTTTTCCGTCCCTCAGGAACGCACATTAAATTTAGTTTTCATCTATGAGTATGTTTGATTTTTATTTTCATGTAGGAGGTTGTGTTTTACTGTTCCCTGTGTTTCTGTCTCTCTGTGGGTCACCTGAGCGTGATGTGACACACAAATCCACGCTCGTTGTTGTGCTCCAAGTCGTTGAATATTGCCAGTTATTCAAAAAGCATTAAGGCATTGTTAACCCCCACACTGCTTTTATTCCCAAGTGATTATTCACAAATGGTGATGATGGAACTTTCACAGGAAGCACACTTTCTGCAGTGTTACACAGGCTTCAGTTCTTACTGTATCCCTTCCTTCGTGGGTTGGGATATGTGGGGTTTATTTCAATTAATTCTCATTAGGGAAGAGAAAAGCTGGTGGATAACATCCTCCCTGTTGAAGCTGTCAGGAGTGGTGATCTGCCTTCCTCTGAGTTTCTGTGCCCTCACCTACCACGAGCATCCCAAGCGCTGATCCCTTGCCTGCTGACACCTTTCCTAGCGTAGTCCTCCTCTTACCCCCACTCACATCAGCACAGGGTTCTGGTCAGCACAGGGTTCTGATGGGCAGCAGCAATAAGTTACAAGAAATCATGTTTTTGGTGCCCCAGTCCAGTCCAGCCTGGACTCCCAAGCACAACCTTCATTCCCATCCTTGCCACCGTGGTGCTGCCTTTTGTTCCCCTCCCTGGTGTCACAGATTCCAGGATGGTTTGGGTGGGAAGGAGCCTTTAAAGGCCATCTAGACCAGCCCCTGCCATAGGCAGGGACACCTTCCACCAGCCCAGGGTGCTCCAAGCCCCGTCCAACCTGGCCTGGGACACTTCCAGGGATCCAGGGGCAGCCACAGCTTCTCTTGACAACCTCCATCTCCATACATCGCTCTGGTTCCATTTCAATTGCTGAATCCTTTAGGAAAGATGTAATTTGAAGTGGTTTAAATACATCATCATAATCATTATTACTACTATTGCTATTACTACTATTATTATTATTACGGTTATCATTGTTATTTATTTATGTCCTGGATATTGCTTATATCTAAAGCACTTCCCCCTTCCTTTTTCCACATCTCTTTCAGTGATATGTCTTTCAGACATTGTCTTCTGAAGAGCTTCACTTTAATACCCTTTGACTAACTGAAGGATCATTTCATTGTCTGTGCAGTAATTTGCCTTTAGGGTCCCTTCCAAGCCAAACCAGTCTAGGATTTTATGATTGTGCTTTTGCCTCCACTTTTGGGGTGGGGAATGAAGTGTAACACCAAGAAGAGCACTTCTGTGCCAATACAGTGCCTTTCAGTCCTGCCAGCAAGGTGACACTTTTGGCTGTTGCTTTTTTCCCCAAAATATTACAGATTTGTTTATTTTTTCCTTCATAGTAGATGTGATTTTCCTCATAAACTGTTCAGGTGTGAATTGAAAACAAATTCAACTGCTGGGTCAGTTAAGTCTTTAAAACAAAAAAAAAGAAAGAAAAAGACACAGCACGAGCAGTTGGCAATAAACTTGTCCTTTTTGGCACCTGGAATCAAAACAGTAACATAACAGTACCTTTATATAGCACATAAAAATATAATTCAGGATAAGAATTCAGAGGTCACAGCAAGTGGTTACCTAAATAGCTCTGGGGAATTAAAATAGTTTGCTTATACAAAGATAAGGTGATATTTTATGCAGAAAGCCCATGTGTGGTTCCAGAGCCTGGTGGTTTTATGCGCAGTAAAACAACTTAAAAAACAACATGCAGAAAAAGCTGAAGAAAATAATTTTTGCAGATTGTAAAAGACATCAAAACTTGGGAGGCAACTAATTCTGCTCCACTTAAAAATGTCCATCACCCTCGGCTTTAATTAGTGCATTGTGTTTTCAGCCAGCAGCTTCCATCATTTCTGTGGCCACACGTTCTTGTAAGGTGTCGTTATGCCCCAAAATGAGGTTTCTTGGCCATGGAGAACTTGTGGTGGAACATTTTGAAGGTGTAAAGTCTGCAGGGGCTGAGGTTACTCCCCCAGTATTTACATTTGGCTGCCAGACTTAGGGCTCCTCAGGGCCCTTTGTGCCCAGGGTTGTATCCACAGCTCCAGTTCCTGTTAACTGGAATTTCACCTTGGATTGCTGCAAACAGACCCTCTCCAGCCCTTCCTGCTCCTCACCACCTTCCAGGAGAGGCTCTCTGTAGGATGGGGGAAAACACAGGGGTTCTGGGTGGCGTGTGGTCATTCTCTTAGGAACAGGAGCCTTTGCCATGCTTTGGCTTGCAGACCTTTTACCTACTCAAAGTTCTTACAAATCAGAGTGATTTGGGTTGGGAGGGACCTTGAAGACCATCTCATTCCACCCCCTGCCATGGGCACAGACACCTTCCCCTAGACCAGGCTGCTTCAAGAAAATCTGTTTATCAGATTGGTTATGTATAGAATAAATAAAATAAAGTAGCCTTGTCAATTAACAGACAGAGTGAAGGGCTTTCAAGAAGGGCATGAAGTGACAGCATAAGGGGGAATGGCTTCCATGGCCAGAGGGCAGGGATAGATGGGATATTGGGAAGGAATTTCTGACTGTGAGGGTGGGCAGGCCCTGGCACAGGGTGTCCAGAGAAGCTGTGGCTGCCCCTGGATCCCTGGAAGTGTCCAAGGCCA
>JAWWEW010000166.1:34432275-34437540 GCA_035583185.1 Anabacerthia variegaticeps
AAAAGCCAAGTTTTGTGGCGATTACTAAGGGAAGGCACGCAAACCCCAAACCCAAAGGCCAGCAGAACCCGGTCCAGCTGTGTCCTGCAGTCTGTGCAGAGCAAGGCTCAGGGCAGCGCCCCGGTCGGTGTCCCTGGCGCGCCGCAGGTTCCACTACACTGGGTAGGGAGGCAGCTCTGACAGCCCCGCCGTCCCCGGGGGCCTCGCACCTCCCCGGGGGCACGAGGGGGAGCAGAGCCGCCCTCCAGAGAGGGGAACGGGGCCTGCTGGGGCCGTCGGTGCTGAAGGATGGGGGTTCTGGGGGGGATCCTGCACGAGAGGCGGGCTGAGCATCGCCCCTGGCCGCCCAGAGGGGTGGGTGTGGGGGAGAGGGCGCTCGGGCTGGTGCTGATGGTCAGATCCAGGAGATTTCTAGGTTTATTTTATTTTTTTTAAGTTCTAGGTTTATTTTATTATGATTTATATTTACTTGTTTCAAGATTTATTTTATTATGTAGGAAGAGAGTTGTGCAGAAATCCAGCTCTGGCTGAGTCTGGATCCATCTGAGGAAACCCTCAGGCTCTGGTGCACGCACAGCCAGGGTTTGGAGTGTGGTTTGGCCCTGCCTTTGTACCCCACTGTGCCTCTGTGACTATTCCTAAGTGTGTTTGTGCCCTTGGGACGTTGCCACCTTCACTGGACTGAGGGGAAAGGCTGGCACCTCCTGGCAAACCCCACTGTAGGACCATAACTGCATCACCTTGGGCTCTGTGGTATCTCCAGGTGAAAGTGTCCCCATGGGCTTAGTTTGGAGCCAGAGGTTGGAGGTGGGAGGACAGATGGAGAGGGGACAGTGGGTGCCCTGCCAGGGGCACACCAGGTGACGGCTAAGGAAGCTGCAGGAATGGGCCAGGATACAGAATCACAGAATCATTAAGGTTGGAAAAGCCCTCCAAGACCATCCAGTCCAACCATCCCCCAGCACTGCCAAGGTCACCACTAACCCATGTCCCCAGGTGCCACAACCACAGGGCTTTTCAATCCCTCCAGGGATGGGACTCCACCCCTGCCCTGGGCAGCTGTGCCAGGGCTGGACAGCCCTTTCAGGGAAGGGGTTTTTCCTAATATCCAATCTAAACCTCCCGTGGCACTGGAGGAACCATGGATGAGGCAGAGGAAGGGACTGTGCATTGCAGAAGGTGGGGTAGTTGTTTTTCCATAGAGGCAAAGCCTCTCCCAGTGCACTGCAGACTTCTTATTTCCTTTTTTCTCTCTGGCTTCCTGTGGAATTAAGGCTGATGTGATCGCGCTGTTGGGTCCTTCTCGTTTCCTTTTTTCCAGTTACTTTTGAGTTTGATGGATGGTCTCAGCCCGGTTTGACCAAGGGCAAGGAACATGATTAGATTCCTCCAAACCCCAGGCATGGGGCTGTCCATGAGCAGGAGAGCCTGAAGCATCAGTCCTCTTTGGGGACGTGCATTGGTGGGGAGAGCCTTTGTGGACACCCAGCCCTGGGAGTGTGGATTGGTTGGCATCACATTTAATGAATCTATTAATGTATTAATTGTGATACTCGTGGAACAGCTTCCCAACAGCTCTGCAGGGATTGCCCAACCCCTTCGCAGCAGGTTTTGCCGGTGGCAGGTTGATAATCCAACCAAATGTCGTGGTGCTCTTCAGCCCCATCAACCATCTCTTTGTGGTCCTTTTATAAATCCCGTGCTAAATTGCAAATCCAAGCTTAAGTGTGTGTTTGTCCCTCTTATCAATAATGCATCACTCCAGAGTGTCGAAGGGGGAGCTCCAAGTGAAACTGCCCAGCAGTAATTCAGGGCCATAAATCATATTTCCTGATGGCTGTGGGTGCTGAGACTGTCTCATGGAGTCGGGAGCAAGATGCTTTGTGCCACTTTATTAGGGTATTTTAGAAATATTTTTTAATTTACCCATCCCTCTATGTGTGTGTGTGTATATCTATCAACCTGTATATCTTCCTGCTTGCTTTTCAGTTGTCAGTAGAAGGTGAATCCTGAACCTGCAAAAAGTATGACCTTTCTTTTCATAAGGCAGACACAGATTGCTTCAAATAGCAAGTGGCTTGGATAAAATTTTCAGAAGAAATTCCATAGTTTTATTTTTGGGTTGGATGTAGAGCTGAGCCATGTGGAATTATCCATGTTTGGGGTTAATTGAGATGCTGAGATGCAAAATATTTGGTATCCAGTTGTGTGTGCCCAGTGTTCAACTCTTATTTTCTGTCCTGCAAGCCTGGGCTGAGCTCAAACATGGGTTTTAAACTAAATATTATAAAAAAAGATAAAACCCAGTTATTCTGCTACTGGTATTTAAACCCATCCTGGGCGACTCAGGCTCTGGGGAGGATTCTCACCGGAGTCCTCCTTGAGCAGACTCACCTCTGCTGAGGAGCCAGCACCAATGGTGGGATCTGTGGATGCTTTCAGAGATGGGCATTTTCTTTTTTTCAGTAGAATTTGCAAGCAACACTTAAAACTATTAATTTCTATATAAATTAACACTTCCTCCAGCAGAAGTACAATTTTCATGTTTTTAATTTTTTTTTTAATTTAGTTATTTATGTTTTGCAAGGAGACATCTACTTGTTATCTCTCAATCTTTGTGAGCAACTGAAGGGATCCAACAGTTCACATGAAATCATAGAATAGAATCTTTAAGGTTGGAAAAGACCTCCAGGATCATCAAGTCCAACCTTCAACCAAATATCACTATTCCCATGAAACCCAACTCATATAGATACCATTAATAATTACCTAAAGGACTAAAAGCAGTCAGCACACCAAAGACTTGCTCTTTTTAGACACCACCCCCAGCATTTTCCAGATTATCAGAACTTGGACATTTTATTTTCTAGAGGACCAGGTTGAATCTTTTTGGGGGTTGTATCTACCTCAACACCTTGTTTGCAACCCCAGATTCACCTCAATGTCATTTGTACCTGTGGAATCATTAGGGTTGGAAAAGACCTTTAAGATCATCCAGTGCAACCATCAGTTCTGCTCTTGGGTTTGCCCATCCCAGGCTCAGGTTGTCCACCCCTCAGGCACACTCTGAGATGGTTTTCCACCCAATTTCCCAGTGCAACAGGCAAATGTGGACAACCATAAAAACATCTGGTGCAATATATTATTTTATGGCAAATCCACGTGATTTAATCCACCTCAACTCCACAGCAGGAATAAAAAGTTTAGTTTATAAGGAATGCATATGGAAGGACTTATTTCTGTTGTAAAGATTTCCTGACAAGCAAAAATATAATGCTTTTTGAAAACCTCATTAGAAAATCAATTATATCATGACACTTAATGTTGTGTTATTTACAAGCGAGACGTCTTGTTGGGAAAAAATGCTATAAAAATTCACACTTAATACAGAAAAATGTTGGAGCATAAAGAAGAGTTAGGTTTTGTTATTAGCATGTTCAAAGTAGCAATTACCAACCACGGGTTTGGGCTCGATCAGGAACAGCAAAAACAGTCTGATCAGGGAGTGAAACGAGGTTTGTCCTGCTCAAAGGGGGAAAGGCAGAGAGAGCCTTTCAGGGCAAATAATAAGGAGTTTATTTATGGGTTTGTGGTGGTGCACAGTGCCCAGCTCATGCACCGCCTGCACCTCTTGGGTTTCCTCGTAGGATTGTTCAGGTTGGAAAAAACCTTCAAAAGCCCCAAGTCGAACCATGAGCTAACACCACCATGGCCAGCACCAAACCATGGTTCAGGTGCCACACCCACTGTCAAGGATGGTGACTTTCCTGGGCAGGCTGTGCCAATGCTTTACAACTTTTCAGTGAAGAAGTTTTTCCTCACATCCAGTCTAAACCTCTGGTGCAAATTGGGGTTGTTTCCATCTCAGAGCCCTTCCTGTCTCTGGGTTTACACGCCTGCAAAAAGAGCAGCTCAGACTGGCACCTGGTGAGGGGCCACTGGGAGCCTGTGGCTGCTAAAGCAGCAGCTTTGCTTTGGAGAAAGGATGGGGAGATTCCTCAACTCTCCAATTCATAGAATCCCAGAATGGTTTGGGTTGGAAGGACCTCAAAGCTCATCTCATGCCACCCCCTGCTGTGGGCAGGGACACCTTCCACTAGCCCAGGTTGCTCCAAGCCCCATCCAACCTGGCCCTGGACACTTCCAGGGGTGGACAGTCCACAGCCTCTCTGGACAGCAATCTAATATAGGGGAAGGAATTTAAAGCTGAGCCACTTATATTTGTCCAGATTCAGGACCTAACTGAGATGCAAACTATCCTATGCCCAGTTGGTGCCTCCATATTCAACTCCAGTGTCTGTCCTGCAAGCCTGGGCTGAGCTGGAACAGGATTTTCAAATCAAATATTAAAAAAAAAATAAAAATTAACAAACCCAAACTTGGAAGGTTTAATTTCAGAGAGGAATAGTCCTCTTTAAAAGTGTTCAGTCTAAGTACAGATTTTTTCTTTTATGTCTAGAAAAATCAATTATTCAATTTCATAGAAGCCCAGACTGGTTTGGGTTGGAAGGGACCTTAAAGATCATCCAGTTCCAACCCTTCTGCCATGGGAAGGGACACCTTCCAAATTTCTGTGCTGCTAATTAGAAACATATGAAATAAATGGTTAATTTTTCTTGTAACAATTTTTAGAACTGGACTGTTTTCATCTAATGGAAAATGCTTGATTTGAAGTGGAAAATTTTGTTTGTCATGCAAATATGAGCAAGATGCAGCCAACCTATTGGAAATACAAAACCCCCCAAATTTCTAGCTGAAATCACAGTCCTACAGAGCCTGCAATGTAGTTTGTATCAGATGCAGAACTAATGATGCTTGTGTGCTGCAGAGTTAAACTGGAAATATGCAACTACAGGCTCCTGTGTGTCTTTCTGGCAGAAAAGAATTATTCTGTATTTCCATCTTCCATTCTGCGTCGTGTTTGAAGGACTTCACTGTACAAAGCTGTAAAATTTCTATCCTTTCTCTGGTTTTTAATTAAAAATCCCCATGTATGATACCTTTGCATCATCCTGGAGAATTGGACCATGAGAAAAACATTGTTAGCAGTAATTAAATTGAGGAAAGGTGACTTGGAGCATCAAAGGAGTGTTGGAGGTGAGGCTGAAGGGAGCATAGAGGGAAGGTAGAGGGGGACTTTGGATGGAGGGACAGGACACAGGGAATTGCTTCCCACTGCCAGAGAGCAGGTTAGATGGGATATTGGGAAGGAATTGCTGGCTGGGAGGGTGGGCAGGCCCTGGCCCAGGTTGGGCAGAGAAGCTG
>JAWWEW010000166.1:34451326-34464922 GCA_035583185.1 Anabacerthia variegaticeps
CATCTCTCCCTGCCCTCTGGCAGTGGGAAGCCATTCCCTGTGTCCTGTCCCTCCATGCCTTGTCCCCAGTCCCTCTCAAGCTCTCCTGGAGCCCCTTTAGGCACTGGAAGAGGCTCCCAGAGTCTCCCTGGAGCTGCTGCCCACCTGTTTTGGGGGTAAATGATGGGTTTTGGTGCCTGTCAGGCTGGTCCCTGTCTGGCAGCTGGAGCAGCTCCCGGGGCTGCTGCTCACGGAGCTCCAAGGAGATGGAGTCGTTCAGTTTTATGATGACATTACAGTCCAAATCATTTCCAGACTCTGAGAATGTGAAACAAGATGATGTGGAAAACATAAGGCGACTGTAGTTTTGAGCGCTTTCCATGCTCTTCTGGATAAATGGAGCAGAAAAGTCTCCCAACTTCTCCTGGA
This sequence comes from Anabacerthia variegaticeps, assembly GCA_035583185.1. NCBI lineage: Eukaryota > Metazoa > Chordata > Aves > Passeriformes > Furnariidae > Anabacerthia > Anabacerthia variegaticeps. The sequence continues at coordinate 34,451,735 of JAWWEW010000166.1, forward strand.
GGTTTCAGAGGCGTTATCATTATATTCTGTCATTATTATTTTGTCGTAGCTCCAACAATCCGCGGTAAAACAGAGCCATATTCTGCTGTGTTGTACCTGTGTGGAATAACAGATTATCCCTGGTGTTGGGAGCTTGGTTTGAGGTCCATGCTGTGGGGATTCATGTGAAAAAGGTCATGCTTGGATTCTGGGATCCTCATACCTTGTTGTTTTTAGCAAAGAGATTGTTAAATAGAAAAACAACATAAAGTAGACATCAGTTTTAGAAAGGAAATCAATCCTATTTCACAGACAAAAAGGAAAGTTAAAACCACTAATTTGATAAATAAATGGAAAGGGAGAAATAAAATTGCTCTTAATTCCTAACAAACTGGATCCAAGGCTGATTCCTCAGTGTTGTTTTACCTCTGCTCCAAGCATTGGATCTCTCAGACTGTTTTCACTCCCTCACAGCAGTCGAGCATCCTGGGAGCTGGGGTTGGTTTGCTCCTTCCCCACGCATGAGTGGCACAGTTCCTCTGGTTTCTCTGTCCTTCAGTCAGGTTCACGTCTATTTTGACATTGCTGCAATTTTCTCTCCATTTTCCTGCTTTGGGACACATCCATCTCTCACCAGAAGGCTCTGCTGCTGAGGAATCTCTGGCTCCAACTGGGAAAAAAAGCTGCAAGAGTCAGAAAACCTTTGGAGGGCTCATCAGTGGTGCTGAAGGTTCTGGATGTGAGAAGATTGCTGGCAGGGGTTGCTCTTTTGGCCATCATCCTTGATGATGTCTCCAGCATTCCTCCTGGGTTCTTTTTTATTTGGTACTCTGAAATCTTGCACTTTGGAGAGATCCTCACCACATCACAGCCTTGGGAAGCACCAGGAGGGCACCACCACCCCTTTCCCAGCACTGCTCTGCATCCCTGAAAACATGCAGGTTGGGAAGCACAGCTGGATATGTGCAAATCCAGGGTTCACATTTTCACCACTCTCATACACTCGTTGCTCTTCCAGAGCAAAAGAAGCAAAAAAGGAGCAATGGAAGAAGTGCATTTTTATTTACAGGTGCTTTCTGTTCCCTTGCTTTGCTCTTCAAACCCTGCAAGCACGAGCTGCCATTGAAAATCAAATGAATTCTCAATTGCTTCCTTCCAATTCAATCAGGGGAGGAAAGCAGAGAGCTGTCAGGGCGCTGGAAGGAAGCGGGGCAGGGGAAGGCACAGGAGCGGCAGCGAGCTGTTTCCTTTCCTCCTTCCCCCAGGGATGGTCCCTGGGGAGAAGGGACTGTGTCCTTGGGGACATGGAGGAGGAACCTCCATGGAAGCATGAGGATGTATCACCCACTGTGGGTTTGGGTGGTCTTCTTGCTCTCTGGCATTTCCTATTTGCACACAGCATTTCCCCCATGGATTCTTCCGTGGATTTTCTCATAGGTGTACCTGGCGTTGTGTCATCATTGCATTTCTAGAGATGATGAGGGTGCTTTTTTGTTACTGCTCTGAGGAATCTTGTCACCTTTATCTGAACAGGAAATAGATGGAGTCTGACCCCAGAGTAAAGGTTTTGAGGTTTTTATTTTGCTGATGGACAGAGTGTGACTATTCGGCTCTATCACAGAATCCCAGAACGGTTTGGGTTGGAGGGAACCTTCAAGGCCATCTCATTCCACCCCCTGCCATGGGCAGGGACACCTTGCACTATACCAGGCTGCAATTTTTATCATTGTAATGTTGCATTTCTCTCTCTCTTGGCAGGGCAGAGTCCTCGGCCACCTGCGAGGTGTGTGAGGGAGCAGAGGAGATGCCGGAGCCTCTGGAACAGTGCACGGCCTGGCTGAGAGCCTATTTCTGTGAGCCAGCCACCGTGGGGAGCCTTCCCGTGCCAGCCTTCCACCACCCACTGCTCCAGCAAGGTCAGTGCCACGGGACTCCCATCCCCTCCCTGCTCCCATCACCCAGAGGGGCTCCCTCCCATCAACTTCATTCTTGCTCAGCAGCAACAAAACCAGTGTGGTTTGGGTGTTGACAGGAGGTGGCTGGAAGGTTGGAGTACGAACACATCTGAAGGGCTGGGAGCTTCTCAGTGAGCTGGTTGTTCACTTAAAGTGCCTTTTGACCAGCAAAAGGGGATTGGGGCTTTGACATTGCTCTCTGCAAGTCCCTGCCAGGAGGAGGGAGCCGGGGGGGGTCGGGCTCTGCTCCCAGGGAACAGGGACAGGAGCAGAGGGAACGGCCTCAGGCTGGGACAGGGCATGTTTAGTTTGGATTTTAGGGAAAATTCCTTCCTTGAAAGGGCTGTTCAGCCCTGGCACAGCTGCCCAGGGCAGGGGTGGAATCCCCATCCCTGGAGGGATTTCAAAGCCCTGTGGATGTGGCACCTGGGGACAGGGGTTAGTGGTGGCCTTGGCAGTGCTGGGGAACTGTTGGACTGGATGGTTTGAGAGGGCTTTTCCAGCCTGATCAGTGCTGGGATTCTGTGGTTCTCTGTTCATGTCAATAAACATGGGCCATAGAAGCAGTCAGTGATAGGTTGCATAAAATAGCTGTGTTTTTATTGCTCAAAACTGTCATAAAAATATGTTGGTATTTTTTACCAAAACAATTTTTACCAAGAAGTTGTGCTATTTATGTATTTAGATAAAAACAAGACCTGAGGAAAGTTGCTCCTTACCATTCTCCATTTACTGTCTGTGTTCCTGAAGGCCTCATAACAGAACTCAATCACTCTAAATGAAATAGGTCCCATTATTTCTGTAAAAAAATAGTTATAATAATAATATCAGAAGTCTGATTTTTGCAGTGCCTTCTTCTCTGCCCATGAATGTCTGCAATTCCCAGTGAATAAGGGAGTCTCACATTCATGAGCTTTGTTTTCACGAAGATCTCCACTTACTCTTCCTTGGTATGGAAATTCCTCAGTGTGAGATCTTTCACAGTGAAATTCCAGAGTGGTACTGAGGAATTTTTTTATTAGCTGGAATGAAGCTGAGTGCCACATTTGAAAGCTTCAGTGTTGGGGTGAATGTGAAAATGGGCAAAGCCAGGTGGGAAATAGTTGCTGCTGCTGCTCCCTCTGAACAACATCAGGGGCATTCTGCCTCCCAGATTATCCACCAGAAGGTTATAAAACATTGAAAGTAAAGCTTTTACTTTCATTCATTTTCTTAAATGGGCTACTGAATTCTTTTTACCTTGTTGAATGAAACTCCTTGGTCTAGCTGCTGGTTTGGGGTTTAAGCCTGAGAGGTTTGATTTGACTTTGTAGGAGACTTTTGTCCATCCCAACAACCCTCCTGTACAGGCAACACTGGAAGGGACTGAAGATCATTTAAAAGAGGAAAAATAAGTATATTTGTTAATAGGAAGTTTTTTGAGGAACAACAGTCATCACCCTTGAATTTTTGGGGGAGGGAGGGGAAGTTCTCCATCACTGTCCAAGCCCAAAAACCCAGCCAGGAGCCGTCGGAGGGTTGGGATGGGACGTGGCTGGTGCAATGGGCAGCAGCACCAGGTCTCTGCAGCACCCCTGGCTTTGTGAGGGGGTGACTGGTGGTCCCACTGGCCAGGCTGGTCCTCCTGAGGTTTGGCCACTTGCATCATGGTGTGGGTGCTGGAGAGGGGCTGCAGGGCAGTTTGCTCATTTTAACATGTGCAAGTTGAGGTTTTTTTAATTTAGTTCAGTTATTTGTTCTTGGGCTGGGACCAGGTGTGTGTGTTTTATTGGGGGAAGGCACGGACGTAATGGAAACGCTAATGAAGAATTAATTGGCTCAAATCACAACGATGTGAGAGCATTTCTGTTCTTCTCTTGCTTTCTCCTAGTAATGCTTTCATAAAATAGGAAAAAAACTATGTCGGAAGGAATGTGGAAATAGTTGTCAAAAATTTGTAGGAACTAGTTTTAAAAGTTGTTTAGGAGAAAGGCAAGGTAAAAATCAAATTATGATGGGTTGCATTTCTGTTTCTGTGTACGTCAGGATTGCAGTTCTGCTAAATTAGGAATTTGGTATTTATTTACTTTTTCACATTTACATTTGAAAGTGCCTACTCATTTCTCCAGGCACTCAAAAATGCAGAATAAACATAAGTGAGATCATGAGGATCCAAAGCCAAGAAGGCTTTTTCTCATCACATTGATTTTCTTACATCTCGGCTCAGCAGCAGCAGCTCTTTGGTGGCTCACAGGGCCCTGAACAACCTGGGACAGTGGGAGGTGTCCCTGCCCATGGCAGGGGTGGCACTGGATGGGCTTTAAGGTCCCTTCCAACCCAAACCAGTCTAAACTTCTACGATTCCATGATCCTCAAAATCTTTAGCCTTTCTTTTCTCCTCTTCCCTGCAAAAATGAGCACTTGCAGTGTGATACTTTGAGATTTGGTGATTTGAGTTCCATCCTCAAGTGCTTTTGTGGTTAGCACTGGCTGGTTTCTTTCTAATCAATGCTTATATCAAATTCAGTTTTATTTTCCTGTACTAACATCACCTGAGGACAGGAAGGGTTTTGCTCACATCAAACACACCAAAGAGGTGCCTCATTGAACAGAAAAAGTGTGAAGTGCTTTGGGGATGAAGCATTTCTCAATTCATGGTCAGTTCTCTGCAGCTGCTTTTAGGTTGATTTGTTAGCTCTCAGGACATAATTCCTTATGGAGAGAAAAGTCGTGACAGTCACCTTGAGAAAACAAGAGCAGAGAGATTTGCAAATTCAGAAAGTAGTTATTCTGCTTTTTATTTCTTCCATGAAAAATTTTATAAAAATTTGTGTTTGCTGTTGCAGTGGTTAGTTCTATGTCTTAATTTTTTCTAAGGTGCCTTTAATTTTCTAAATTGGTGTTAAAAGAGGAAAACATGTTTGAAAGTACTCCAGCCATCAACCCAGCACCACCACCACGTTCACCACTAAACCATGTCCTCAAGTGCCACATCCACATGGGTTTTGAACACTTCTAGGAATGGTGACTCCACCACTGCCCTGGGCAGCTGTGCCAGGGCTGGAAAACCCTTTCCAGGAAGAAGTTTTTCCTACTCTTCAATCTTGAGAGCTGTTTCCTCTCCTCCTGTCCCTGTTCCCTGGCAGCAGAGCCCGAATCCCACCTGGCTCCCCCCTCCTGTCAGGGAGTTGGAGAGAGGAAGTTTGAAGTTGGTTTTCCAACACCTCCAGGAGTTCTCACCTTACTGGTTGTCCAGTTTAGTCTGTGCAGCCAATGTATTTATTTTTTAAATGTAACTGAAGAAAGGAATTTTCAACAACCTGTGTCATGGCCAGTGCTCAGTGTGTAATTTCATAGAGCAAACAAAAAGTCAGGTTTTCCCACTTCTCTGAGTGGGACACCCCAGTAAAATCCCAGTTCCCTGCTGACCTGGCCAGTGCTGAGTCCCCTGAGGTCCCTTCACCAGTGGTGTGGCCGTGGCACCAGAGGGTGTGTGTTTGCAGACCAGATGGCTCATTAGAGCAGCAAGAGCAGAGGAAATTGGAGACAGGCAAGAGTTTGCCTTTGCCCTGTGAGGAGCAGCAGCCCTGGGGTTCTGCTCCTTGTGTGCCATGCTGTGCCACACCAGATGTGTCCTTTAGCTGTGCTGAACCATGTTTTTATGTTCCTGAAGGTGGAGTTCCCCCATCAGGTCCCAAAGCTGAGCCTTTCCCTCAGTCCAGCTCCATCCCCCTGTTCCTTCAGGGGAGCTGTGAATTCCCGTGAGGGAGGAGGGCTTGGCAGGTCTGGAACTGGCATAAGGGCATTAATGGTTTGAACTGAAGGAGGGTCAGTTTAGATGGGATAATGGGAAGAAATCCTTCCCTGGGAGGGTGGGCAGGCCCTGGCCCAGGTTGGGCAGAGAAGCTGTGGCTGCCCCTGGATCCCTGGAAGTGTCCAAGGCCAGGTTGGATGGGGCTTGGAGCAGCCTGGGCTGGTGAAAGGTGTCCCCGCCTGTGTCAGGACATGGTCCTTAAGGTCCCTTCTAGCTCAAACCATTGCATGATTCTATGATTATCATGCAAGCCAAAGGCAGAGAAAAGCTGTGCAAAAAGATCCAGGAGGAGCAGCCTGAGGAAGGGCAGCAGAGGGATGAGCTTTGCAAGCCACGTTAGTAGCTGAAATTTCCTGTGCACGGTGTATGTTATTCATCCAAGAGGGGATATTGATGAAACACCTCATACATAATGGCAGCAAAGAGTCTTCAAAGAAACTGGGAGCACCTCCATTCTCCCTCCAAGATGACGTTCCCAGGCTTGTAATCAATAATTACCCTGTGATTTCCTGGGAGCCTCCTCGCTCAGACACTCCAACAGGAGCAGCGTGGGCTGGTGAACCCGCAGTGACCACAGTGAAACACCAGTTATGGCTGCAGACCCTGGGCATTGCCGGGGTCACCTCTGGGGGGCTGCCCTTGGCCATCCCCCCGTGCTGCTCACCCACCCGTGGCCCCTGGCTCTGCAGGGAAAACACCCCTGGACAAAACCCTTCCCTAACTGCATCTTCAGCAAAGGCCAAATTCTTTTTTATTGTTTTTATTCTTTTTGTGTGTGTTTGGAATGCTCAAATCACAAGATTGTGGGGCTGTTAATTTGTCTATTTCTGAGATGACAAGTTCAACATCCCCTGAATGCTTGTGTTTGAAAAGTGATTTTAATGGCTGTGCTGCTCACCCTAATTACAGTGTGCTGTGTATCCTGAGAGTAAATTTTTCTTATGTACAATTTAGCCAAAGAGTTTTTCAATACATAAAAATTCTTTAAATAACAAAAGCACTTACATTATTAAAATGAACACAGAGCTCTTTCCCCTTGCTTTAATTACAGTTAAAAAAATACGAATCGTTTACTTTGTTGTGATATTGTCCAATAAAGCTGAAAAGTTTGAAGCTTCAGATGTTAGTTTATGGATGACAGGATAGGAACTCTGTGCTGGTCTTCAGTGGGTAAGAAATGGCTGGTGAAATGTCATTCTTTAAAAGACAAGATTGAAAAAAGTATTTTCAGAAGCAGAAGGGGAAAGTCTGAGGCTCAGAGGGGAGAAGGTGTGAAAATACCTGATCAGAAAAGCAGGAGTAGTTGGGGGGTGCTCAGGCATGTCCAATGTCAACCATCCTCAGTAGGAAAAGCATCAAACTCAGCCCACAGAGAGACCAGGAGCCAACCAGTGCCAGTGGCATCTCTCCATGGCTCCATCATTTCCAGTGAAAATGGGAAATTCAGTAAATTCAGCTGGGAAAGTGGGAATCCCCCAGGTTATATAAACTGGGCGGGGTTAGATGGGATATTGGGAAGGAATTGCTCCCCCTGAGGGTGGGCAGGCCCTGGCCCAGGTTGGGCAGAGAAACTGTGGCTGCCCCTGGATCCCTGGGAGTGTCCAAGGCCAGGTTGGACGGGGCTTGGAGCACCCTGGGCTGGTGGGAGGTGTCCCTGCCCATGGCAGGGGTGGCACTGGATGGGCTTTGAGGTCCCTCTCAACCCAAACCAGTCTGGGATTATATGACTTTATATTTTTTATATTTATATTGCTTTTGAGCTGTGTTGTTGCTTCACCTGCTGAGGAGGAGGCAAGACTTGTCCTCTCCTACACAAATCCAAACTGTCTTTTTTTACCATTGATTTATGCTGCAGTTTGTGAAATTCTCTTAATTCTGTAGTAGAGATTCATTTCATAAAGAAAAATAAAGTTGAGAAATGTTCCTGACTTTCCCTTTCTCAACACTACAGCTTCATCAGACATGCAAATACATTTCTATTTAGGCTTTTAGCAAACGTTAAATATGAAATAATCTGCTCAAAAAGGTTCGTATTTCACATATCTGGACATGGCAGATTCAAGAGCAAAGAGATGACAAGCTTTCATATTTCTGTCTGCCAACTCAGAATTCAAATGCCAGAGACTGGCATCATCTTTTATTACCATTTCATGTGAGAGGAGTTTTGATAAGGGGAAAGTCACTGTTTTGTGAGACATTTAATGGATTTTTACAATCCAATACCTTCCTATAATTTTCTGCAAACAGAAATCAATCCTCCCCAACCTTCAGAAGTGAAAACAGCAAACCCCAAACTAGCTGAGTTTTATATCTCATATTCTTTTTCCAGCCCAGTTGGCTTTCTACAAACTGTATTTATGTATTTTTAAAACAAAACTAAACAAATCAGTACAAATGCGTTCTGGACAGAAATATTTACAAAATTCCTGACCCAGTTTCTGTTGAATTCAGAGCAAAATTCCCATCATTTTCAGTGGAGACCTTTGTGGGTTTAAGTCTGTCTTAAGTCCTTTCAGTTGGAGTTCACTGTTCATGGGATAAATTGTCTGCCAAATATGAGCCATTTAGGACAGTTTAGGCCATCTTAGTTGCAGATGTCCTTTTTGGAAGCACTGATTGCACATGTTCTTGGGATTTTGGGATTTTGGTGGAGCCTTGTAGGGTAACCATGGCCTGAGGTGTGACCTTACAGGAGTCTAAAGATGGGGAGATCCATTTCTCTGTCCTGTCGTGGGGAAGGCAGTGAAAGGGTCACTTATTTTAAAAAATCATTTGCAAATTAATTATTCTCAGTAGGATGATCTTCTCAGTGTTCTTGGTGGTAATTACTGGGTGGCCAAATGTAGAATAAATGACCATTCTCTAAATAGGAATTTTTTTAGGTGAAAATTTAGTGTTCACCTGCAACAGTTTTACTTTTTCCCAGTGAATTTGGGAGTATTGTAGCAGGTCGTGGTGACTCTGAAATAGCTGCAGAGATATTGTAATTATTGCAAAGCCAGGCTTTTGTTTAGAAAGGAAGGGTTTGTGTTTTGGTGGTGGGATATTGGGAAGAAACTCTTCCCTGTGAGTGTGGTGAGGGACTGGAATGGATTTCCCAGGGAAGCTGTGGCTGCCCCTTCCCTGGAGGTGTCCAAGGCCAGGTTGGATGGGGCTTGGAGCACCCTGGGCTGGTGGTCTGATCCTTTAGGTCCCCTCCAACCCCAACCAGTCCAGGATTCTTTCGTCTTTATAACATTTACTTGTATCTGCAGTGGGACCAGCTTCCCTGTAACCTGCAGCTGTAAAGGCCACGTGCACGTGATGCTTCGTTATAAAGTGAATTTGTTCAAAATCAGATCCTTTGTCTCCCCCTGAAATAAAAGGAATCGGTTGACCCCGATGTGAGAACCACTTTGAGCACCCCGGTAACTTCTGACATTGCTGCTTGTATGTGAGATTTAGATAAAAAGGTAAGAATTGGAGGTGGAAAAAACCCACCAGTGTAGGAAAAAGACTTTTTCCATGTGGAGTCGTGTGTTCATCATCTCCACCCAGACCTCAGCAACCTGCTCTCACTGCAGACCTGGGAGGAATAAGTTTAATTTAATTCATTTTTCCTTTGATTTGTTGGCTTGCTTGCCACACATGCAGCCCCACGTAACCTTTGCACCCCTCCCTAATAAAACCCCATGCAATCAAGATAAAAGGAAAGGATTTTATAAATAGAGCCTCCCACACCCATTTTATTAATGAACTTTCAGGCAAGTTTACTTAAAACCTCTTATTGATGGGAAATATCATCAATATTCTTATACATTTCACCTGTTTGGTATTTCACATGTGCTTAATGGGACTGTTACTATGGTGAGCACCTTGTTTCTAAGTAATATTGTTAATTTTTTTTCTGAAAATGACAATATATTGGCATTTTCAACAGCCTTTATGTTAAGGACACATAGATAAATTCATCTGAGGGAAAGAAAATTCATAATATAGGTATTTTGCTGATGCTTGACCCAGGAGTGCCCCTTTCTGCCCCATTTCCAGGATGTTTTGCCACATGTCCTGACCAGTTTATTTTCTGGGAAAAACAAGGACTTGCTTAAGTGTAAAAACACACTTTTCACTAGAAATTTGCATCCCACACTCTTCTGCGAATAAAATATGCAAGAACAACATAAGTGGCACAGTCCTTTTTTTCCTTTCTTTCTTTTTTCCCCATGAATTGGGCCTTTGATGTTCAAGAGGAGCCAGTATTAAAGGACATCCCTAGAAGGCTGTAGAAATTGTCCCTATTTATGACAAATGTAAAATAGTACAAATCGAGCTGAATGTGATGGTGTCATTAGTTTGTGAATCGCATCCTTGAAAATAACTGTGGAGGAGCCAAATCGGTTTAAAAGAAGATAACAAAATGGTTTAAGCTACTTAGGTTGAATGCCAATTATATTTTAATATTCAACTGAGCATATTTTACTAAGAAAAAAGGCAGCGTCGACGCATGCATAACTCATTGGCAGCGTCGACCAGCTGTGCCACTCTTCTCTTCGAATCACTTTGTGCATTTTAGTAGCATGGTAATTTAGTAGAGAACTACCTGAGTGATGGCATTTTCAATGAGCAGGTAATCTACAGAGAATTTTTATATGGTTATGAGTTCTGTGCTTCAGCCTGGCAACACAAAAATACATCAAGACCAATTACGGTATCAACTTTCAGCGTGATACCCTTGCCACGCAAGTGCATGTATTTCTGCCCCAGGCATTTCAAATTGCATCTAATTTGAAATCTTTGGGGTTTTAATTAAATTTCAGAATATATGGAATTCTTCATTAGTACCTGCTCTGAATAGCAGATTATACTTCTCTCAGTCTCTCGTTAAAGAAGTGGGCTGTGGTAAATAGCATGTTCAAGAACTGATCATTTGTGGTGCCTGGATATTGGGAACAGAAATAGTGGAATGCAAAATAATATCAAAAAGATTATTAGTCCAGTGAGGGACTCTTGATTTGTATTTTAATGGAATTTTACATTTCTCTTAATGATTTGCAAATTGTCCTCTGATTATAAGATGCATTAAGCTTTTCATTTTAATGGAGAGACACAGCCATTAGCAGGAATTTTTTTCTGTCTTCTTTTTAGAGTGCTTCCCTGCAGCAGATAAATATTGAAACCATTAACACCTTTTGATGTACTTTATAGTGCTGCAGCTTGGACCAGTACATGAATGAACATGGCCCTTTTATATTTTAGCACTTTGCTGGAAGCTCCTGGTCGTCGTTGCGTGGGTGAACAATGACCGGAGCCGTACGTTTTCGTGCCTCGATTTCCTTATAATTAATGTTCCAAATGTTTCGGGTAGCATCATTCATATTTAATGCCAAAAGAAATAGTAAAGCCAACAAAAGTCAAGATCTGAAATGCAGATGGAGGGTGCTGTGACCTTAGCTCTGACCATCCTTCCAGGGAGGAGGGTTTGTTAAGGATTCGCGCACGGCTCCGCGTGGGCAGGAGCACAACCGTCTCCTTTGTTGCAGACACCGGGATACTCGGGCACTCTTCATTGGGCAATCTGAAAGTCAAATTTCCTCCTTGCTTTCAGCTTAACGTGAACCCTTAATGTTGTATAAACATGTTGTGCCTGTGCTGACTTCATTGGGTTTGGCAGGAGGGCACGGGATGAGGAAGGGCCTCCTTTTTGCGGCAGCTTGAGGAGGATTTTCCTGATACTGCAGAATTACTTAGGAAATGTGGCTGTTAGATCAGGGAAATCACAGAACATTCTGAGCTGGAAGGGACCCACAAGGATCACTGGATGGGTGATTATTAACCTAATCAACTTATTAAAATCCCTGTAATGTTCTTTAGATGCTTTGGAAAATCAAATCATTCTTTAAGAGGTGCAGGACAGGGGTGTTTTCCCCAACCCCAACTACTTCTCACACCCCAAATAACCCAAATTTCTGTCTGGGCTTTTGCAGACTCCTCCTCTCCTGGCAGGTTACCTGTGAGAACATCCTCCAAACTGATTTTAGGGCTGCCTGGTAATTGAGCAACCTCTAATCTCTGAAATCCCATCAGGGGTCACTGGTTTGCTTCCAGAATGTCTGTTTAAATAATTTGGATCTCGGGAATTCCGGTGGCAGTTCATTTAAGCAGACCTGTGTGATGGCACTGGCAGCAGTCAAGAGGCTGAGTGACTTCATGGAATCCCACTTTAGCTCTTCTCACTTGTTTTGGTAGTTGGTTAAATACTCCTTAAAAGAAAGAAAAAGAAAAGCCACACTTGGAGATTGAAGCCAGAAGATTCTGGGAATTATTTGCTGCTGCTGCATTCTTGGAAGGAGGTTGCATCATCTGTGAATTAGTGTTTGGGAAGTGCTATGTAGGTGCTACCTTCATACAGTAGGTGTTTATAATTCAATAATAAATGGATACAGAGATCAGTGCTTTGATACTGATTTCATTTGTGTGCACTAAGCAAATAGTTCCATTTAATTGCATTTAAGCAATTTAATGAGTATTATTTTCATGTGCACATTTACAAAGAAACTTAGAGAAAACTAAAGAATTTGCTATTCCTATTTTAGCCAAGCAAAGATCTTACACTTTGTTCACGTAGTGGAGCACATTTGCATTGCATGTTTCATATATTAATTTTCTAGGGCAGGTTATCTTTGGCAACAAGATCTTCACAAAGCAACTGGGGGTGCAGATTTCTGGATCCAGAGGCATTTGGGAGTGGATATTTGGGGCCATGCTGAAAAATGGAACAGTAAAAACACCTCGTTGGTGTAACTCTGAGTGGAATTGTGGAGCAAAAGCAATTATGTGTGAAGAGAGGAAAACTAGAGGAGAGATGCTGGTGCTCCCCAGCCTCCCTCCCCTGCCAGGCACTCTGCCACCAGCCTTTCCAGGGGATCACACCTGGGTGCTGTCTGACATAATCCAGTGCTGAGCCAGCCTGGGCCAAGGGTTGTTGGGTGCCAGTTTGGAAGGAGATAATGTTTCCTTTTTCCCAGGTAACCTGGCTTGGTGTTGTCCCATCTCAGAGGTGGATATTGAATTGGCTTGTGGATGTACTTCTTGGGGCATGCAAGTGATTCCTCCTGGGCTGTGGGGCAGCAGAATGTCTTGGATTGGAAGGGGCCTTGAAGATCCTCTAGTTGGAAATATATCTATATATCTATATCTATATAGCATTCCAAATACATAGTGCATGTAGTACATATAGTAGTAATCTCATAGAGGAAATACCTCTGTGCTTGTGAGATAATATAACAAATTCCAGTTTGCAGAATCAGTTTTACACAAGATGATGTCAAAATTCAGGGATTTATTCCCCTTTCATTGAATCCCAGAATGGTTTGGATTGGAAGGGACCCCAAAGCCCACCCAGTGCCATCCCTGCCATGGGCAGGGACACCTTCCACCAGCCCAGGGTGCTCCAAGCCCCGTCCAACCTGGCCTTGGACACTC
>JAWWEW010000166.1:34465000-34467500 GCA_035583185.1 Anabacerthia variegaticeps
GGGAGCAATTCCTTCCCAATATCACATCTATCCCTGCCCTCTAGCCATGGGAAGCCATTCCCTGTGTCCTCTCATGCCAGGTCCTTGTCCAAAGTCCCTCTCCAGTTCTCTTGTATTTTTTTGTTTCTTTCCACCATAGGAGCGTGTTGGAGCCCTGAGATGATGAACAATAATCTTGTAGGACACATATATGAATTTCAGAGCCCATTTTTCACCCTTCCTTTATGGTGGTTCTGGGTGTTGTGTGCCAAGGGCAGATTCAGGGTCCTTGTTTGGGTTTGTCACTTTATTTCTCCAAAGCTGCCCAATTTATGCTCAGTTTTGCTACCTAATTTTGGGCTCTCATGTTTGGTTTTAACATGGATGATCCTGAGACAAGACCTCAAACTGACGGTCGTGATGACTTGGAAATTTTGCTGTTAGTGAGCTCAATTTATAGGGATGAATTGGAAGTTGTACTTTATCACCACATGTGAGTGTGGAGTCCATTCTCTTCCCCTTGTATTTTGGGTTCATTAATATCAGAATGACATGTGCAGAGTATCCATAAATCTGGGGAAGTTTTCTGCAGAACCTCCCTGCCTGTTCCAGTCTAACTGTAACCAGATGGTCCTGCCTTCCCATCCAAAATCCCAGTGTAATTAGGAAACTGCATCTCCTCTGATTTATTTAGGAACTCTGGGCGGGTTTCTGTGTCTCATTAGCAGGACAAGTCAGAAGAGCTGGATCGTAGCAGCACATGAGAGGCTGTGTTTTTGTTGAGTTCCAACAATGCAAATTGAGGTAAAATCAGTTTAAATGTTGGGTTTTTTTCTCTGGAGAAGGAGAGGTGTGACCTTCCCAGGCCTGGCATCAGCCAGGCAAAAACAAGAACTCCAAGAAATGGGAGAAAAGAGAGCTGAGGTGTGGCCAGCAGTTCCATTCAGAGTGAGCCAGCAGGAGTTTCTCAGTTTTGAGGCAGATGTTGGCCAGCGGTGGTATTTTGTCACACCTGGCCCCTTGGTAGAGGTTTTGTGTGAGAGCAGAGTTCAGTTCTCGAGCTTTGTCTGCAAATTGCAGCTGATGAGGAGAATTTAGAAGCTGCCCAGGTGAAGTTCTTGGAGAGTACCAGTTCTGACAAAGTGAAATAGGGAGAAGTCCCTCATTTATTTCTATCTTGGATGGAAAAACAGAAATTTAATTTTCTGGCCCAGTCACTTAGAAATTGCAGCCGATGGTGTCTCTGGAAGGACCATTCTGTGTCTGTTCCAGAACAGGAAAGAGTGTTGTAGGGCATTAAATAATGATAAAATATGACAAGTTAAGCTGAGTTTGCAGGGAATGAGGAGCTGGTTGATGTTTCCCTGTTGCTCTAGTCTGCAGGTCTCTTGCATTTATGTCTATAGCAGTTCCTATGTGGGTTAAAAATGTTCATGTAGTCATTAAAAGGTTATTTTTATGTACTTTGCACAATTCCCTCCTGCCAAAATTGACATATTTGAAACAAAGCAAAAATATTTGCTCCTGGAAAAAGATTTTTGAGTGGCAAATGTAAGCCTGGAGCAGATTCCTGTCCCAGATCATTCAACCTGTTGGTCTGGTCATTTTAGAAATACCAACAGGTCTTTGTTGGTGCCTCAGATTCGAGTTGCAGATGTTGATGCTGCAGGTTTGGGAATCTTGTCCTGCCCAAGCCTCCCTAAACTGCTCCCTGCAGTGCCCAAGTAGGAGTTAGACATCCCCAAACCACAGCTGAGAGTGTTTTGCTGATTTTAAGCCACTTGTGTTCATATGGACAATGATTTATGGAGAAGTCTGGATATCCTGGAGCCTGCTAGGAAGACTCTCCATGGGGCACTGCCAGGAAAAGAATGTGGGCTGAGGTTGGCTCCTCATGTCAAGTGCTCAGTTAGGAAATGAAAAATATATGAAACCAGAATTTTCTGTTAAAGTATTAAACAATCAGTAATTTCAATCAGTCTTTTTTAATCAGTAATTTTTCCTGCTTCCTAAAGTAATGTATTACCACTTCAAATATACCAAACTGTTGCTTTTTATTGGCCAGGTATTTTACCTGGCATCAATGGCCCTGTGCAAGCTACCATTTATACCATTTATTTTTAGTGTACTCTGAAAGGGAATACTCACAGTCTTGCCTTTAATGGACAGATTTGAAAGTCTTGGAGGGACCCAAGAAGGCTGAAGAGATTCTGCCTCTTTCCAAGTGTGTGAATAAACTCCCTGAGGAATTGGTCCTGTTTGTAAAGCACCCAGAAGATGCACAATGCAGAAATTTGGAAGGTGCAGAGGTGGGGATCCCACCACCCATCATGACACAAATCCAAACCCAAGCCCATCATGTCCTGCCAAGTGACTGAGATGCAGAAATTTGATAGTGGGAAGGAATTCCTGGCTGGGAGGGTGGGCAGGCCCTGGCACAGGTTGGGCAGAGAAGCTGTGGCTGCCCCTGGATCCCTGGGAGTGTCCCAGGCCAGGTTGGAGCACTCTGGGCTGGTGGGAG
>JAWWEW010000166.1:34470000-34482421 GCA_035583185.1 Anabacerthia variegaticeps
TTTATGTATTCAATTATTTACTTTTTTAAGCCTTTTTTCCCTCCCTTTTTTTTTTTAAGTAAATGAAACATTAAAATAATTGACTTGAGCAAAATGTGAAATGTCGGTGTTGCTGCTCGGGGTGTTTTTCTCCCTGCTCTGCCCACCTGAGCCTTACCTGGGCAGAGCCCATGGCTCAGCCACAGCTCCTCCAGACAAAGCCCTTGTTTCTGGAGGGTAACACTGCGATAGGTCCGGGCAAGATGAGGTACGAGATTGTGAGAATGAGACTGAGATTGTCAGAGCATTTATATTCATGAGGGGAAGTAATGCTGAGCCTGACTAGGCTTTCTGGGTGCCTTAAGTGAGCAGATACAGCCTTAACTCTTCGTGGTACCCACTCACTTCAGTCTGCTCAGGGCTTGAAATGTGCAAAGTGGAAGCTAGAGGGCTTTTTGTGGCTTGCATTAGGCTGGATGTTTGCACATATGAAAAACTGGGAGGTGCTGGGTCTCCAGCAGCAGTGACGGGATCTGACAGGGAGATGGGAGAGATGCAGGTGGAGAAATTACAGAGTCATAGACTTGTTTAGGTTGGAAAAGCCCTCAGAGTCCAAGAATTCCCTCATCACTGCCAAGGCCACCGCTAACCTGTGTCCCCAAGTGCCACATCCACATGGCCTTAAAATCCCTTAAAATCTCCCTCCAGGAGGCTCCACCCCTGCCCTGCAGCTGTGCCAGGGATGCACAGCCCTTCGGGTGAAGAAATTTGCCCTGATGTCCAACCTCAACCTTCACTGGTGCAACTTGAGGCCATTCCCCCTTGTCCTGTCCCTCCATCCCTTGTCCCCAGTCCCTCTCCAGCTCTCCTGGAGCCCCTTTAGGCACTGCAAGGGGCTCTCAGGTCTCCCTGGAGCCTCCTCTTCTCTAAGTGAACCCCCCCAGCTCTCCCAGCCTGGCTCCAGAGCAGAGGGGCTCCAGCCCTCGGAGCATCTCCATGGCCTCCTCTGGACTCTCTCCAGCAGCTCCATGTCCTTCTCCTGCTGGGAATCCCAGAGCTGGATGCAGCACTGCAGGTGGGGTCTCATGGGAGTGGAGTGAAGGGAGAAAATGCCAGGAGGAGGAGGAGGCTCTCCAGGTCTGTGAGTACAGGTGTGCTGAGGGAAATCTTACTGCAGGAAAATGGCATGGATTCTCAGGAATCAGCATAAAACTGATGTCAGAGAAAAATAAATTGATTTTATGCTTTACCTCCATCCCCTCTGCACTGTAAGCCTTGGCTACCACGTTTTGTTGGCTGGGAAGAGACTGATATTTTCTCTGTCTCTTCACCCAAAGCATTTGTTCTCCTCAGGTGTAGCTATTGCAGTTGGTTTATTACCTCCAGCTCAGAGGACAATCAGGCTGCCTCTCCATTTACCTGCACATTTCCTGCTCCTCACAGCCACACAGGGAATGCCATGCCATGGGCTGTGCCAGAGCCCAGGAGGGACTTGTAAGGTGCTTTGCAAGTCCCTCCATCTTCCCAGTCCATGGACTCCAAAATCCACCCCCAGCCTGCTCAGGAATGTTATGGCTTTCCAAGTCTGGTGTGACTAACTCTGGTGAGAATGCTGAAGGAGTCATTGGTTTGTAGAGAGCCCTCTTTGGGCTTGGATTTGGAAGTAGGAATCTGGGGAAGTCTGCAACGTGCCACAGACAGGGTATGTCAAGGGCTGGTGCTGAGCATCCAACTCCTCATTTCCATCAGCTCTAAAATTAAATCTGCTCTGGCAAGTGCGTAGTAAACTGCTATTAAAGGGACTGTGCAAAAAAATGGGTCAGAATATCAGTTAGCACTGGAGTAAAACACCCACTGACTTCCAGGGGGTTTAACCTGCAGAAGTAGTGCTGGATGAGGCCCAGGGAGAGTTCCTTGCTTCTAAGGATAGAATTTGGCCCCACAACCCCCTCAACAATCTGAAGGGATCCGCCTTTAAAACTGTGTTAAACTGCAGAGCAGGAACTGCTCCCATTAATGGGGTTTAACAGAGCTCACGCTCAGTGTGAGCCAGCCTGAACATTGTAGATATGAAAAGAAAGCATTTTGGTCCATTTTTCACTGAAGTGACACAGATATACAGCATGTTTATAACTTGAAGTTGTGTTTCTGTTTTATTGCATTACATGCTGCAGACATACATGCACAGGCGATAAAGGAGTGTTTAAAAGTGCTCCCTCAGCCCACATTTCTGTCCTGTTCCAAAAGGGAACACCAGGACCTGGGGGAGAGCACAAGGGAACATCTGACTTGGACTGGTTTCATGGTTTGACCGGTGTTTCTGACTGGTTTGGGTTGGCAGGGACACCTTCCACTAGCCCAGGTTGCTCCAAGTCCCATCCAACCTGGCCTTGGACACCCCCAGGGATGGGAAGTGCCTCATAACAAGAGCAAAATGTTTTAATTAAACAATTATCTCTTCACATACCACTTGCTGGTTCAGTCTCGGGTAGGGTAGCAGGTTAGTTGGCAGATTTAATATGGCTTTAATGACATGCTTAATAATAAAGAAGGCTCAAAATTGCTAAAAATCAGCTCTCTTTCTTGTATTCATTGTTTACACCATTGCCTGTTGTCAGTAAAAGTTCTTAAATTTGAGTATGAATCTGTCCTCCCATGGTCCAGGAGCCAAACAGATTTCTGGATTAGGTGGAAGCTGCTGCTGCAGTGGGAGCTGCTGTTCTGTTGGTGTATTTTTGTACTGTTAGGCTTGAATTTATGGTGTTTTTTAACTAATAGTAATAACAGTGAAAACCAATAAGTGAAAAAACAAACAGAAAAGTTGTCTGTGCAGTACCCCAGGCAGGCTGTGAAAAAGCTGGCAAGGCATGGGGGAGTGTTTATAACTGTCTTTGCATTTGCAAAACTCTTGGGGAAAAACAAACAAATAAAAAGAAACAAACAAAACCCAAACAAAAAACAACACAGCCAACAAAAACTAACATTCCCAGCAATCAGTGCTGAGAGGAAGGGAAAAACTGGTCTGTCTTCAATTCTTCTTGATCAAAGGGATTAAAAAGGATGGAAAATCAGGCTGTGTGTCTCTTGAACCTCTCTTGCCCCAAAGAACTGAGTGAGGAGCTGCAGAGGGGGCAGGAAGGGACTGACACTGGTCCCTCTGCTCTTCCCATCCATCCTTCATCCCTGGGGCTGAGCCCCACTAACACCACAAATGCTTGTTAGGCATCAAACACAGAGAGATTATCCAGGGGAAGGTGCCCCTGCCCATGGCAGGGGTGGCACTGGGTGAGTTGTAGGGCCATTTGCAACCCCAACCATTCAGTGAAACCCTCCCAGCCACCTTTGGGTGCCATGGACACACAGCTGGAGGTGGGAATGAGGAGACTTGGAAATCCAGCTCAGTCACAGGTCCCTGTTCCCCATCCTTCACCCCGGTCCAGCTCCAGGTGGGAAGTGCAAAAATACGCATTTTCCTGTCAAATCTGACAAATTACTGATCACTTGGATGGGAAATAGCATTAACAACTCTGGTTGCTCTGTGTTGGCCATAACACGTGTTCCTTGGCAAGGTCAGGCTGCTCACCTGGAGGGGGCATCTTTGGGCAGCCACGTGTAGGTGGGTGCAGAGGAAGGAGGGGACCTGTGATACTCACATGCCTACAGTGTGGTTCAGTCCAGCCATGGCTTTGCTGGCATCTGTCTCCAGGACAGCAGGGGCATCCCGGGCTTGTGGAGGCACCAAGTGTTCTCTCTCATGTAACGAGGGAATCTGTGTGTGTTAATTTTTAAGTGCAGATTTTACAGCACTTTCTACTGATATTTAACAGCATAAAATGTTGGCACACGGTGCAAAGTGGTGAAAGTTCAGCCTTCTCATTTGGGCAGGTTGTGCTCACAGGCACTCACACTTGCAGACAGTTTAATAACAGCACTTGGCACTGTCTCTTCGAGCTGCTTAAACTAATTAATGCATTTGCTCCCCACAGGATGGAATGGAGTTTTCAGATACATTTCCAAAATGATGTGCATGATTGCTAAATATTTCATTCTTTTGAACTCTAAACTTCACGAGTGTTTTATGGGGGAGCAGAGGTGGGATAAATTCTCCCATGAAAAATGTACAGTGGCTCTGGCAAGAGGGAAGGCTCTGCCCCTGCTTGTCAGAGGAGGATAATCTCTGTCCCTCTGGCAGCGTGTGAGAAGGTACTCAGGAATGTGGGCATCACTTGACACGTTGGTGCAGTTGCTGGGGGACTCTGGAGCTGCCCCATCCTCCCACACTCTGCTCCACTTCTCCCTCATTCCGACAGGTTCCAGAAAGTTTCAGGTCCATCCCATCCCAAACCGCCCAAAATGAGGGCAAAACAAGGATTTTTTTTTGGACTCGGTGTGTGTCACTGATTCAAAAGATGCCATCAGGCTGAGACCTCTGAGCAGGGCAGGTTAAGGCTCATCCTGCAGGCTTAAAAAGGTTAAAAAACTAAGAAGGAGCAATTTGATTTGAAAGAAACCTTTCTGAAGGAATCACAGTAAACAAAATCTGTTTGCCTAAGGAAACCCTCGTAGCAATCAGCCAGGAACACAACTGCTTGTGCTAATGAACCCAAAGCTGTTAATGTGGTTTCTTCAGTTAAATTGATTCA
The DNA here is from genome assembly GCA_035583185.1 of Anabacerthia variegaticeps. Lineage (NCBI taxonomy): Eukaryota > Metazoa > Chordata > Aves > Passeriformes > Furnariidae > Anabacerthia > Anabacerthia variegaticeps. The sequence goes on from JAWWEW010000166.1 coordinate 34,474,623, forward strand.
TGAATTTTGAAGAGAACATTATCTAATGAATTTTCTTTGAATAGAAAGCAATTAAAAGGACAAATCAGTCTGATTAACCCCAAAGTCACCCTACTGCCACAAATGGTGTACAGTTTGAAATTATATCATAAAAAACTAGAGCAGATTTGCTATCTCTTTGCCCTCTACTAATCCATGTAAATTAATGAACAACAAAGTTAATTTCTTTGATGACCCTTTTCTCGTATCACCTGGATTATGCTGATGTTTAATTTGCTTAATGTTATAATAAAGACTAAACAGATTTTTTCAATGAAGTGATTATCATTCCCTTCAGTTAAGAAGTGATTTTTATTATTTAACACACACATAACGCCGTATGGGTTTCCTTCAAGAGCAAAATCACATTTCTCTACCTTACTCTGTAACGTAATCAATGTGTTTTTTGACAACTGAAGAAAGCAAGTGTCTTTAATCAGTTTGTTTCTTTGCCAGAGCAGGAGGCTCAGGCTCTCAGCTGGGACAAAGGGTCTCTCCACCTTTTTTCCCCTTTTTTCCTTCTCTGTAAGTCACCAGCTCACTTGTCTTGGTATGTTACTCGCCACTTGGGTCTTCAGAGCTTTTCCAAATGGAAGAACACGAGGTGTTCAACCCAACTGAAATCCAAGCGTAGCTATCCCTTTCCCTTCTGTAAAATAATCCTGGCTTGAGTGAAAGCCTGAGATGCTGAAGGAAGCAGCTCCTAATGCATTTGCTTATTCATTATTCCAGCAATTGGAACACTTAGAAGCAATTTGCTGGTGAATTAAAATTAAAATAATGGCAGATACATTATATTTTTTTCCCCCTGTATCATTAAGGATGTGCCGTATATTCAAGGTCACAGCTAGTCCTTACATTTGGCAATGTCTGCAGTGCTGAGCAGTAGCTTGGGGGTCTGGACTATAAAATGCAGCCAGCCAGGATAATACAGAGTCCACTGGCTCTAGGGCGTCTTCCTGGGCGACTCCAGTCCCAGCTGAAGTTGGAAATTAGCTGGAGATGCGAGGCCTTTGTCGAATAGGTAGAGCCAGCTATTTCTTCCCTTTTAATTTGACTCTATGCTAATTTATACTCTGCCAATTTAATGGAAAAAACCACATTGTACGAGTTAACAGGATAATTGTACTTGAAGCAAATTAAAAATATAGGAAAATCAAAGCCTTAAATCCTTTTTTTATAGTGATCGGTTACTCGGAGCGCTCTTTCTAATAATCATGTATTTAAATGTAGTCATATAGGACACAATAACAGGCCACTGCATCGGGGCTGTTTAAATTGAAATTAGAAAGCTGCTGTTGAGGCTCGCATTTTGTTGGGGTTTTTTGGCTGTTTCATCCTTATTTTCCCAGCCGTGCAGCCAAGCAGCTCCCTCTCCCTGTTCCCTGCAGATTCCTTCACCAGGCAAGTGCTGTGGACCCTGCTGAACGACGTGAAGTTTGGAGAGGCCGTTTCCTACAAGCGGCTGGCAGAGCTGGCCGGGAACAGCCGGGCGGCCAGAGCCGTGGGGGGAGCCATGAGGAGCAACCCGGTGAGTCCACCCCAACTCCAGCCACAGCTGGGGGGGCATGGGGGGATCAGAGAGCCCTGTGGGCTGAATGGCTTGGGATTGAATTTATCTGCTGTGAAAACTGGTCTACCATGAGTAATAAGGTCAGTAAGTGTTTATAATCAGCGATAATGCACAACCCAGTTTAGTGTGATTTATTCCTGACCATTTATGGTGTTAGGTTGGGAAGAGAAACACATCATTCCTTCATCAGCCTCTACACAGGTTGTTGTTCTCTAACTTTCCTGTATATTTTTAGGTCAGGGAAGTCTGTATCCCCCACATGGACCCCATTTGGCAGGTTATGAGGAGTTTTGGTTGTGTTAACAGCATAAATATGGCATAAATGTGATTCTGAAAACAAGGCCAGGTTGGACGGGGCTTGGAGCAACCTGGGCTAGTGGAAGGTGTCCCTGCCCATGGCAGGGGATGGAATGAGATGGTCCTTAAGGTCCCTTCCAACCCCAACCATTCTGGGATTCTGTAGGTGAGTTGCCTGAATTTGAACCAGCTGGGAGAGCAGTGCTCTAGGTCAGGCCTGTGGATTTTGGAAAAGCATTTTGTTATAGTACTTGGCCTCTGTCAATCTCTGTCTTCCCAGTAATTATCTTTCCCTTTTATTTGCCTGGGTTCAGCTTTCCAGGTGTGTTTATGCACCTGAGTCACACCATTGGTGTCAGTGAAGCTGGTGCATTGTAAGTCAGTGAGTGGTGTGTCCTGGAGTGTCTGGGTTAGGATCAGCCCCATCCTGGTCTGGAGGGTTTGAATGTACCTGCACTGCACAAGGAGCAGTTCAATTGTCTAAACCCACAGCAGTTCACAGAATCACAGAATCCCAAAACAGTTTGAGTTGGAAGGGACCTTAAAGCCCATCTCGTTCCAACCCCTGCCACGGGCAGGGACACCTTCCACTAGAATCGGATTTATGAGTTATTTATCATGTTTATCATTTAGTCCTTTAATATTTGCTATTTTGCATAAACTGTGCAGCACTCATTGATCAAATCATTCCCTTTTCCCTCACATTCGGGGTACAGGTCACTTGTGTCAGTGTCACTCGGTGCTGCCCAGGTGACATGTTCACTTTAATGAACTGTTTAAATGGACTCAGAGCTCAATATCTCCTCCTATAAACACTCTGCAAGTGTTTGTACACAGGCCAGCTCCGTGGGTATCCTGCAGTTCCACACAGGGAATACACAGCCATGGGAACTCACACAATGGCTCGTGGCTTTAAGCTCCATAAAGAGCCCTCCCTGATATTTTAGGCATCCATCAGATTTTCCTATGAAGCAGTTCATATAAGCAGCATAAAGCTGCCTTTCGTCAATACACCGTATTGTACTTGACAATACAAACTATTTTAATATGATGGAATGCTTTCCAATATAATCTGGTGTACATTAAGATAAGGCAATCCAATGCAAACCTACAGGAAACAGTTCTCAAAGAATAACAATCCAGTGTTGTGCAAAAGGAGATGTAATTGCTGTCGCCTAGAAATGTACCCAGCTTTGCCCTCAGGCTGCAGTGGAGCAGCAGCATCCAAAGTAGCGGTAACAGCAGGTTGTGGTGTGAAAATTCCTGCTTTTTCCCCTGTGAGGGAGGATGAAAATAGTTCTGAAAATATACAGCAAAGCTACTGCAATTTTTTTAAATGGGGTCCTAGCTATTATTGCCATTTCCCAGCCCATACTGTGGCTGAAGTGGTTTCTGTCCCCAGCAGAAGATTTTTAAGCGTGGTATAGATAATAATGTATAGCTTTAGGGGAAAAGAGCTGTATTAATATAATATCACCCCAATATTTCATCACAGAAGGCTGATGATTAGAAAAAATAATAAATCAGTACAGTAATGAGAGCCCTGCCCATCACAAACCACATTTTTTATCACTACACATCTCCTGGAGTTAATCTGAAATTCCATCCGTGTTCCACACAAACCCACACATGGTCCTTGTGCACTTCAGTGTGAGCATCTATTCACTGCTCCTCATATTTTCCAAGGAAATCTTTCCATGGTCCTTCACCTGTGAGCCATAATATGCAGGTGGACTAGGCATAATACACAGGTTGATTTTATGAAGGAGGTGACATATAAAGATAATTTATGGAAGTGCAAAACCCCCTCACCTTTGTTATTTCTATATATAAAACCATCAACTCTTGTGAAAACAGATTTTCTAACCCAATTTGCAACTCACTTCATACAAACCTTATGAAAGAAAATGCTGAGAGGACAAATGTAAAAACAGCACAGGAGGCCAAAGACTCCACTGGGTGTGTGAACAGCCCCTGGTCCTCTGCAACCACCCCAGGTCTAAACCTGCAGTCCAAACCCCAAACCCATCCCTGGAAGTGTCCAAGGCCAGCTTGAATGGGGCTTGGAGCAGCCTGGGCTAATGGTAGATTGGTTCTGTGATAAACCTGATGTAATGAGGATGGTGGTAACAGCAAAAACAACCTCAAGCCTGCCACTGTGTTGTCCCTCAAACATAATAAATAAAATAATAATAAATAATAAAATTGCAAATCTCACCTTTCTCTGCCAAATAGCAGCACCTTTCTCCTTTCCACAAATCAGGGAGTTGGTCTTTATTTCTGGTCGTGTGCATCCCACAGGTTTCCCCTTGTAGTTGGGTTCTTTCATACAGTTTGTGTGATGACCTTCAGCTTCATGAGAAGGTGGAACAGGTGCCAGCAGGAGCTTTGCCTTGGTTTGTGCCAGGGACGGGTGGGGAGGACTCACCTTTTGCAAGAGGCACTTGGCAGAGTTTACTGCAGTTCACATTGATTGCAAGGTCTGTGGTCCTCAAAGGGAGCCCATAAAGTTCAATTAAAAATCTCATTAGACTGGTAGAGGAGGATCAAAAAGAAATCACAGAGGCTCATGGGAAATGGGGAACGTTGGGCTGATTAGTCCAAGGCCATCCTAAGTGACTGCTCTGTGCCTTAAATAAGACGTCTTCAGAGGTCTGTTAGCAGCAGGCAGAGCTGCCTGCCTTGGGTTTGTATCCTCTCTAACTGTGTCATTGCTTAGGCTCAACCCCAGCTAAGGGTGCAACCTGATGCTGATACTGAGCTATCCTAAATCAAGGATATAATATCACTCCATCTTAAATCAAGGGTATTATTCAGCCAAAATGTTTTGAACACTGGAGGTTAGTAGCAGCAACTGTGCATGTGTGAGAAGATGGTGAAGTGTGGGTCTCAAATGTTGCAGACACATAAGACTACTTGTGTGTTCAGTCACGGAATACCCTGAGTGGGAAGGAACGCTCAAGGACCATCAGTCCAATCTTTGGCCCTGCCCAGGACACCCCAACAATCCCCCCCTGTCCCTGAGAGGATCATCCAAACCCTCCTGGAGCTCTGGCAGCCTTGGGGCTGTGCCCACTGCCCTGGGGAGCCTGCTCAGTGCCCACCACCCTCTGGGGGAAGGACCTTCTCCTGAGATCTTCATTCCTGAGATCTTTGGTTCCTGTGGTGGCTGGAGATAACCTGGGGCCCATGCTGCATCACATCACGGGATCTGTTTCTTTCGGGGAACAGCAGGAGAAAAAGCAGGAGTTTGGACCCAGACGGCCTGTCAGGTCCCTTCCAGCCCACACCAGTCTGGGGTTCTGTGACATGAGCAAACCACAGGATTCCTGCTGTGTGTTCCAACGTGGAGTGACTCTTGGGGATGGTCCTTGCAGGGATAAGGGTTGGACTCAGTGATCCTCGTGGGTCCCTTCCAACTCAGTATAATTCTGTGTTAGCCCAGCTGTTTCCATTGTGGCCTGGCTGCTCCGGGTTTGACAGCTGGGAAATTTTGGGAGGTCTCCAGCCCATGAGCCATGACTGGGACAGTTCCCTTGCCTCAGACTGGACACTCATCATAACTGGAGCCCCGCTCTGCTCCGTCCTCACACAGAATTTGCTAAATGCAGTTCAGAGCCCATCGATCCCACTTGCAGGGAGGGGTTTTCCCCTCCTTTGTCCTAAACAAACGCATTATGGAGGAGTTAGTTTATTCACAGGTTGCCACGAGCGTTAATGACCGCTCCAGCCTTGTTCTGCCACTCAGCCAGATGGCTGTTGATAAAGATTTAGCATCATGTTCCGAGTGTCAGGGCTGTCAGTAGTGCTGAACCATTTGACCAGAAGAAAAAACGCACAGGGAGCTATTGATTACAGCTTCTCAGTGTCACTTGTTCACCAGGATTTAGGTATTGATGAGGCTGCGAGTGAAAACAAGCTCTTTCCCTTGTGGGCCTCTACCCAGAAGAACAAAAGCAAAGTTGGAGAAAATATTCAGCTGGTGCCCGAATCAGAGGGACTCTGGTATCGATCCGAGGGCTCCTTCATGTTAGTTTTTGTTGGAGACAAATCTATGGGTTTGGAAGTTTTGTAGCGTTTGAGGGAGGGTCTGTGCGTGTGATGGATTCGTGGATTAGATGAATTAGATTTCCCAGCATGGAGATTTCAGCAGAGCTCTAATATTATGAGCTGCTTGGTTATTGATAAAAATTACACTAAATGTAGCTGAGGCATTAAAGCTCCCAAGTAGGGTAGTTCTCCCTCTAAAATGTCCTTAGGGCCCTAATAAATTTGGACAGGTTTAATTATTTTAGTAGTCTGAACATTGTCACCACAATTAAGCCAAACTGGAGCAATATTCCTTATTTTTAAATTATGGTGCTGGCACAGTCTTTGTGCCACTTTTACATCCAAAGCTCTGGAGGGTGAGAGATGGGTACTGGTGTGTTGGGACAGTCTAGTATGGAATTCCTCGTGCTGGGCGTGGAAAAAGCTGCATTTATTTCATCCCTCCTCTCCTTGCTTGGTGGTGAGTGGCTCAGCCCTGTAACCCTGTGTTGTGAATGGGTCCTGCACCCTCCCAAGGATCATCCAAGGCCCCACGTGGCTCACACCACCTGAAAAGAAAGTCCTTTTTCTTCTCCACCAGGATTTATAGCCTCACCATCAGAATCTGCTGCTTTAGCGCGTGTATTTTTAAAGAATTGCAAATTAACTTTGTGGATGTTTTACGGTGTGTTATTATGGCTTTGTCACTCAAGCCAAACTGGCTGCAGTAACTGAGGGGAGTGTAAAGACAGAGAAATCCCAAACCAGAAAAAAACTTGCCAAAACCCCCCAGATTTCTTTAAAGAAACTATAAACCAAGCATGGGATGGCATGGCAGGGAGTAAAGCTTTTACTGGTGCTTGCTGGAGTTGTTGCAGATGCCTAATTCACTTGTGTCATTGCACCTCCAAATAAAGCAGATATTAGAAGCATTTCTTTATTTAAACCTTGATTTGTGATAAACACCTGTGCGTATTCCCATTTTAAGTGGGCTGAGATTGAGATTTTAAATTTCAGGCGTTGAAATGACTTAGCAAAAGTGAAGGAACACCCCCAAAATACCCCCAATGTATGGTATCTGTAGTTGCTCAACTGCTTTGGGGTTTGTGTGTCCCAGCTTGAACTGTGCTGAAATAATGATTCAATGAGATTAAAATAAGTCAATGTAAAGTGTGTAATTTGTGTGTCTACATAGAAATAAATTACACTTTTTTGACGTAAAATATCCAAATTTGTGAAAAGGGCCCTTTTGAGTGAGTTATTGTTGTCACAGCCACATCATTACAATCCCATTACTATGCAGTTACCAAAACACGCCCGGCGTGATTAGAGATGATGTATTGCATTTTTTATGGTGTGTACTTCAGCTATGATAATCACCTGTAATAAAAAATAAAAAAAAAAACACGTTTATGTTTATGTACTTCTCTGCATTATCAGTCCATTATGTAACTTCTGGCATTGATTTTGCAGAATCTGTGACATTTGGCTATAAATGATATGGAGTAGAAGACAGGAGGGGGAAAAAAAGTTCTTGAAATTGGTTAGGTCAGAATGAAACCTCTCCTGTTGGAGGTTTTAAAAATTCACGACCCATTTTGGATCGACTTGCTGTTGAATAATAAATAGTGCCTTGGTCTTGCAGAGAATTTCTCTGTGGTGCACATGGAGGTGCTACAGCAGCAGGAGGAACTGGAACACAGGGACTACTTCTTAGGGGTCTGTTTTGTCCCAGAAATGCATCCTCTCCTTATCCTGGGATGATCATGGAATCCTAGACTGGTTTGGGTTGGAAGGGACCCCATAGCCCACCCAGTGCCACCCCTGCCATGGGCAGGGACACCTCCCACCAGCCCAGGGTGCTCCAAGCCCCGTCCAACCT
>JAWWEW010000166.1:34482521-34515560 GCA_035583185.1 Anabacerthia variegaticeps
CAGGGGCAGCCACAGCTTCTCTGCCCAACCTGTGCCAGGGCCTGCCCACCCTCCCAGCCAGCAATTCCTTCCCAATAACTGATCTAAATCAACCCTCCTTCAGCTTAAGGCTGTGGTGATGGTGATGAGTAGTTGTCCTCTACTTCCTTGTTCTCCTCATACATGTTTTGGGGGCTCTGAGGGCTCGGCTGTGGAGGAGCTGGCACGGGGCAGGAGAACCCACTGTTCCATGGAAGTTCTTATATATGGGACTTTATATCACAGGTTTACCCTTTTGAATACTTTACATCATTTTCATGGGTTAACATTGCTGTCCATGCTTATTTTTTCCTAAGAACTGGGTTGGTCTCCAGAGGCAGCGATGTGCTCCGCTTGTGTTCCGTCAGGAGCACGACTCCAGTGCTGTGGCTGCTCTGTCCCCCTTGGCCATGGCCAGAGCCCCTCCAGTGTGTCACCCAGTGCCACACAGCTGCTGGCTCAGTGCTGGGTTTAGGCACTCATGGAATGACAGAACCATTTGGGTTGGAAGAGGCGTCCAGGACCATCGAGCCCACGCTGTGACGGATCCCCACCATGTCCCCCACTTTACTCTTTGCCTGGTTTCTGTGTGTTTTGCAGATCCCCATCATAATCCCGTGCCACAGGGTGATCCGCAGCAGTGGGGACACCGGCAACTACGGAGGGGGCCAGCCCCTGAAGGAGTGGCTGCTGTCACACGAGAGGCTCCAGAAGGAGAAGCTGGCATATTGATGCGGCTCCAGCCGCTAACCAGCCAAGACACACAACCACGGATCCTTGGCTTATAACAAGCTCTCAGAGCACCCAGCAGAATTCAGAAAAATGGTAAATATTTGAGTGACATACAAATATAATGCAACATCCAAAGTGAAATGTGTGGTGGCACCACTATATTAAAAAAGCGGGCTGCGTCCTGGGGGAGGCAGCTCAGCTGCCCTTTCTTGTTTTTACATTTTACAGCAGAATGACTACAGCGATCCAGGCCTGTTGTGCATGGATTTTGTTCCCATCTCCAGTCCTGTTTTGTTCTATTTTTAATGTCCATTAAAGCAGGGATAAGGGAGTGGGAGGGACGTGGCAAATGTGAGGTTCAGGCTTCCCCCTAAGGAAGCGCCTGGCTCGTGGAGGGCCCTGCCAGCTCCTGCCCAGCTCCCCCTCCCCGATTTGGGGCATAAAATGGTGTTTTGCCTAAACAGGAGTTAACAGAGCACAGTGAGATCTATTCAAAAGCAGGCAGCTATTGAATTCCTCAGTCCTGGCTTTTCTTTTCAGATTGTGAGATGGGAATACTTTTTTTTTTTGCATAAAGCAGCAGAAGAGATGCTACTGAAGAATTGTATATTTTGGATAAGCGGCTTGATTAGCCAAATTAGGCAATATATTGAAAAACTCATCGGAGTTGCATCCTTAGCAGCAGCACATTCCTTTAGAGTTTGATGTTTTCCTTTAGATTTCCATGTTTCTCTGTCATCCAGAGCTTTATTTCCCGTATCCTCTCCATAGGAAGGATTCAAGAGACATTAAAGCTAAATTTTGAGGTGGTTTTAGCAGGGTTCTCTGTGAGTACAAGCCACCAGAAGCTGAAATTTCCAGTATGGGAATCGTAAATTGTAACATGGAAATACTGATTTTTTTATGTGTTTTATCATATTTTCATGGATGTCTCTTTAGAAAGGCCATTGCTACCCCCCAAAAATTATTGTGTGGCAATGCGTTAGTTAATCCAGGATTATTGATACCTCAGAATTACTTCAATAAAAAAACTGCTTTGCATGTGCAAGTGTCTTTGGGTCTGTTTATAAATAAAACACAGGGGGTGATATATGGGGAAAATAAACTATACCCCACTGTACAATATAAAGCTGTATTTTTATCAAGGGTTTCTCATGGCGATATAAACCACGGAAGCAAAGCTCAAGTGGTTTGTACGTGTCACCAGAACCCCGAGATAAAAATATGGCCTTATAATATGTACAGTTTGGGTGTATTTTATTATTTCTTTATATCTCTACTACATGCTGCCACCAAAAGCAGGAGGCAGCAAATGTCAACTTTAACCTTTCCCACATTTGCATCCCTCAGTGTTGTTTTGTTGCAGGTATTTTTGCTTTTTGGGGGAAGTGACTTTATTTTCACAGGGATGGGGGCAGTGAGTGCTGGGTTTGGGTGGGTAACACCTTTCCCAGGGAAACACCCAACTTTGGGAGTAAAATTGTGCTCTGGGTCAGGGATTTGGGTGGTGGAGGCAGCAGGGTGGGCTGGGACAGGCAGGGGTAGACAGGGACTGGCAGGGATCAGTGGGCAGGGGTGGACAGGGACAGGCAGGGATGGACAGGGCAGAGATGGACAGGGGCAGGCAGGGATGGACAAGGGCAGGCAGAGATAGGGAGGGACAGGCAGGGATCATTGGGCAGGGATGGACAGGGACAGGAGGGGAGGGACAGGGACAGGCAGGGGTGGACAGGGACTGGCAGGCTTGGGAGAGCAGGGATGGACAGGACAGGGATGGACAGGGGCAGGCAGGAATAGATGGGACAGAGACAGGCAGGAATGAACAGGGACTGGCAGGGTTGGAGGGGCAGGGATGGACAGGGACAGGGATGGAGGTGGTCAGGGATGGGCAGGGCCGTGGACAGACAGGGATGGACAGGGACAGGGATGGACAGGGACGGAGGTGCAGTTCCCACGCTGACCCACAGAGGGCTCCCCGGCGCAGGGCTGGGGGCTCGGGGGGCTGTGAGCCCCTGTATGAGCTGGGGGGGTCGGAAACACCCCGGGGTGCAGGTAAATATGTGTAAGCACAGGCGTACGTATACACATAATATGTGTAATCTACATAATAAATATATACATACACACATTTATGTGTGTGTGTGTGTGCATAAATATATATGGATGGATGTGTGTATACATGTATGTCTCTATATATACCTATATAAAATAAAATAAAATAAAATAGAAAAAATAAAATAACATAAAATAAAAAATAGATTAAAATAGAAAAAAAACATAAAATAACATAAATAAAATAAAATAGAAAGTAATGCTGAGGAAGTGCAGAGGTTGGGATTGGGGTTGGGGCTGGGTCACTCTCCGCCCCAATGGGTGCCCAGGGCTCCCCATCCTCAGCCCCTGGGTGGGGGTCAAGGCAGAGTGTGGACACGGAGCTGAGGAAACCACATCAGCACCCCCCTGTACCTCTGTATGTGCCAAACCAGCTCCCTCCCACTGGCAGCAGCTGCTGCTCTGCCTTTTCCTGGGAATTGGGTTCCCCTGCCCTATTGAGTCCCCTGGCCCGCAGCATCCTGGACCAACACACGCTGCTCCAGCCAGCCCTTCCAGAGCCTGGGATAATGAAAGAGTCAAAAACAATATTTGTTCTGGCGGAACTGCGTTTATAATGAAATAGATGCCCTTGACCAGGGAAGAAACTGAATTTTGCAGCGGGTCATCCTCCTCCCTCCCCCTTTTTTTCCCATACAAACAGGCTCTGCAGCCACTCTGAGGCAAATAGGAATATTTTTTGAAGGGCTCTGTTGTATTTCCTGCATCGGATTTGCAGCAGAATTGCAGCCACACTGGTTGTACTGTTTGACGCCGGGATGAAAAATGCAGATTCCATCCCATGTATCAATCCCAAATGGAAAAGGGCCCCAGGCTCCAGGATTGTTACAGATCACTTCCATGCACGCCGAGTTTGCGGCGTAATGAGCTCAGACTGGAAGCATCTTAAACAGAAAACCGATTCATTGGAGTGCTGGGGACATTTTTAGATACGTGCCCGAATTTCCTTCTCTCTGGAATTAGGGGAATTAGTCATCTGATCGGGGCGAGAAAGAGCTGGCCCTTACATTTCCATTTGATTTTTCTAAGCAGTTCTCAGGCATCAGGAACTTTTTTAAGTGGAACTTGATATTTGCTGTATCAGTTCCAAATTATATTAAGTTATAGACAAGGAATGGTAATTTTAAACTATTGCTTCTGTTAACATCACAGAGTTAGTGTGATTATTATTATTGTCATTATTATCAATATTATGATGATCTTTAAGGTCCCTTCCAACCCAGAGCATTCCATGATTCTATGGTTATTATCTCTTCTAGAAAAATCACAGATTGTTGCTTTTAATCATTTTTCTCAGAATTTTAAGTTTATATTATCTGTGTTGTGTGTTGCATCCAGCTCAGAAACTTGGTATTAAAATGGTTATTGGGAAAGGTGTTGGTGCAAACCTGCTTCCTTAAAGAAAATGCAATAAAAGAGTAAACCTATAGAAAATTCCTTAAAAACTTAAAGCATTGCATTCCAAGGGGAATCCTGTAAGATTTATGGACTATTTCAAGAATAATTTCCCAACAAGAATCTTACAGGAATGTAGAAACCCTCCAAGAATTGTGTTTGCAGATTTAATTGTAATTGCTTTTATATTCTTAGAGAAGATGAAGAGCAGTGTGGATCAAAGGCCTGTGTGTGAGGGGCTGTGCCCTCTGTTCCCAGCCACTGCGCCGGCTCGAAAAACAATGGAAAATATTCCTGACAGCCCCTCACTGGCCATTAGAGGGGAGATTTCGGCTGTGCTGATGTGCAAACGCAGCTTGTCAAAGGCCTGCCTGCTATTTGGGTTTCAAATAACATGTGCAGGGTGTGAGTAACAAACACACACACACGTACTTTGTGCCTTGGAAAAGGAACATTCCTCCTCTTTTGCATTTTTTCTCCTTTTTTCCTCATTTATATATTTTCTCCTTTTTTTTTTCTTTTTTTTCCTTTTTCTTTTCTTTCCCTCCCTTTCTCATTTTTTTTCCCAGAAGGTCTGTCCTAACAAACCCTTTAATCCCTCCCTGTCCTCAAGCCTGGCGTTTCCAGGTGATTGCCTTTCTCTCTCGCTATTTTTGTCGCTCTTCCTTTTTAGCAAGCAGCAAATCCTCCGTTCCTTTTTTCCACTCTTCAAAAACCCCTTTCTCTCCCCAAATTATTACTCCAGGGGGAGCGAGGACCTTGACCCCCTTGACTGCAGACTGGAGGGTTAGGGGCAGAAGCCCCCTTGGTTTCGCTCCATCCCGACCCGCGGCGATGCAGGATGGGGAGGGAGCGAGTGCTCCCCCCGAGCCTGATCCACTCCAGCCCCTGTCCCGTGTGAGGGGACGTGGGAGTGGCAGCCAAGAGTGGGGCTGGGGGCCCGAGAAGGTGCCCAGCCTGCCCGGAGCCGGGGGTCTGGGCTCCATCAGCTGCATCCGGCGGGACGAGACGCGGTAGCTGGACCACAAGGTGAAAATTGACGTGAGCAGGGGACGTTGGCAGCACCTCAGGCTGATGAAAGGACATTGTTAACAAGCCCTTAACGTTTCTCATTAATGGCTGGGTTGGCTGGGTGAGTTGTTTCTTTTTCGCTGAAAAAAGCCAGAAGACAAAAAAAAAAAATTGCACCTGGGCAGTAATTGAGATTGATCCCGTACGGTGCGTGGAGTTATCAATTTTTAAAACCTCTTTAAGTGCCTTATTTAGTTATTTTAAACAGGGCTTTTTATTTGTTGCTGCGACTATTCCTGGAGGATGTACTCACGAGGGCTGTGAGGAGCGTGGGGGACTCCTCCTGGGCTCTTCTTGATCAATCATCATCCAACCTGCGGAAAAGCGGGTGCTGGTCCATCCCCTCCACGCTGCCCACGGGTACTGCGAGGTGCCAGGGCAGCACATCCAGTGCTGGGGGTATCATTGAGGTGGAATTGCTCTTATTGTGCTGAAATTACTGCTTCAGATTGCAGCAGTGCAGTTCAAAGAGGAGCTCTTGCTCTCTAAGTTGGCGTGGGCTCCAGTGAGGAAGGTGAGGGTCGAGCCCGGAGTGGGGGCTCTGCCGAGTCCCAGGATGGGGCTCAGCCTAAGTTAGGCACCAGCCGAGGTCAGAGAGGCTGAGGGAGGCAGTGTTTAATTAAAATAACCCTCAACATGACCCCAAGTGCAGGACTGATGAGAAAAACAGCTGCAACCCTTTTATCTGAGGACGAGCAAGCGCGCGATGATGTAATTTTCATTTCCGATGAGCGCCGAGATGACCTAATTCCACACGGAATCTTGTCTCTCAGTTCAAAGCAGGACATTGGAGTCAATATGGAATTTGGCTCCCAGCTCACCCACGAGGCTCTGCTGAGCCTTCCCAGGCTGGAGCACGAGGGCAGGACACCGGGAAAGGGAATCCCAAGCGGGTTTGGATCCAGACTTGACTTGTGTCTTTGAAACTCTGGCAAGCAGAAGGAGAAAGCCTTTTATATTTCCAGTGGTGCACACTGGGATGTCTTGGAAAATTGTTGGTTTTGTTGAGCCTCAAACATTGTCCTTGTTTCTGCCTTTATGGGTCAAACACATTTTATGTGCTTTTGAAACTACCATGGTAAATGTAGGTTGAATTTTAGGGCAATGGGCACCCAGAAGCCTTTCAGTGGTTAAATGACAACTGGTGCAAGGAAATGATTTCCTCACAGTACCCAGCCAGAAATCTTTGTCCTGTCTGACCAAAACACTCAGGAGCAACATTTTGTCACAAAACCATTTTAATTTTTAGTTACAGATAATCTTCTCATGAGGGACGGGGGGCAGCACCTCACCCAAAGTGCACATGGCCTGGAGTTGTGTGGGCAGAGCCCTCGGGAGAGCTGGGGCTTTGTAGGGATTAATGGAAGAGCTCGGCGTGAGCTCCTGCACCAGGTCATCATTTACAGGCGGGGCTGGAACGACGTGGGGACAAACCTGGTGTTCTCCAGCTGGAATATGGACGGTGGCTCAGTAATCAGCTGGGGTGGCTGGGAAGCAGTGGCTGTGCCACCCCCTGTCCCCTTGTCCTCGGCGGTGTCCCCGGGTCCCTGCAGCGTGGAGCAGAGCAGGGGTGACCCACAGGCCACCGCAGTAATTCACAGGGACACAGCACTGATCATGTCCCACCCTCGCCCTCAGCAGCCAGGGGGACACCAGCAGAGCCACCTTGTGCAGCCAAAGGGCTCGGCGGGGTCGGGGCTGTGCTGAGGAGAGAGAGAAAATGCCTTTGATTTTATCTAGAACCTGTGGGAAGTTGGTGCTAATGCGGCCCCTCAGGCTGAGGTGCTGAAGGGTTTATGGCTCTTTGAAAGGGTTTTTGAAACTGTAACACAAATTAGTTGTGTAATATATCATGTATAAATATATAATAATATATAGTGTATACGTATGGAATAATATGTAAGGTATAAATTAATTTGGAGGGAGAAGTCCAAGTGTGGTGGGACCCCTCTTTGTCAGAAGCTGTGACCAAACCTCTGCCTAACACTGGATTTTCACCTCTGGGAGGGTTTACTTGGATTGGGGTGGGAGTTTTTAAAGCTTTATCCAAATAGCACCATCCTAAACACCTTGACCAACAGATGAAGATTAACCACCCCTGGGGAACTGAAGGTACAACCACTTCGGGAGCACCATTCTCCCCCGTTTGGAGCAGGATCAGTAGAAGTGGGTTGGCAGAGAGAATCTCAAGCTCTGCATATCAAAATGCCCTATTTTTGATGTGGCAGAAAATTCCTGTGCTTGGGGTTATTGTTCTTTTAACTTCCTGTCTGACCCTGGTGATAGGGTGAGTGAGGAGGATGAACCCCAGCCCCTTCCACAGCTGTGATGGATGGGTGGCAGTGGGGATGGACTAGCACAGAATACTGGGGAAATACAAAACTATCCTGATTTTTATCTATGAAATAGATATGTAAATCCATATCTATATCATCTATAATCATATGAGGTGAGTGTCCACTCCCATGTGGCTGACAAACTTCCTATACAAAGAATTAATTGTGCCCAAAGTTGTATTTAATGTGGCCAAAATCAGCCTGGCAAGCGAAAGCAGAAAGTGAAATGAAATGGGTATATTGGTCGTGGAAGTCACTGCACCTGCATTTGGCAGCAGGTTCTTGTGCAAATACAATCAAGTGCAAAAGAGGATGGGACTGAAATGAGGTTTGAACCTCAGTGTATCGCCTGCCTTGGAGTCACCTGGGCAGGCACAGAGGCAATATCGGGGGGCCGGGAACTCCGGGCATGTCTGTGCACTCCAGCAGCTCTTTACAGCCCCTCTGAATTGAGCAGCCTGAACCCACCCCGGGTTATTGAAGAAGTGGCTGGTTGGAGAAGGAGCAGGTTGTTAATTGAGCGGTTCCTCGTGCCCAGCCCAGCAATCAGTCTTCCTGTTCCGCCGCTCCCGATGACCAGCAAACTGTCTCCAACCTTCTGGCTGTCAGGAAAATTGTGACAAGGCAAATGTCAGATCATGTGGAGCCTTCGGAATGTTTTTGACCCCTTCAATCTGTTTTCCAGCCTGGGTATGGCAAAGAAGCTGTGTCGGACTAATTGGTTGTCTCTCTTCTCCAGGCAGTGGATAAAGTCCAGGTACATAGTCTGATGCTTTTAGAGGAGCAGCATCCTGTCTTGCACAGCTTTATGTCTTGTCAACCACTGCGGGATTGCTCTGGAAAAGTCCTTTTTTGCCAAAGCTGGAGCAGAAGCTGCAGAGATCCTACAGCCTCTCATCTGCTGGGGTTGAGCCGTGCCCAGCAGAGGCTGCAGCCTGTCTGTGGCTGTTGCAAAGGAAAACCTTCACTGAAACACAAAATGTTGCAGCTGCCAGGAGGAAATTGCAGCCTGGAAATGCTGCACTTCAGTTTTTGTTTCAACCAATGCATTGTGCTTTCAGGTAGAATACTCTCTGTTTGAAATGAGCTCCATAACCACTGAGCTGGGTGTCACTGAACTGCCCTGCTATCGGCTCAGTAGCTGGTACCCTGGATGGTGTTTTCTTGGGCTTCTGAATTGTTTCTTACCATTCACAGTGAAATTATACTAGAATATTGACTTGAATTTGGTGATCTGAGGAGGAATTAAAATACAGAGCTCAGAGGGAGCAGCTCTGGGTAAATCTGACCGGAAACCTCAGAGCCAAATTGTCCCCAGACATCAGAAAAGGGTGTGTTTTAGATCACAGAATTACAGAACTATGGAATGGTTTGGGTTGGAAGGGACCTTAAAGCTCATGTTGTTGCAACCCCCTGCCATGGGCAGGGACACCTCCCACTACACCAGGTTGCCTCGAGGTGGATGTTGCTGGCTGCCCTTTGCCATTTAATGCCAATATGGACCTTTTTGTGTGCATAAATAATATGGAAAAGTAATAGAGCATATCTTCTCTGTGCATTCACAGCAGGCTCCGTCCCAGTGGAGAACATCCTCATGGGGCATGTGCAAGTTCCTCACCTGTCACAGGAGCTCCAAAGCAGCAGGACAGAGCTGGAGGTGGTGGCTTGTGTGACTGGATGGCTTTTCTGATGGCAACAAGAACAGCACAAACCACTGCTGGGGATGACCAGGTGAGACAGGGTCCTGTCAGTGGCAGCCTGGAGCAGAGCCAGACTCAAAGCCATTGTATCCTGCCAAGTGATGCTTTGAGATGCAGACATGAGATATTGGGGGAAAATTCTTCCCTGGGAGGGTGGGCAGGCCCTGGCACAGGTTGGGCAGAGAAGCTGTGGCTGTCCCTGGATCCCTGGAAGTGTCCAAGGCCAGGTTGGATGGGGCTTGGAGCAACCTGAGCTGGTGGGAGGTGTCCCTGCCCATGGCAGGGCATGGAATGAGATGGTCCTTAAGGTGCCAGTTCCCAGTTTTCTTCCCAGTATCCCATCTAACCCTGCCCTCTGTCAGTTTGAAGCCATTCCCCCTTGTCCTTTCACTCCAGGCCCTTGTCAATAGTCTCTCCCACCTTTCTTGCAGGCTCTGTTCAGGTGCTGGAAGGCCACAATTAGATCCCCCCAAAGCCTTCTAAGGAAAGACAAGGACCTGCAGGAACCAAGTGGAAGAGCTCATCTTTTATGTGAGCACACCACAAAACTCACCCAACCCTCTTGCACAAAGACAGCGCAACTTTCCTGAGCACACAGTCCCAATTATTCCTACGCTGCATTTTGGTTTAAGCATTAAAATTCAAGGCCTAAACACGTAGTTGGCAATTGGAGCTGAGAACATGCACATTGCAAATGTAGATATATCTCACCGAGTACACAGCCCATAAAATATGTAGTCTAAGATCACTCATTTATTTAAAGATGCTTTTTACCTCAGATGGAAAATGACACAAATCTAAATATTACAATGCCGAGTAATGTGTAACTGTCTGTGTGTTATAGCCTTAACACCACACTTTTGATGCAGAAGAGATATAGCAGCTGCACTTTAATTTCAAGCAAATTGATCCCAGATGTAAATGTTGTTTTGTTCCATGGAAGATAGTGCACAGGTAAAGCAAATATCATTGGTTTATAGTCCAACAGAGTTTGCAACAGGATCCAGGCTCCTCTGCCCGGGCACACATAAAAGCCGCGTGGCTGTGATGGAACAGGGATGACTGGGAAGGAGACACTGAAAAGAGACAGCTTTGCTTTTTACCCTTTAAAATCCAACCACCTGTGATCTAAGGAGCTGTTTTGAAGCCAGGAAAGCATCTTGGTTTGTCAATTGTCCTGCAGGCAAAAAAATCTAAATTTGGCTTGTTTTCCGTTTCTTTTGCTTCGTGTTTTATAGAAGTGGATTTCTCCCGCCGTATTTGTGTTTGGCTTGAAAGGAAAAAAAAAAAGCCTAGATTTACTGACTCAGGAAACCACTCCTTTCAAAGCAAAAATAACAGTGGTAATTGTGCTTCACTTTGCCTGCAGATACCCCAATGTTCACCGTGGGCAATGTATAAACAGCAAAATAGTCTCTTTGTCGTCCCCTGCGTATGGAGGATGGCAAAGCCCAAATATCCTCCTGTCACATCGCTGCTTTTGAGCAACAAGGCTGTTTATTTTTCATAAAACAGAGTATCCTGCTCATCCAAGCATCCAGCAGAAACCCACAGAAGGCACTCACCCCATTGCTGCTTCCCAGTAGCAGCGCTCAGCCAAGCACAGCTCCTGGAGCTCAGCAACCTCATCCAGAGGCAAGAGAGGATCTCTCAGGTCAATTATTTCTCCTCTTTTAAAAATTGCAGATGTAGGATTGTGTTACCTGTGTGGGATCTGCCTGTGCAATCCTTCTTGTGTGGGCTGGATGAGGGCTGGTTATCCTGCAGGCTGCCTGGAAAAGGGATGGTCATGATGCCCTTCAGCTCTCACCTCCCCTTCTTCTTTCCATGTTTCTGCAAGCTGGATTTCTCACAGCCAGTGTTTCCTGATTTTATTTGCTATAGGTTTTGAGTCAGGTCTGCCATTGGAGATAGATTTTGGACAAGAGACAGGACAAGGGGGAATGGCTTCCCACTGCCAGAGGGCAGGGTTAGATGGGATATTGGGAAGGAATTGCTGGCTGAGAGGGTGGGCAGGCCCTGGCCCAGGGTGCCCAGAGAAGCTGTGGCTGCCCCTGGATCCCTGGGAGTGTCCAAGGCCAGGTTGGACAGGGCTTGGAGCACCCTGGGCTGGTGGGAGGTGTCCCTGCCCATGGCAGGGGGTGGGATGAGATGATCATGGTGGTCCCTTCCAGACCAAACCATTCTGTGATTTGGTGTATTTATTTTGGGTTCACAAAGGCTGCAATTTACTTATTGTGGGAATACTGTGTTTGAATCCTTATAAATCCTCATAAACTGATGTTTAACTGATTGAAGTTAAACTTTTGAGAGCTCCTTCTGGGTGGTTGCACTGATTTAACTCCATGTCCCCCTGAGTCAGTCGAGACAAAGCAGTGCCCAAGCGGTGCAGTGGATGTGTTGCCTTTGAAACCCCTCCACATCTGCATAAATGTATATATAACGTGCATAAAGGTGGTACTGAATGGCAGGTACTTCTGCACAGAGAATATTTTTTTCCCCCCACAGTGCAGGGAATTGACTGAACCTGTCACAGAGGTGTGTAAGGTCTGTACAACCTCATGTAGCAACTCCTGCAAGTATTTAGCAGTGAGACATATTGACCATATTCTGAAGTCCTTGCTCAGACAAAACCTGCCCAGAGGTCAGTGTGAGTCTCAGTTAATCAATTTATTCAGAAACAGCTCACTCCTCCAGGATGGTTTGGAAGCACAGACCTTTGCCTGAATGAAAACTCAGAACTGAAACCATGCCAGGATGTGGGACAGCATGCTGAATGTCCATCCATGTGAGCTGCTCTGTGCTGGGGTCACGAAGGGTGTTGCAGAGAAGGAAATGTTGGGGTTTTGGCTGCAGGAGGGGGCTGGGATGGGAGCAGGCAGGAGGATGTGAGAGGAGGTGGCAGAGAGCACTCTGGCTGCCTGACAGAGCTGCTGGATAATAGCAGGGCACTCACCTCAAATCACAGGTTGTGAAAACTGACATTTCCATTCAAATTACTCCAGTAGCCAACTGTTCCCCGGTGCAACTCCTTCTGTAAGTGACACAGTGACAGTGATCCAGGAATTTAACTTGCTGTTGTCTCGTTCCAAGAGGAATTATGAAGTTTGTGACATGCATTAGGAGGATGGCTCCTGGTCGCAGCCGGTGCTTTGTGTGCCTGTGATTAATCACAGGGCCCGGGAAGTTGTGTCAGCTCAGGGTGGCTGTCCCTGCTGTGAACTGCCTCGCACTCCCCGCTCTCCTCCTCGCTGCCCGCTCTCTGAGCCAGCAGCTCCCGCTCCACTGAAGTTTTCCTGGCACCTCCTGCTTCCTTGAGGGTTTTTCAAGTCTCTCTCTTTAATTATGATGGGCAGATCATCTGTTCTTGACACATGAGTACCTGATGGCCGCGTTGCTGTGCTCTCTCCTCTCCTCAGGGATGTCTCTCGGATTCTTTTTCTCTTTTTCTCAACTTGACTTTCATTGCAAGTCGCCTTTTAAATTTCTGTCTAACCTTTTAAGCAAGAGGCCTTTTCTGTTCATAAAATAAGCTGGCAGATTTTGTGATTTGAGGTGTTTTCCAACACACAGACTGACACTGCGTATAATTTCTGTCCAACTTCTCTTTTGTATTGCACCATCAACCACAAAACCCTTTTAGTTTGTTGCAACCTGTGCTGGTATCACCAAACTGGTTTTTGGCTTTGGCCTTTGGTGCTGGAGCCAAAACATTTGGCAGTGAATTACCTGCCTGTGCCTTAGAGGCTCCTGATCCCCACCAATCTGATGAGCAGGGCAGCAGAACTCGAGGTGGGTGCTTGTATGACGTGGTGGCACCATTCAGAAGAGGGTCCCAGGGCCCAGCCAGCTGGTGTGGCCCCAGAGAGCTGGGAGACATCAGGACAGGGTTGGGGTCAGACCATGGAGCCCCTTTTTCAGCTCTGTAGGACATGGACCCTCCACACCAGCAATGGTCCTGAGCCCCAGTCATGGATCTGAACATCCAAAAACCACTCACATCTGGATCTCAGCCTGGGCATCTTCACTCAGAACTCATTTAGTAACTTGATCACCAGCAAATATATCAACCAGTTATTATGGAAAATATATAAAGTCATGTTTATCTACACTCCATTAAGGAAAAATCAACTTTGTTATCGCTGTCACAGTCAGAAGAATAATAAATGCCAAGTTTTCACAGTGAATTCATCACCTCCTTGGACAGGGAGTGACTTTAACAATGTTTTGCAGAAAGGCTTTCAGAAGGAGGAGGAATACGGTGTGTTCTGAGTGTGTGTGAGTCACAGCCTTCCCTTCCCTGCCTGGCAGCAGAAGCCAATAAGCCAAATACATCGACACACCATGTGCCATCCAGGAATGAAGACATCCTCTGAAATTAAGATCATTCCATCATTTTCAAATTAAATTTTTCATAGAAATGTTGCATCTCTAATGCTCTGAAAAATTATGCCTAACCAACACTCAGGGAGCAGTTGGTGGGATATCTGGGAACCTGGAGTATCAGACTGCTCAAAGGTTACACTTTGGTCTTGCTTCCAAGTTCACAGAATCTGGAAGCACTTGCAATGTCTCTTATAGAGACCATGTAGGCTTTGGATGAGAAATAAATTAAAGCCAACCAGTTTAGTGAATATTAATTTGTCTTCTGAAGTTTCAGAAAACACCCCTTCCCTTATTTGTGGGAAGCAACAGCCTTAAATCTCCCCTCCTCTGGCCAGAGGAGCCCGAGCGCTCCGGGTTTGGGTCGAAGGAGATATGCTGTAAAAATCGGGGCTTTCATGAAGATGAAGCACAGCAAAAGTAACACAAAAGTGCTTTGAGACGCCGGTGAATGGAGGATTAACTGCACAGCACTGCCCTTCTGCGACTTCGCCCTGTCTCCTGGTTGTTTGCTGTTTGTTTGTGGTGCCAGCAGTAAAAATAATGGTTGGCTGCTAAGTGAGCTAGAAAAGGGCTTTTGAGTGCCCGGGATCTGTTTGCCAGCAGGTGACTGTGGTGGGGAGGGGGAGAGGGGAAAGCTTGGCTGCTTTTATTTTCAAGGGCAGAATTTTAGTGTTGGGAACCCAATTCATATCTTATTTCTTACCAAAAATCTTATCTCTGCAACTGAGCTTGCACATATACCACCAAAAAAAAATAAATATACAGCCCATCCAGCCTGGCAGGATGGGTTATTTATAGCAGATCTCTGCCTTTTGTCAGACTAGTGGGCTGTGGATGTTGATCCCAAATAAACCCTGTTCTGTGCAGCAGAAGAGGAAGAGTCCTGTGGAGAGCATGGATGTGAGTTAATGTCCACAAGACAAGGCTGTGGCAGAAAACACTGCTGAGCAAAACCCACCCCAATCTAATCATCAGCTCTGGTAGTCAGCGAGAGCTGTGGGAGAAGACGTTGTATAAAGCAGACACATCCAGGAAATAATGCCTGTCCAGTGCAGCCAGATGGAGTGTGTATATCCTGACAAAGCATTTATTTTAATAAATGTTCAATTAAAATTATTTCTGTAGTGCAAGCATGGTCCAGAAGTAGTATGGGAATTAATAAGATTGCTGGTAGAAATAAACATTAGGGGATTTGTGTGCTACTGGAGAATGACAGTTATAAAAAATAAATCCTAACGTTTCTGTAGGGTTGTTCTGTGTATGTGCAAACCAGGAAATGGCACTTCATGCTATGCTTTCAAATGATGTTTTTAAAATTCTAGCCCTTTTTTGCACAAATGTATCACCAGTAACAGTGACAGTTCCCTCCATGCCCAGGTAGCATGGCAGAAATCCATAGGTTTGTATAAATACAGCAACTGAAGAAAAGTCCACTACAAACTTTTATCTGTAAAATGACATAGAACCCTGGAATGGTTTAGGTTGGAAAGGGCCTTAGAGCTCATCTTGTTCCCTTCCTGCCATGGGCAGGGACACCTCCCACCAGCCCAGGGTGCTCCAAGCGCCGTCCAACCTGGCCTTGGACACTCCCAGGGATCCAGGGGCAGCCACAACATACCCACTGTTTAACCAAAATGCTGTGGTAGGAGAGCTCTCAGGTGAGCAGAGGAAGGTTTTTCTGGATTGTACCCTGTTACATTTCCATTTAGGTGTGACTTTGTGGGTACAGGAGTCCTGTACTACCTAACAAAGGCTCTTCATTTGGGTAAAATTGTGTATGGGCTTCATTATTGCCTGACACACCATCCAAGCTGACTCTTAGCACCAGGGTTTATTTTATTAATTACAACTTGGCCTTCATCCTTGCATGTGATTGTTTATGAAAATGCAATGTGTGCTTTCTGTTGAATTTTTGGGAGCATATGTTCACATCCTCTGTGTGTGAGTGGAAGGTGGAAAGCACCTGGAAATGCACAGAAATTGGAGGTATCCGTGGCAGGGAAGGATCTGACACTTATGAGCAAGAGTCTGGAAATGCCAGAGCTGAAAAGGTAAATTTTCATTTTAAAATAAATCATAGTTTTAATTTAAATTTTTTATTTATAATATTTATTATATATGATAGAATAATGTTATGAAATTATTATATTATATAGTATGTTGTGTGGTATATTTCATCTAAGTGTTACTATAAATTTAAAATTTAAAAGTAAATAATTTAGTTTTGAAAGAAGAGACTTGGCATTTGTCTAGCAAATGTTGCAACATGTGGTTTGAAGGGTTTTAGAGGAGCTTCATTTAGACCTTCAGTGAACCAGAAATGGTTATCTTGGATCTTTTCCCCCTATTTTGGAGTGTATTGCTGCAGTCCCTGCCTCTGGCCCAGCCCTGTGGGTGACATTGCTGAGTGTCCCTTCCCAGCTGGGACAGAGCACTTGGGTACAGACACACTGTGATAAGAGAAAATTAGATTTAAGCTGTAGCAATCAATAAATCTTAACACAACCAAGTATTTCCAGAAAAAAAGGCTTGGGAGAAGTGTCTGTGACCCAGAAAGAAACAGCTTTTTCTGTGTCTGAAATTCCTGGAAGTGTTTTTTTCCTGCCACATCAGCTGCTTCAAAGCCTCGGTGGCCGCCTCAGATCTCCCTTCACTGCCCTCACCGGGGGTCACACAGCACAGAGGGGACCAAATCCCTGCCCACCAGGATGTTCCCAAGGGAAGGTGGGTGTGAGGACCCTGGGGAGCCCCACAGAGCCCTGGCACTGCTGCCAGTCACTCCACCAGGGCTGCAGAGATCCAGGACGGGCTGGACAGGGCTGGGAGCAGCCTGGGATAGTGGGAGATGTCCCTGCCCGTGGCAGGGGGTGTCACTGGGTGGGCTTTGAGGTCCCTCCCAACCCAAACCAGTCTGGGATTCTGATTCATGCCAAGATGGTCAGCCCACCAGGTCATCCCACAAGGTGTTTGGTAATACCAAAGCTCCCAGGGCCACAGACCCATCCCCATGGGCTGCTGGGACCCTGATCCCCCTTAGCCCTTCTGGGGAAGGCTAACCCAGGCTGCAAATATTCCCTGGTTTAGTATTCGAGGAGTTGGACTTCAATGATCCTTGTGGGTCTCTTCCAACTCATGGTATTCTATGATTCCGTGATTTTACAATATTGAAATTCCAGCTCCCGGCATACCCAAGGGAATGAAAACAAGGGGAAGGGAAACACTGGAATAAATTAAATAACAAATCTATTCAGTGAAATAAAAAATAACATGGGTTTTGCAGTACCTGCAAGCAGAGGAGCTAAGGACCAGTCGTGAATGTGCTTCCAGGTGTGAGTAGCTACACGCTGGAGCAGCCCCTGGGAGTGCAGTGTGCTCATGGTTGAAAAGCAACGTGCAAGTCTTCACAGGCTTCAGCTCTAAACATTCCATTTATTTGTGTCAATATTATTTGTTCGTTCCTAATGAAAAAACATTGCAAATAATAGCGATGCTCTGCATTTTCCAAATGCTGTTAGTCATAAAACATGGATTAATTTAAATATTACATGTCATATAAGTGTGGGCACTGTAAAGATGCGAGTTAAAAGAATGAAGTAGTATTTTAATTTTGAGGTCATTACTAGCACTCATGGCTCCATTGCCATTTTGGACATTGCCTTCTGATCCCATCGGAATTTGCTCATGAGTGAAACCCTCACATTTAAATTGCCACACCAATTAGTAAGAGGTTCTGCTGTTTCCTCACTCCGAGCTGGGTGCAAGCTGCGACCCTTTAAAGTCAGGGCATCCCCCCGGCCACTGCAAAACGGGAAAAGAAATAAATAAACAGTCGGAGACAGGCAAATAAATAAATAACTAAATCTGGTAATTTAGTACTAGAAAGTTAATTCAGGAGACCTCTGACCTTCAAACCGCCACGTGACTATTGATTTTCAATATCGCGGGGCCCGCGCCACCCTGAGCGTGTAGTTCAGCACATTCCCAGCAGTTCTTCCCTTATCAGCTCAGTCCCCGAGTTCTTGTGCATTAAGACAACAAATACCGGCGGCTCCAGCGCTGTCACATGGAGGCCCCACGGACGTGCTGGGCTTCTAATGAACTTGGGCTCTTGGCGAGCAGAGCATGGCCAGGGGGCTCCCCTGGTGGGGGGATGCACCCTGGGGCATCTCCCAAAAACCCACTGCCTTCACCCCAAACCGCCTCTAGTCCTCTTTTAATTCCACCCCGTGTGTTAGTTTGAGGATTGTCGCGTTTCTAAACCCGCTCTTCCCCACCCAAGGAGCGGATGGAGATGGGGAGAGCGGTGATGCTCCGAGCTGCTCTGAACCCTGTGCCTGGATTAGTCGGTAATACCAGGACATGCTACTTTAAACACCTTCCTCCTTCAGTAATCACCAATTAGTGCAATCAGTGCCCAGGCTGCTGCGCTGCCGGCCACGCGCAGTGTCCCCGGCTCCGATGAAGATGTGCTTCAGCCCTCACACCTAAAAAAGACTTCATCCTCCCCTCCTCTCCCCCTGGCTTTATTGATTATTGGAAATGTTACATCCCGGGGAGGAAAATGTCATTGCTTTAAATACCAGCATTAACAGTTGGGAAAAGTTCTTTTTCGCCCAGGCGTGTGCGATGAGGAAAAATTAAACAATGGAGAAGGTGGAGAAATATACAGGGAAATACACGGAATTTTGGAGGGGAAAGAAGTGATTTGTGTGTTAATTCCACAGAGAAGGAGCTTCCCTGCCTTGAGGAAGCGGCGTAAAAGCGAACCCGCCTCGCGCCGGACTTTTTTACTGGAACGGTGAAATATATAATGAAATTCAACAAGGAAACTGGAAAAACAGCCAAATTGGTGCAGCAAAGTGGTTAATAGGATCATTAGCCTGCTCGCTGTATTTTTTTGGACATTGTGTGCCTGTTCCGTAGTCCTCGAGAGCAGATTGCAGGAACAGGCTGACAGTTACCCGCTAACTCAGCAGTGCTGGGTGCAAACTGCCATCTTCCTGTGGATTTACAGCTGCCACTTCTGCTACTTCAATTAGTTCTATAGCACACAGATGTTGCTTAAATGTTGCTGCTAATGATACTGCAATAAGCGTAAGATTCATGCCATATTTTGAGGCACGTAAATTTCTCAAGTGGCACAATTAAAGTGGAAATATTAGGTGGGGAGAACTTGGCAGTCTCTCCAACTTGGAAAGCGCACCCGCTATGCAATAATGGGTCAAAAATTCATTCAAGTTTTACTGCTGTTCAGAGTTTTAAAAGACTTTTCACAGTTGAATGCAAAGTAGTAAAAAGCGGAGTATTAGGAAATGAGAATGCTGTTGTGTTATTCAGACATGACTTTTTAATTTCAGATTGGAATCACGTGCCCACCTCGGCCACGAGGATGCAGGAGGAATAAATAAAAAGTTTTCTTTAATACTGATTTAATTGAAGGTTCAGCATGGTTGTTGTGTTAGCGGGGGGAAGGAAAAAAAAAAAAAAAAGAAAGAAGAAAAAATGGTTTCCTGAATCACACACAGAGACAGCATCAATCATTTCCGAAGCCAGATGTAGCCTCCAAACTGCAGCCTGACAACACATCTCCTGTTTGTGCAGCCACCAAGCAATTATTCTTTCCATTATATCTCCCAATGACAGATCTCCAAACCCAGGGCTGTAAAAATTAGAGTTTGGGCTTATACAGTTGTGGCGGGTCTTAAAAAAAAAATAAGAAAACTTATCATGGCTGCAGTGTTTATGAGCTTGTCAAAGTACATGTACATAATTTTCATCAGAATTTCTTTTGCCTCATTTCCAATCCTTCAGGATTAGATTTATCAGCAGCTCATTCTGTGCCTGCGTCCGAGCGGCTTTTCCACCTGCGAGCGGGATCCTGGTGGGTTGGCTCTGCTGGGGAAATGGCAAAGCTTTTCTTCCTCCTCATCTTTTCTTCCTCTTCATCATTTATTTCATCATTTCCTTCATCTATGTGATTTTTTTCATCATTTTTTATCATCATCTTCTTTTTTCCATCATTCTTTCATCATTTTCTTCATCATTTTTTGCATTGTTTGCTTCATCTTCATAATTTATTTCATTATTTTCTTCCTCATTTTCATTTTCTTAATTTTCATAATTTTCTGCATTTTTTCATCATTTTCTTCATCCTCATAATGTATTTCATAATCCTCTTCATCATCGTTTTCATTTTCTTAATTTTCATCCTTTTCCCCATCATTTTCTGCGTCTTCATCATTTTTTTTTCATAATTTTCTTTATCTTCCTTAATATTCTTCAAATATTTCTCCTGCTCAGATTGTTTTTAAGGTACTGCCTTGGGGCTCCACCAAATTTCAGGCGTAATTTTTAGAAACAGCATGGCCTGTTTGGTACATTCACCACTGCCAAAGTGTTTGGATGGGAAAGAAATAAAAGTGGCAGCACTAAGCTGGGAGGCAAACCCAAAACAAGACAACTGAAAATCCAATTATTTTTATTTAATATTTAATTTCCTTATACTGAGGGAAGGTTATCAGGTGAGATTTTCACTCCATACCCTTGTCCAAAGTCCCTCTACAGCATTCATACATGTTCATATTTTCGGCTCTACCATGCAGTAATGTAACCAAAATTTAATTTTTGCCACCTGAATTTGTTTTTAAACTGAACCTAAGATGGAAAACCAGAAACCAAACACAACTCTTAATGCTTGCTTTGAGGAGAAAGACTGCAGAGGTCTCTGATTTGTGTTTGTGGACACGGAGTCAATATGTGATGATGATTTTATGGGATTTGCAGAAATAATTCCCTCCCCTTATATAATTTCATGTTTCTGTGGCTCACTGGGGCCTTCTGTCCTGCACCATTTGAGTGGCCAGCTGTGATTTATGCCCCAAAGGACTAAGCAGGTATGAAAAGGAGAAGAAAAGAGCATCTTGGCTCCAAGTGTCACATCCCAACTCCCTGTCCAAGCTGCTGCAGCAGGATCAGAGCTGGGAACGCTCCGGGAAGTTGCTGTGGGATTATTCACTGATTTACTCAATGTTATTTAGGGAGGGAAAGATCAAACCAAAACTGTGTAGATCTTAGAAACCACAGGAGTGGATTGTGTTTGTTCTTCCTGAAGGACAGGCTGGGCCAGAGCATCACTGGTGCCAATGCCATGGAGGGACCAGGAAGGATAAGGCAAAATGGTCCATGAGCTTCCCAGCTTTCGGTATTGGCTGGAAAGACTTTTCTTGGCATTGGAAAAGCTTCCCTAACTCCATCCTGCTCTGACTTTGGCAGTTTGTTTCTCATTTCAAGTAGCCTCTGTAATCTATTATGATATATAGGCCAGTCTGATTCCCCCGCCTTGCTCCAGCCTATGTCCTCTTTCTATTTAGGAATTAATTATGATGCTATCTCGTATAACTCATTAGTATCAATTAATTCTTTCCCTTTCATGATTTTATATAGCTAAATTAGATTGCCTCTTAGGAACTTAATAATCAGTACTGGACTCATTTAGACAGATCTTTTTTCCCCTTCTCCACCCAGTTTCACTTGGCTGTGAGGATGCAGTGGTGGGAAGTGCCCTGTCCCCTCCGGTGGGGACAGGGATGGTGTGATGCCACCACTGTGTCCCCTCTCCACTGTCCCCACCACCTCTGGCCCCGCCTCACCCATCATTCTGAATTCTAGCAGTCTTTTTTTATTACTATTTATTTATTTGGGGGCTGCACAAGATGTTATTCTTGGTTTACCAGCATGAATAGGAAATCTCCTCCTCCCAGCGTTTGGCCAAACCATCATGAATTATCTTCCCCTTAAACTCGCCACAGGGACGGTGAGAGACATCGAGGGAGAGGTTGGTTTCCCTCCTTCAGCTTGGTGGGGTGTTAACTCTGGAATCACAGCCTTGCTGGCATTCACATGTCCGTGTTTAACTGCTTCACTGCTTTACTGGCACGTCGAATCCATTCAGGGGAAAAAAGCAGTAATATGATTGAATATATCTGGCAGGACCTGATATTCCCACTCATTTTGAATCTGATCCAGCAGTAGCAGCACAGGCAATTAAATAACAAGTTTTTCTCCGGCAAAATGAGTTGCAAAATGCCCCCCAGCTGCATGATGTAGGAAATACACCTTGATTTTACTAATTGCTGTGCCTGTACCTCGCTGGGGCAGGATCCAAGGCGGCTTCCCATGATCCACATCACGTATTCCAAGCAACTGAGCCCAGGCTGGGCTGGGTTATCCCACACCATGGGGGGCCTGGGATGAGTCGCTGAGTGACTGTGGGCAGGGGGTGGTGAAAGGTGAGTGGGTTTGCCTTGTTGGAAACATCAGACATCAAACATCATCTGCCACCCTTGGGCAACATGACACTCCAGATGCTCCTGCAGTCGGCCAGGAGAGAGCTCAGGATCAGCCTCTGGCTGAAAATAAAGGCCAGGCTGGTGAAGGTGCAGAGATGCTTTAGTGAGGCAGCAAAAGGCAGCCTAGAAGAGAATTCCACGAGCTCAGCTGCTGTGCTGCCAGAGCTTTGCCATCACAGACTGAACCTGAACCATCCTGGCAGCATCACCCAACAGCCATGATCTGCTCTATCACAGCATGACCTCCAAAAAGTGGAGTTCTAAAAAAACTCAAGGAGTTCAAAGCAAGAACATAATTTGAAAAGCAGTGCTAGATAAATTATTGCAGGTTGCAGCACACCTCTGAATGTACAGGTGTGTGATTGGGCTTGGAACACCCTGGTCTAGTGGAAGGTGTCCCTGCCCATGGCAAGGGGTTGGAACTGGATGATCTTTAAGGTCCCTTCCAACCCAAACCATTCCATAATTCCATCATATTACCTCTCCTTGACATCACCTGGTACTGGAAAAGTATAACCCAAAGAGGACAATGACCCCATTGCAGGACAAAGCTGAGCATCAGTGCTTTTCCCTACAGCAGCTTTGGAAGAGCCCGGGTTCCTCCCCCCATGGGCTGCTGGAAATTCCTGTATCGATCCCAAATTTTAGTGTTTCCTTATTCAGTGCCAGAACAAACAACAGAGCCAGAGACAGGAGGGCTCTGCTGGGAAAGCCAACAAGCACAAGGTGGTTTTAATAAGTAGAGTAAGGAGCGTAATTGCTAAATCCCAATTAAGGAGGATGTGGGTCAAGCGAAGGAAAAAGGGTGGATTTCTGTGAAAGATGAGGATAAGTCAAAAGGCTGAGGCTCGTGGGATAACTTTGTTTTGGAAATAAAGACTCAAAGCCTCCTCCTTTTCCCATTGCTCCCCCAGCATGCAGGCACTCACCACTCCTGCCCCAAACACCCACTTCGGGGGGTGCCAAGGGAAAAAAGGAAAGGAGAAAGAAAGAGAAGGAAAAAAGGAACCCAAAACTTTACTAGAAGAACAAAAAAGGTTTTTTAGTGAAACAGAAATCTGTTTCTCTCAAAATTTAAAGAAAATTCAATCTAAATGCCACTCAGGATGGCTTTCAAATATGACTTTTAACAGAAAATAAGGGAAAATGTACTATCTGAACTGTATTTTATTAATTTTTCCATGAGAATGTCAGCTCCTTCTCCTAAGGGGAGATTATTCCCATTATCTAAAAATTTTAACTATTATTGTTCAAATCTAAGGGTTTTACTGAATTTGCACTTCCTTTGGCTAATCAGGAAGCTCCCTCTGTTATTTAATCTATTTACATTCATGTGTGCAATTATTGCTTGTAGTCTGATTATGTGTTTTATATCTTTGTAGGGCTGAAAATGCTGGATGTTGCATTTCTTTTTTATTATATGAGTTGTCAAGTTCTTTTGGGATGGAAATGAGAGTTCAGTACCACTGTGGTGAGAACAGCATTAATTTAATCAGCTAAGCAGACCTACCAAAATAGTACTGAATATGATATTCTGTACCTGAATAATAAATTTCATTAATAAATTTAATTATTGAAGTTAATATGCAAAGGAGATATTGTTATGTATAGTTTAAAAAAATTAATAGATTGTTTCTGATCATCACATCCTTCAAGACACTAAAACCCAGCAGATCTCATCCTTTCAAATCTATTTTTTATTCATAGATAGGGAGAGGAAAACACATTTTCTGCTCCTCCAACTCCCAATCATGTTTTCAGTTCTGAGTGAATTAGTCATTGACCTGAACCAGCTGAATACACTGAAATGAAGACAAGAATCAACCCAACTTTCTGCTGTTGCTGGAATTGCTGTCACCAGCTTTATCACTGCAGCAAACTCGGACTCCTGAGCTGGACTCTGCCACCTCGGTCACCTGAACCACCTCAAATGATCTCAGAAAGCATCTTCTGCCTAAGCCTGTTTTGCATTTAATCTCAATTATTCATCTATCAGTTCCCTCGGGCTGCTCCCCATGGCACTGACCCAAAGTGGTGGGTGAAATGCCAACCTCAGCCCCTGGGAGTGTCCAAGGCCAGGCTGGACAAGGCTTGGATCTACCTGGGCTGGTGGGAGGTGTCCCTGCCCATGGCAGGGGTGGCACTGGGTGGTCCTTTAGTTCCCTTCCCACCCAAACCATGCTGTGATTCTATGACACCAGAAGAATGTAGGACAAGATGCTTTTTTATTAAGAGAAAAGTGGAAGCGACGATTCAAAACAATGTAAATTTGACCTGGAGAACATCCAGTTGTGACTGCTGGAATGGTTATTTTAGCATCCAAACCTGATCTTTCTGCTGTCTCTTGTGTTTGAGCTTACTGTTGGAGTGCAAAGTTCACACAAACGAGAATTACTTATGCCAGCTTCCAGTGAGAACAGCAAATTTCACCACAGAGAGAAAAAAATAAATCTTTATTTTCTTATCTGTGACTCAAAATGTGTCATCCCTATAGCCTGGAACTGCAGAGTGTTTGCTCCTGCATTGCCAGCTCTAGTGGCACTGTGGGATTTGGTCCAACCCTGGACTTGATGAGCTCAGAGCTCCTTCCCAACCCTAATGATGGTGCAGTTCTGTGAAAGCCCCTCACCTGTGTCAGCCCAGGGCAGGTGAGGCCAACCAAAGGGCACCGCCCTCCCTGCCCCAGGGCTTGGGAGGAAAAGCTCTCCTCCTGATAATGCTCTGTGGGCTGGTCTGTAATATTTGTGGGCTGCACCTGCAGAGCATGCACAGATTAGCTTCTCATAGTTGTTTGCTGGGCTCATTTAAAATGTTTGAATTTAAAAAAATTAGAGAAGACCATGTTTAAAATTATTTATTGCAGGTTTCTGCATTTGCATCACTAATATAAATGTGGATCCAGTTGCTAGACTATAAATATTTATTATTTTTTGAGTCATTCCAGTGTCTTGGTCATGGCATTTTACAACTACTGAAAGCAGAGCATTTTGGATATCTTTATACAAAAATACCCTGAAGAAGGGTTTTTCAGGACTTAATTTTTTTTCTTCAAAGTGCTCCTCTCACTCTGTATTTTCCCTGTTCTCAGTCCCTCCTTGGGCTGAGCTGCTGAAGGGTCTTAGCAAGTCCCTGGCTGGGGATGTGGAGCTCTGGAGGAGGGATTGGCATGGGCAATGAAGGCCTGACTTGGACCTTTGTAATACACAATTCCAGCAGGCTTGGGCCAGCAAATACCAGTTCAGAGCTGAAAACTCAAAGGTGAGTAGTTTTCCCATAAAATTAATTTCTTTTTATATTTATATATTTTGCTAAATACTAATGTCTTTGGGCCCCTGTTGCTCCTGTGCCCATACATTTGGTCCATCAGACCTCTGGCTGGTCCCTACCCACTGCCACTTTGTTCAGGCTGTGTCTTCAGGGATGAATTAGGTGAGGGAGTAGTTAAGGAGCAATCTTGGAAGCCCTTGTACAGATCCTGGGGATAGTACAGCATTTGCTGGATTCATGCCTTGCTCTATGGTGAGACACATGGATAAACCCCAAAGGTGAAGAAGCACCATGGGCTGAATTGGTCTGCCCAAACAGCCTTGTGAGGTGATTATTATTATTATTATTATTTTTATTATTATTATTATTATTATTACTACTATCACTTTGACTCATTACAGTTTCCAAGTGCTTTTGTGTGCGTGGACGCAAACCCCTGGACACAGAGCTGTGCTAAGGAGGAACGTGGTCACTGGCCCAGGTTGGGCAGAGAAGCTGTGGCTGCCCCTGGATCCCTGGGAGTGTCCCAGGCCAGGTTGGACGGGGCTTGGAGCACCCTGGGCTGGTGGGAGGTGTCCCTGCCCATGGCAGGGGGTGGCACTGGGTGGGCTTTGGGGTCCCTCCCAATCCAAACCATTCCAGGACCACCACAGATGCAGAGCCCACCCAGAGCACTTGCCCCACAACAGAACTCCACAGCACAAGGACAGAAAACATTAAATACAACTTTATTGGGTTTCACTGTACAATTTTATTTTTTTTTCATATCTTCCTCCTTTTTTCTCCATCTTCCCCTTGGTGTCCCCATCCTTCATCGTATATACAGGGCAACTGTTGACTGACTGTATTACCCAGGCCAACTCCAGCCTCAGTTTCCTTTTTTTCACTTGATTTTTCAGTTTTATATTCTACACAATAAGGAATCTCCGATTTTGGTCAGGTTGAAGCAGAGCATCTTTCAGATGATTTCCTTGTGCCCTCACCACCCCTTCTTGGTCTGTTCTGGGGGTAGTTGCTTTCTTTTGTCACAAAATCATTTCTCAAACAGCTCAATTTATTTCAAGGTGAGTGAAAAAAAAAAAAAAGTCATATAACAAGCAACATCTTCTAAACTCTTTGTGGGCACCAGACATGTACCATTTGGTGACTAATGAACTGCACCCTTTAATCCACGAAGCCCATTCAGTAGTAGCACCAAGTCAATAAAGAGAAAACAAAACCATTAGGTGCAACTGTTGCTTTATTTGAAGGTTTAAGAAATAAAACATAATAATACACCTCTGTGTCTAAGGTATTTCCACTGGCCAAAGTGCACTGGTGATGTCACCAGCTGAAATGGGGCCCCAGACCAGGAGGTCTCAAATCTACCAGTTTATTTTGACCGGAGCACCGAGAAATTGTATTTGATTTCTTGTATGGAACAATGACATTTAGCATTACATGTGAGAAAAGGAGATGGCTTGGGTTCCACTGTTTATTTTTTACACTTTAAAGTTCTAGGACAGTTCATTTAATTTAAAACTTTTGCATTTTTTGGAGTAGCTGTGTAAAGACAATCACTTTTTGAATGATTCCACCAACTTTTTAAAACTTTTTATTACTTGTGGGACTTTAGGAAGGCTCTTCCTGTTGTAGAGGTTGTTTGCATGTCCTGACTCCAGACTGGGTGCTTTCTCTCCCTTTCCCTGTCAGACTTAGGGCACCACATTGTACAACGACAAGTGGCCCAAAAGAACAACAAAAAAAAAAAAATCAATTTGTAATCTGATTTGAGGGGTTTGATTTCCTCTGATGAGTTTAAATTTCATTAAAAGCAACCTTATTCGCACATAAAAGAGCTCCTTGAAGGGTAAAGCAGGGAATTGTCTCAGAGAGTCTAAAGAGCCCGCGCTCCTTTGTGCTGTTTATTCGCGCATTAATTGTGGGGTGCGGCGGGCGCTGGCGCTTGGCAGATGCACCATTATCAGCACCGGGATCTGTAGAGGGAGGGAGGGCAGGCACAAGGGCTCACATTCAAAAATCACTCTGGGCCGTATCGACACTTCAGTTATCAACAGCCCTTATTATCTGCTTAGCGGCGGATCGCAGCTTGCCCGTGACATAATAAGCTACAAATCACTGGTGGGCCCTTTCTGCATTCTCCTAATTGTGTGTATTCTCTGGAAAAAAATTATCGTCAGGCCTCTTGTCTTGATGAGAAATTGACATTTTCTGCCGGAGCCTGGCAAGGGCTATGTGGGGAGATAAGACTTATAGTTGTTTTAAAGGAGTGCAGCCATTCTTTCAGGGGCCTCTTTATTGCTCTAGTTGACCCACTTGATGAGTATGGATTTCATGAGGTCTTTTTCAGCATTTGAACTATAAAAGGTTCAGAATGACACCACCCCTTATAGACAAAAGATAACCTTGCCCTTTGAATATATTGATTCTTTATTAACTAGGCTGTTTAATGCAATGAAATGAGGCATTAGATTGAAGCCTATTTCAAGTGCTTTGAATAATCTTTAAAAGCTTGAAAGACTTTTAAAAGCTGTTCTGCAATAATTGGCGTATACTTTCAGACACTCTTATTCCTTCAGTTTTGATTAAGGAATTTTTATCATCTTCCTATGTCTAAACGCACTGTGGGCTGACACAACATATTTCCTTGCCAGGGCTATTACCCAGCTACAGATGTAGGTGGTGGATCGCTCTAGGACTTGTCACTCCTAGTACAGCTTATGTGGGTTTTCTCCTTTTGTGTTTTCTTTGCATTGAAAGTTAGAGGAACCATTTAGATGCTCATTATTCAACCCTTTGAAATAAACCTAAAAGGAAAAGTGCCAGTAGGCATCACGCAGACTTTCATCCCGAAAACCCATCTTATTTTTTTAGTGGGATGCATCTGATTATTCCGCCGTTTAAACACAGTACACCGACACACTCTCAAAGTGGAACAGTTTTCAATGCATAATAATAATAATAATAATAATAATAATAATAATAATCCAAAGTGCTCTGTAGCTTTAACACCTGTTTTCATCACACCTGTTTTCATCAAACATGAGAACTGTGGCAATGTAGGAGAGAAAGGAAACACAGTTAAATATCCTGGGTTTGCTCCTTTGTAGGCTGTGAGTGCAGTGAGCTGCACCTTCTCCTCACACTCCAGCACTGAGACAGGGGGTGGTGAAGGAGGGGCTCTGGCACATCGTGTGTCATTTGGCACCACATCCACATGCACCATTCCATGTATTTACTTTGGAGCTTGGAGTTTCTCAGTGCCCTCTTGAAGTTGTCAGCAGCCCTCTGATTAATGACCGGATCAAAATCCATAACAAACTCCCTGCTTTACCACCATAGGCACTTACATTGCTCTGCCAGACCCATATGCCTGTAAAAAAAATCCCTTTTTTTTTAATGGTGCTGGTCATAGACAAGGATACAGGAGCACATCTGGGCTGGGGAACTGAGACCTGGAATCAGGCAAAGCCTTGTAACTCTCTCCAGAGACTGCATCATGCCCACCTCCATAGATAGATAGATAGATAGATAGATAGATAGATAGATAGATATTTTAAGTTCATTATATGAATATCACACATCCTGTGTGGTCCAGAGAGTGAAATATTTGTGCTCAGTTTTATAATTAGCCAAAGCCTTTGCTTCCTTATCAGCAGTTTAAAGACGAGCACGTCGACCTTCGGTGTCCAACTGCAGCACGGAAAATTTGGGTCGTGCTTTGTTTAAAACAACTTTTCCTGTTTACAGACTTTTACAATACAGTATTAAAATAGTATTAAAAAAAAAAAAACCCTGCTGTTACCTTCACTTTACAGAAAGGGTGTCTAAAATGCACGGTTTTGGTTAAACGAGAAAAAGAGATATTCTGCTGTTACTTTCACTTCACAAAAAGTGAAGGGTTTTGGTTCAATACTTCACCAAGGCTGAGCAACAAGTCATTTTTCTGTGGAGCAGAGGTCTCCTTCCTCATCCTCCTCCCAGAGAACTGAAAAGACCACGTCAAGGATTGGGCTTTTTCATAACCAAGAAATAAAAACTCTTATATTTAGAAATGAAACCCCCAGTGTTGCATTTTTTTGTTTCGTGTTTTAGTCACTTTTTTTAATAATCAAACCAGATAAAATTACTAAAAATGAAATTCACAGACAAGAAATACTTTAATTAAATATTGTGTAAAATGAACATTTTTTTATACAGTTAAATATATGAAAAAATGTACAGATAAAACAATCTTATTGTAGGGTCTTTAACAGTAAAATCTACCATTTAGTGAAGCTTTTTGTCTGGAGACAATGAAGCAATGAGTGCATTGACTAATTAATCTAAAACACAAACAGATTGCATTTATGAAGGAACTTGCAGACTTTCTTAACATGTACACGTGACCTCTTTTGATTTTTCTTTTTAGAGCAAAACCTTACTTAGACAAAATATAACGGAGGCAATTCAGTTCCAAAGTGACTTCTCAGGCTTTCCCACTTAGCTAAGCCTTGGCCGTGCTCACAAAGCTGTATCATTTTCTTCTAAACCCTTTAATAAAAGCTTTACTAAAATGTGCATTTTCTTTTTACCCAGAAAGAAAAAAACTAAAAATAATTTTATTTCAAAAGAAAAAAAAAATGATCCCTCCTTTTTTGGTGAAAAGGTGAATTCTGCTGCAGTTTGCAAGGTGTTTTGCAGTGCTGTGCTGGCAAAGCAGGTAGTGCAAAGGAAAAGGAAAAACAACTCCACGTTCCTCGCGCTGGGTTTGGCACGAAGAGCCACGGAACACGCCGGAGGTCATTCCAGTTTAAAAAGGACAGGCGGCTACTGGTCGGTTACAAAAAGTCCCCTTAAAAAACAAAACCCCCCAAGGAACCCAAAGGAGCGGCTCGCAGACATTACAAACTCGTGTGGTGCCGATGCCCCGAGGGAGCCCTGCGGGTGTGGGCAGTGCAGAGTGCAGCAGAAAACGGACACGGGAAGGATGGGACAATTGGACACCGGGATTGTGCTTTTTTCCCCCCTTATTTTTTACACCAGAAATCCTCCAAATGCAGCCGTGATTAACAATTGTGGTGTAAGCCTGTGATAAAACAGCACAAAAGTTCTTCAAAGAAGTTCACTTTTAAGGCATCAGAGAAGTTCATGTGGCAAATATTTTAATTAAAACATCAGAAGTGAATTTATTTTTAAACTTTAGGCCTCTGAATTTTTCCAGTAAACACAGTTCAGCTATGTGGCAAAGTCATGGGTGGCAGCTAAAAATGACTTTTTACAATCTTTAAAATAAAAAAAAAAAAAATAAAAAAAATAAAAAATAAAATTTAAAAAAAAATTAAACAAAAAAAAGGAAATAAAAAATGCAACCACAAAATAGATTCATCTTTTCTGTGGCTGTATCACATGCACATATTCTACTAGTATTCATTACAGCCATGTGGCACAATTTTGATTTGACTATACAACAAACAATGTGTTTTTTTCAAAATTATTTGTTCTGATAACTTAAAATTAATATAAAAATAAACAATGAATTTGACTTTTCCTCAAAAAAAAAAAAAATAAAGGATGGAAAGGCTAAACAATAGCAACTTTATGAAGTACAAATGAAATGCACGGACACTCATTTATTGAAAAGAAAAACATGAAGGCAGCGGTTCTTGGCTTAATGCTTTCCTCAGCATCACGATACCAGGCTGGGACAAAAACCAATACATACAAGAACATTAAAAAAATTAAAAAAAAAAAAAAAAAAAAAAAAAATCTAAAAAAACCAAACAAACAAAATTATGAAAAGCAATATACAAAATTTCAAAGATAAATACAATATTTATAGTTGATATGTTACAAAATAAATTCCCTTAGTGACTGCAAGTGTTTATGTGAAAGAAAGTGTTGCGATGGGTAAGACTATTTTATTCCTTATAGCCTTCATAAGGAATAAAATCTGCTTTTTGTTTTCTAAATATTTAAGTGGATCTGAAAAAAATTCAAGACAAGTGTATAAATATTTAGCTACAACTTTGGCAAAATCACAAAAGTCTACAATTTTATAACCACATACAAAACACATTAGGGAAGAAGGATCTAGAAGTCAAAAGGACAATTTTCTGGTACAAGAAACATAGACTTCACAGTAGCCTAAAATGCAATAGTATACAGTGCTAGCAAAAGTTGAAAAAATGTTGCAGATCACACTTGCTTAACAGGAAGCTCTAGCAGTGGAAGTATATTTTTTTCATTTTTTTAAACCAACAGACAGTAGCAATTTCTTTTTTTTTTTTTTCTCTGTCAGTGTGCTTGTTGAAGGCAAGAGAATTCAATATCAAAGTTACAATTTCTAACTACAATAAGTTACAAAGTTCCATTTCATTAAGATGAAGTTAAGCAACGATAAACCCCCCCGTGCCCGCCCCCGCACCCCGGTTTTTTGTGTGGTTTTCTTTTTTTCTAATCATATATTCATCCTTTTTTTTTATTATTTTATTCTTTTTTTTTTCCAGTTTGATGGCTCGTAACCTCCTTGGCCCCCTTTTTTTTTTTTTTTTCCACCACAAAAAAATATTTCACATTATAGAGATACACAACCATTGTGAATCTAGTTATGAGTACAGAAAAATGTTCGGAGGCATTTTTCATCAGTGTTTCATGATAATCAAAATGGTGCATCCACAAAGTTTCTCCCAACACATAGCAAGTACTAGACATAGCCAAGACGTAATCAGAAACTTTATACAAAATAGGCGTCGCTTTTTCCTTATTCTCCAGGACTGAGAAATGTGAAAATATGAGAAAAATTCAGTCAATAAAATGGAATTGTTCATGAAGAAGTAGGT
Organism: Anabacerthia variegaticeps; assembly: GCA_035583185.1. Taxonomy (NCBI): domain Eukaryota; kingdom Metazoa; phylum Chordata; class Aves; order Passeriformes; family Furnariidae; genus Anabacerthia; species Anabacerthia variegaticeps. The sequence goes on from JAWWEW010000166.1 coordinate 34,514,708, forward strand.
TGTTTGCATGTAGATTCTTAATAGTTTAAATAAAATCTTTAAACAAAGTCTTTTTTTTTCCTTATTTTTTTTGTTTGTTTTTTTTTGTGGTTTTTTTTTTTTCCTGTAGCCTTTCGATTTGTTGCTGATTCGGCGTGAAGATACTGCTTCCATCAGCATGTCTTAATATACTAAACTTGTCCCCTAAGCCCATCCTCTGCAGCTTGGTGCTACGTAGGTAAACAAAAGTGACTTTACATTGGCGGGACTACAAGCCCGGACATGGCTAGAAGAGAAAAGAGAAGAAAAAGGAGCTGTTATTGCCACGCTGGGGACGGTTCAGGTGCTCAGCACAGGGTGGGTGGGAGGATGCAGAGCCGGGTTCCTCCATGGCATCCTCCCACCGATGGACCACGGACACCACTCTTCCCAGCAAAACACACCACAAAGGGCTTCTCCTTGGGAACGGAGGCTCTGAGCAGGAGTTGGAGGGCAGGACACCCTGGCTGCTGTGCACAGCTCTGCAGGCTCCTGGCAACGCTCTGGACCACACCAGCACTCCTTGGGGACATCCCCACCAACCATCACTCCATGCCCAGAGCTGCACCTGGGCAGAAAACCTCCTTTTCCATGACTCTACTTAGTGTCAACATCTGAGCAAGCCAAGGGCTCTCCAAGACCCCACACCTCCTCCCAACTCTGGAGCTCAAACACGATAAAAAGACAGGGGCAGCACCCAGGGAAGGGCTGGAGCTGTGTCAGGGCAGGGTCAGGGGGGATCTCAGGGAAAGGCTCTCTCCCCAGAGGGTGGTGGGCACTGCCCAGGCTCCCCAGGGCAGTGGGCACAGCCCCAAGGCTGCCAGAGCTCCAGGAG
>JAWWEW010000166.1:34516607-34527215 GCA_035583185.1 Anabacerthia variegaticeps
CCCTGGGCTGGTGGGAGGTGTCCCTGCCCATGGCAGGGGATGGGAATGTGATGATCCTTAAGGTCCCTTCCAACCCAAACCCTTCTGGGATCCTGTGATTCCCAAAGCTGGAAGTTGGCTGTGCCAGTGGGAACACCAGGCTCTCCTGGAGGGTTTGTGTTTCATGGTTACAGCTCCATCAGTAAAAGATTTCTCATCCCATTTTCTCCATTTTCCTCTTGCTCTTTTTCCTCACTGTCCCCTCTGTCCTCTCCTTCCTTCTCCTGGGAAGAGGATGAGCATCTCAAGAGGAAATTCTTTGGGAAGTCAAGGCAAAAAGAGAGTCTGTTTATGGAATCGTGGAACAATGGAATGGTTTGGGTTGGGAGGGACCTTAAGGATCATGCAGTGCCACCCCTGCCATGGCAGGGACACCACCCACCAGCCCAGGGTGCTCCAACCTGGCCTTGGACGCTTCCAGGGATCCAGGGGCAGCCACAGCTTCTCTGGGAAATCCATCCCAGTCCCTGCTCACCCTCCCAGCCAGCAATTCCTTCCCAATATCCCACCTAAACCTATTTTCTTTCAGTTTGAAGCCATTCCCTGTGTTCTGTCCCTCCATGCCTTGTCCCCAGTCCCTCTCCAGCTCTCCTGGAGCCCCTTCAGGTACAACTGGAGCCCATCCTTGCAGCTCCAGCTCCCTTTTCCTTGCCGAGCAGGTGAATGTGGGACAAGGAGCCCTCAGGAACTCAATAAATCACTGGAGAAAAAAAAATTAAGGACCTAAAAACTGACACTTTTCATTTCCCTGCCAACCCTTGGTGCATTTTTGTCTCTCTTTCCTCCTCCTCCTCCTCCTCACATTTGCTTGTTCAGGAAATGAGGATCAGTGGAACCTGTGGATTAGAACTGGCTGAGAGTTTTCTGCTAACACCTTTTTTTCCTAGAAAGAGCCCTGGTTCACTGAGCTGCAGCCATTTCCTTCAGGCTGTGAGGAAAAATTGCCATTAAAAATACAAAATGAAGACAAAAATTGGGTTTGAAGTTGTTTACAGCTTTGAGCTTCATTGAAGACTACACTTTAATATTGTTCTTAAATGGCAATTCCTTTAACATTCCTGTTGCTCTGTTTTTATTGTATTTCTAAAGAGACCTAAAAGACCAAAACCATCTCAAGTGTCCCATCCTGAATTTTTCACGGATTACTGGAAAAACTTGCCGGGTTTTGACAGGAAAATTTATCAAATCTGAAGTTCTCACAGGACAAAAGGCAGTTCCACAACAACATTATGATTCCTTTCATTTTTTTGGTGTGGATTTTATGGAAATCTGATTGAAAAAGAAGCAGCTGCTTCCCAGATTTGTCCCATGGCAAATCCAGAGTGACTGGAATAATCCTGGTGGCTCTGCAGGTTGTGGGGAGATAAACAAGAGCAGCATAGTCTGTCCTGATGTCCCCAGAAGGAAAACAAGCCTGGATGTCCCATCGCATCCATTCCTGCCCGTGTCAGGGTGTTGCTCTGGCTCGGCTGCTGCTCCAGAGTCAGCCTGTGGGTGCTCCATCAGTTCTGGAATTCCTCCCTCCACGCTGGGATGAGCTCAGGCTCCCAAAAAGAGCAGGAACACCGAGATTTTTGAGCTCCTGGGGCAAAGTCAAGGCAACACAAGAAGGTTTGGCTTTGGTGGTTTTGATCCCTAATCCCAAAGCCCCTGAGGCTGGCAAAGCCCTGCCAGCCCCCAGAGCCCACCCTGTGCCCCATGCCCACCTTGTCCCCAGCCCAGAGCTCTGAGTGCCACGGCCAGTCCTGCCTTGGGCACCTCCAGCCCTGGGCACTCCAACCCTCCCTGGGCAGCCCCTGCCAACGTCTGACCACTCTTAAAAACCCCTTAAAACTTCATTAAATCTCCTCTGTTCCACACTGCATCAGCCCAGGCCAGATGATGGCCTTGCCCTGTGTCTGACCTGCCAAGCCCCAGCTCTCAGTTTGTCATCTCCTGTGGGATTCATTCAGCAGGAAAGCTGGCACCACATCAGTCTGGTTACCTGGGGTGCACCTGAACTGGGGGATGCTGGACATCATTTTGAGATGTTATCATAGAATCATTAAGGTTGGAAAAGACCTTTAGGACCATCAAGTCCAACCAGCAGCACCACCATGTCCTCCAGTGCCATGCAGCAACAACACCATCAGCTGCCCCATCCCTGGAAGTGTCCAAGGCCAGGTTGGACGGGGCTTGGAGCAACCTGGGCTGGTGGGAGGTGTCCCTGCCCATGGCAGGGGTGGCACTGGATGGGCTTTGAGGTCCTTTCTGACCCAAACCACTCCAGCATTCTATGACTCTACTGTGTGAAAAATTAGATTATCTGCTGCATAGTTGTCTGGCGGGGGGCGGGGAAAGGTTTGAATTCTTTAAATTACCCATTTTTGTGGAATTCTCTCTGCAGCACAATGGCAGGGGGGTGCAAGGTTAGTGCTCCAGACATTTATTTCACTGTTTGTTTTAGTGGCAGCATTTGACAATTGTGAATTCCTGCACTGTGCTTCCTGCTGTGCAAATTGATACCAAATGCCTTCTTAAAGAAAAATGAGCTGGCTAGTTTTTTAATAATAATTTTAATACTTTCATCCAGGGGAAGACCAGAAAATTAAGCAGGATGCAATTTTAAAAGAATATAGAGGCCCTTTTGCTCTGCATTACAGTCCTGTAACCAGAGAGCAATATCTTTCACAATCTATAGAAAGTAAATTACGATTGAAAACCAAATTTTGAACACATATTGTACTTCCAACTTTGCAGCAAGCCAGCACTTTCTCACTAAAAAAAAACATTTTATATCTTAAATGTTCATTGTTTTGAACAGGAAAAGGCTCTTTGCCCTAAGGAGCACATACAGTAGGATCCTGCTCTTAAAAAGTGTGGGAGTACTTGACTTTCTGCTCATAGATTACGCAATGGAGGTCATGTGGAGTAAACAAGATTGTGGCTTTTTGGATATGGCCCAAAGGCCCTTTTCTGTAGGCTTGCTCACAGGAGTGAGTCACGGCCATGGGACAGCAGAGAGGGAGGTGTCTCCTCTGTGATCTGCAGACCCTGATTAGGTGCTGGTTGGCCGAGGATGGATGTGCAGCTGCCACGAGTGCAGCAGGGGGGAAGACAACACACCAGCTCTGGCTGGCATGCTCTGCACCCTGACCCCCGCAAGGTCTCCCCAAGTTGCCCTCTTTTTTGTCCTTAGCCTCTGCCTTCATCACTGAATCATAAAATCCCAGAATGGTTTGGGTTGGAAGGGACCTCAAAGACCACCTCATTCCAATCCCCTGCCATGGGAAGGGACACCTTCCACTAGAAGGTGTCTTGGATCTCTTCAGAAAAAAAATTCTGTGTCCACAGACCTCTCCATGCTTGCTCTGGGGCAGTAGGTCCTACAGGGCAGTGGGTTTTGGGGTCATGCTTCCTGGCAGCAAGATCTTGCTTCTAGTGTGGAGGACTCGGGTGGTCCTGAGGCTTAGGGTGATGTCAGCACAAGCCATAAAGTGGATTAGCTTGGCCTCTGCTTTATACTTTGTTAGGAGATAAAACAAGCCCCCTGAGCTCCAGGTTGAGCTGCACAGCTCTGCTCCTGTGTTCTCACCATCTGAGGTGTACCGAGAACAGCACTTTGTCCACACAGAGGCACATCCTGCATTGGTTTTACCCAGAAGGGATTGGTGCAATTAACCCCAAATCCCTGCAAAAGGACCACCCACGTCTGCATTCTTATCCATTCTCGTCCGTGTCCCTTCTTATCCATAAACTGCAGATTCACCTCAGGTACAACAGTGAGCTCTGACTGCCCTTTTGGCTTGACTAAACGTGTGTGACCATTGCTAGCAGTGCAGACTCCTCAGCTGTCACTCAGCTCCATCACTTCCCATCCTGTAATGAGACTTGAAGATCACCAAAATAAACTTCTGCTGCGTTGGACTGCAGCTCTTGAATTTCAGATTTTAATTATGGTAGAAAATGTGCTGATCAGAAAACTCTCAAGGTGCTTGTACAGTGTCCAGAAAGCAACTAATTAAATTCTGAAAAGGACTCACTGTCCACAAATTACTAAGAAAACAGGAATAAAGAAGCAGAAGTTCTCTAAATAACTGTATGGCTCAAAAGCAGTGTAAATAAGAACCAACACAGGAGTGTTGGTAGCTTTTCTTAATGACATCTCACAGAGGAAGGAGATGACAGACCCATCCCTGTCGTGCCACTCAGTTCTGGCTGCAGTTCAGTTCAAGGCAGTGGGTGAGATCTGTGAGGACAACTGGGTGAAGGGTTGTCAGCCTGAAACCTTTTGTGAGTTCAGTCTGAATTAACTAGGTGGTGGTTAAGGTGCTTTCCAACCCAACCCATTCCAGAATTCTAAGATTCTGTGCCAGTTCCTGAACTCTCACAATGCTGAGCATCACTTTGGGGTGCTATTGTGCATAAATAATTCAACTTTTTGTCACAACCCTGCAACTCCCTGCTCTAATTAGCAGACCAGGGGAGCATTCTTTCTATTTCTTTGGGTCATTCTGCTCAACACAAAATGATTTGGTTCAGCCAGTTGAGGGAAACATCACAATTTTTGTTTGCTTGTTTATTTTCAACACTTCTGTTTCTTTTCAGTTTGGCTGCAGAACCAAAGCCCAAAAGGCTGACACCAGGTCTGCTGCTTGGATTGCAGCACCCTAAAAGCAGGGCTTGGTGGGATTGGTAGGTCTTCACTGGGCTGCCTGGCCATGGAAAAAGCTTAGCCCAGAGCAGGGCTGGGCTCAGCCTAAGAGCTACATTCATTATTTATTTAACAAAATCAGTACTGGCTATTTCAAAGTTGTTTTCTGAGCTTTATACATAAAGCATTTTGCACTTGAGGATGGGTGCAGGCACATCCAAACCACCCAGTCCTCCTTAACACCCCACTTTGCAGTCATTTAGAGCCTTGAAGCACCTAAACTCTCAATTATCTGATGGGAAGCCCTGTATTTACATGCTGAAATTAGAGAAATTCACATCACTTTAGTTTAGACCTTTAAATAATTGTGTTTTTAAGAGTAAATCAAAATCAACAAGTTAATATGAGTACATATATATATATCTGCTACAGAAGAGTAGCCTCAGAGCTGTCATGTGTTAGCACATTTATATTATTTTATTTTTAATTATTTTCTTTATTTTATTTTATGTTTATTATTTGAGTTTATTTTTATTTCGCATTATTTTTATAATAGTTATCATATACTTATCATTATTTTATTTTCATTATTTTATTTCAGTATTTACTTTTCATACCAGTGTCCTTTTACAAAAAGAGGAAAATAGGACAATGGGTTATTTTATGAATGGATTATCCTCTCTAAGAATATCAGTATAGTTTTCTACTTACAGGAGTAAATAGTGCAGCTTCCAGGAAAGAAATATGAAATAAAGTGTTAATCTAATTATCCTTTCCTTTAACATTCATCCTACAATAAGTTTGTGTAGCTGATCCTCAGCTCTTTGTTGGCCTGAGTGCATAACCATCTCTCAGATGCTTTTTTGGGCCAAGAAGTGAATAACAAGCTACAGGAACATTCATTTTGAGGTCCTGGTCTGGAACAGTCTGGATTTGTGGTGGACAGGCAGTTCTGTGGGGTTGGGATTTTGTCTCTTCAGACCCCACAAAATGCAGGTGTGCAGAATTAGTTTGGTGAATTAAAATATGCGTCCTGTGTTTGGCTGTGGGTGCTCATTGTGTCATGGATGGCACGCTAATACAGAGAATAAATAACACTGTGCTGCTGCTTCTTGGCTGAGGAAGTCGAGAGGAGTGACGACCTCCGGGTGTGAGTGTCCTCAACCCTTCCTGCTTTCAATGGAATTTGAAGTGCTCCAATTCACTGCACAAGACTCAACCAGAGGCAAACAAACCTTTTCCATGATTCTAAACCATCTACAGTTTTATATTCTAAAAGTTAAAATATGCCATAAAAGTCTCTAAGTCTTCCTCTCTGAGCAGACTCCTTTGTTAATGTTTTTGTTCTTCCACCAAACACACACCATATCATAATTCCTCCTGCCCCACCCCTAGCAGGTGACCATGGGAATTCTGCAACTGGTTTAGAAGTTGTTCCTTTCACTACCCACACAAAATCACCAAAAAGAAAAGGCAGAATATTAAAATTGCCTGCCTTAATTAAAGTACTGAGTTCATTTACAGATGTAACCACTCTAACACTGCAGCAAGAGAGTGATCTGGGACCACCAGAGCATGCAAACCACTGCCCATGTGCTACCTAGTCCAGGGGAAGGTTAGTTCCCTGAGTTAAGAGATTAACCTGACCTATATTAATTTGAGATATTTAAAATCACTATTGCACCCTATGTAACACCAGGAAATCACACCATTTCCTGCCAGAACACTGCTGGGTTTAAACATCCACAGGAACATGTTCAGAAAACATACAAACACAAGGAGCACGTGAACCCTCCACGAGGCATTCAGGGGTACAGTATTCCTTTAAAATTTAAGGCATGAACTCCCAAGCGAAAATGGCAGGAAAAAACTCGTGTTTTCTCTAATGCAAGGTTTAAAAATGAACTAAAAATCTCAGAATCTCAGCAGACCATTCACACTACCCTGTTTCTCCCCCAGCTTTTGCATCGCCACGAGAGCACCAGAAACCTAAAACAAAATTAGCCAGGCACCTTCCTCCCGAAGAAACCATCAGGACACCAAGAGTATCACCCAAAAAAATAATAATAAAAAAGCAAGAGACAGAAAATGGAGAGAGATCCAGCTCACCTTGAAGTCCATTTCCATTTGCACTGGTGCAAGATGGTGGTGGAGAGGCTTGGGGCCTGACAACAGGAGCGAAGGCGCTCTTTTGTTTCACTGCAGAGATGACATTGGCAGGTGAGAATGAGAAAATGCCGTGTGTACTGCTACAGTTTGAAGGGAGGGTGACCGAAGAGGCTGCCATGGTAGGGCTTGACGGCACTACTGCAATAAAGCAAAAATAATCAGGACTCAGATTGAGGTTTTCACGGCAAACACGGAAAAAGAGAGTGATAGGGCCTTGCCTCTTAAAATATATATAGAAATATATATATAAAAAAAATATATATAAAAAAATAAAAATGAAATGCCTTGGCTTGGCCACTCTCTGGATAACAGGCAAACTCTTTTGTGTTGGACTTTTGTTACAAATTGTGCAGTCCAATTTTTATTTTGTTTTATTTTTTTGTTTTGTTTTGTTGGTTTCGTTTGTTTTGCTTTGTTTTGTTTTGTTTTGTTTTTTTTCTCTATCTGAGATTGCATTCTGGCACAAAACAGATCAATTTATTATTTTCATTTTTACGTCCAGCCTCCAGAGTCACCCCTCCTTTTATCCAGTAGCTGACAATAAGAGGAAATCAAAACAATGCAAGGAGTTGATTTTGTAGTAAATATGAATCTATATGATGATGTGTTACCAAAAATAGACACTTACTGCCGTAAGGAGAGTTAGCTGAGGAGCCATTAAGAAATCCAGGGGAACCTGGTACACCTAGATTGGGCATGCCGGCATTGCCATATCCATTCATGCTATTGCTGACTGTGTTGTAATTGGACTGCTGAGGAGTACTGCTGGGAACATATCCTCGCGGGGAAACACTGCTTGTGTTGCGACTGTAACCTACTGTGTTAGAAACCCCCCCACCCCAAAAAAATAATGTTATTTTATAAGATAGACTTAGGGCTGGGGGGTTTCCTCATGCAGCATATATTACACAGTTTTAATTGATTGCACAGCTTTGCTCTGAGTTGTCTCTCACTGCCCTATCAACTCTTGCAGCTTGAGATAACCTTATCACGCCAACCCTACTTAAATCATCCGCGAGCACTCTATGTTGTCTCTCCTCTTAGCACAGACAGCCAACAAAAGCTCTCTTCGATCCAGCTGTGTCAGGTGCCTTCACGTTTGTCTTTAGGAGCAATTATCAACAGGCTCGAGTCCCGCTTTGTACCAACACACTGAGTGAACTTTCAGCCTCTCCAGACCTTCAAATGCCAGAGCTGACAAGAAAAACTTTTTTTGTTGTAGTGATTTACTTTAAAAGGCTGTTTTGGGGTCTTCATTTTGTGATTGATATTTTTATGCTAACAACAAGCTTTCGTAAGGTGTAGCCATCGGTGAAAACTAATTCAAGAGCAAGTACAGAATTTTATAAGGCTTATTAGCTTGGAAATGCATTAAAAGACAATCTTTTTAGAAGAGGAAACATAGCAGAATCAGGATTTTAAACAACAATTTGTTCCTATCTGAGCAATCAATTTAATAATTAAGTTGCAAGCAAAAAGAAGAAAAAAAAAAAGCGTTTGAACATATCTAATAATCCTGTTTCCCTCCTTTCATTAGTATCAAAATTAATTTTAAATGCAATATGCTACATGCATTTTCAATTACAACAGGTAAATTAAATCAACTATTACTTTTATTAGTAACATATATGTCACACATGCCTACAAACAAAGTATTTTAAAATCACAGACATCAAATTAGATTTATCTGTGTAAATATTCCGAAACCAGGTGGAGATACCTAGACATAATTATTTTATAAAGAAAACCATACACGTTGTATATTTACTGCCAATAACAAAGAGCTTTCTACACTTTGCCAATTGTATTTTTTTTTCCCCACTGGAGATGCCTTATGATAACAGTAAATGAAAGAACAGGAAGAATTAAATATTACGAGGAAGTTAAAGACGGCGTCTCACTGTGCGCTCAGACACACGACTACGGGGAAAGGAGGAGGTAGGACACGGCGGTGACATCAGCTTGGCTCGATGGCACTGGCCAAGGGCAGTCACCAAGGTGAAGGACCAACCCTTGAAATGCCACCTACCTTGGTCGTTGGCTTGCGATGTTTCGGAGACATTGACGGCGAGCTGGCTGCTGAAGGAGTTGACCCCCATCATGCCGGTGTGAGCGGGAGTGTTGGCTAGAGTGGGGATCTGGTTGTGGTTGCGTGGCACACTGTACAACGCCTCGGCAATGTCGGCTGCTCGTTTCAGGATTATCTCCTGGGAAGACAGAAAAGGAGCACTGACAACTCAGGCACTGATTTGCACAAACAGCCCAAGTTGCAGTAACGCCAAAATTTACCGAAGGTGTTCACGTGGAATTGTAGTGAGGGCTGGGGGGTTGCTGCTTGTTTCAACAACACCTCCTGTTTTCCTCCCTACACGCAGTGCCACCTCAACACAGTATAAAGAAACCAAGAAATTAACATCAAGCCAGAGTTTGGTGCTGGAAGTCATGTGAAAATCACAACACACATTTTATTCACCCAGGGCAGGAGACGTATTTTCAGCAGTTTGCAAAATACAGTGGGTCTGATCCGCTCGGTTTAGCAGGTTTCTTTAGGACTTCCCATTAGTCACTGTATATTTTGGCCCAAGTTCAAGGTTATTCTCTTGCCTTAATGCTTGCTTATGCTTTTGGCACCTTACACTTAATTGTCATTTCTGATGGGCAAACGAGCGGTGAGAGGAGAAGGGGAAGATGAAGCGTTTCCCTCGGAGCATTGCATCACATCAGACTGCCCTCAAGGTGGCTGGCAAAGCCCGGCTGTGTACAAAGGGAACGTGCTGATGCTCTGCCAGCTCTGCAAAGAGCAGGTATTGATCTACACATGTCGGCGTGGGAACAAAGACCGCTCTGGTGACCTACCTGGTTGTTATGGGGCATCCCATATAGGGCTTCAACAAGGTCTGCTGCTCTCTTAAGTAATACTTCCTAAAGGAAAACAAACAACCTGCGTTATGTTTCACTAAGACAAGAGAAGCGCCGCGAGGTTGGCAGTTGTAGCATCTATAATTATGAGGAACCGATAAAATGGATAAAACACGTCACACGCTCGCCGTGTGCTCCCTCTACATTCAGTGGGTGTGCTACAAAGGTAGGAGGGCATTTTGTTTTGGAGGAAAACAGTGCTTGTGGTTTGAAGTCAAAGTTAGAGGCGAGCCTAAAAATAATACTGCGTTTTACATGCAGCTGTTCAATTATGATTGACTCGAAAAGGTGTTTGCTGCTGTAGCATGTAGCTCTCGTGCTGAATTAGTGAAATCAGTGCTTGAGGTTTAATGATGTAGTCTTATGGGTATTAAACAAACAAACACATGGTAGAGATATGAAAGGCACAGGCATCACATTTGGCTGTTAATTCCTAGCACTTTAGTGGTGAAGAACAATAAGTAATTTTCCATATCTTAATTAAACTGGCAGAGTCCTTAAAGACAACATCTCACCCCTAATTCATGCCCCAAATTTGCAAGTGAGTTCAATGCTTATTCCTCTTTATTTTGAACAATAAAGTGAATTAACTTGGGTTAATCTAGTTCTTTCATAATGACATTAAGAAATTTTTCAATTAACCTCTTTGACTGCATGTTGTAAAGGACTTCATAAATGACTTCACATTCAGAGAGTGTTGAGTACTTGTGCCTGGGGGCATGGATGCACTGAATTTTGTCTTATCCCTGTCTGCATGCCTACTTCCAGTTTTATGATTGTGAGGATTAATCCATAGTTTAGTTAATTTTAAATACAAATGGACTTAATTTTTTTTTTTAATTTTTTAC
>JAWWEW010000166.1:34537213-34542213 GCA_035583185.1 Anabacerthia variegaticeps
TGTCCTGTCCCTCCATGCCTTGTCCCCAGTCCCTCTCCAGCTCTCCTGGAGCCCCTTTAGGCACTGCAAGGGGCTCTTAGGTCCCCTTGGAGCTTTCTCTTCTCCAGGCTGAACAGCCCCAACTCTCAACTTCCCATCTCACCACGTTCCTTGTACCCACCTGACCCTTCAACCTCTCCCCCAAAGACCATCCCAAAAATCCAGGTATGGCCAGGAACTGGGAGAGGATGGGAGAGGACACGCCACCATCACTCCACTCCCACACCTCTCAGTGGTGACAACCCAAGGCAGCTGAGACCTGCAGGACACCGAGCTGGTCCAGCAGGCTGATGGACACTTAAATACTCTTAAAGTCATTGTGCTTAAATCCACAGCCTCGTTGCAGGCAGCATCATTAACCACATCAGGAGAAGGTGTGAGGCAGGGAGGGGGCGTTTTTGGCACCACCACCCCGCTCCCCTCCGGCGAGAGCACAGCGAGGGGGGACAGACCCGTGGCCTCCGATTTGGCACAAATTTTCTTTCTGACTGAAAAACCTGCCTGCAATAATAAAAACAGGAAGACATTCATTTGCTTCATTCCAGCTGCTGGTTCCAGCTATTAAATGAGTTCCAGTTTCATTTCAATAATGATCATCTTCCTGTAACTTCCCAATCATGCATTTGTCATAATGCAGTAATTTTCTAGCTACAAACAGATCCTCGTAATGAGGCAGTTTTTCACATTAGCAGCATAACTACATAATAAGAACATCTGCAGTTCCTTTTCTGAGGGACAAGAGAGAGCTTCAATTAAGCCATGGGGATTGTTAAATAAGATATAGTATATTTTACTAACAGGGACACCCGCACCCTGCTTTAGCAGACTGCAAGGCTTCAACGTGCCTGAATGAACACAGGTTGTAATGTGTAAAAATTAAATAAAGTAAAATTAAATTGCTCAATACAGAGACATTCCTCTAGAGGGTGTTAGTGATTTCAGTGACAAAGTGCTATTTGCTGACAAGTAGTTTACACATTAACCAGCTGAATCCAAGGGGGAAAAATGCCAATAGCAATTATATCACCTTGAGGTTATTAAATGTCCTACTGATAAGTAACTAGGTGAACTTGACCAGGTGATAAAGACTGCTGTGAGCAAATGATTGTGCAGTGAAGAATGTCTCTTAGTCCTGCTGTTTCTCCAGATAGCTTTTCTTTCAAAAATGACTGTATAAAAAGTTGCATTAAAAATGTGTGGCCACTGAAGACAAAATTGATATTTAACTCCCCACTGAATACTTCACCCCTATCAGAGCACCTTTATCATTTCACCTCAAAACATTATACAAAGTCTGCAAATGCCTGTTTTTTCTCCTTTTTTTGGGCTTTAAAATGATGCTAAGTTCACCACTTTATCATCAACTGTCTCTACCAAGTGCATTTCATCTATAAGAAATTCAGATGCTCGGGAAATTAAAATTTCAAAGATCTGCTGCAAAAAAAAATCAATGGGTAAAGATCAATGCTCATAGAAATTTCATGAACTTTGAACTGATATGGGCATGATGATGAGAAGTGGTTGGAATTTCAGGTTGCTGATTGTTCCTCACCCAGATGAAAAGCAGCCTACGGGGCTGAGAGGAGGGATATACATTGGAGATGGGTTTTCGCTTTAATATTTTGTCAGACAAAAAAATTAATTTTTAGTCTATTTCGGTAACAAGCACAAATAAAAAAAAATCAGCCTTTCCGATGTGACTTGTAATACCACCACTTCTTAAGAGCACCTAATGCTTTGCACATTAACACTGCAAAGAAATGAAATCGGTTCCCTTTGCAGCCGATTGCAGGTGCAAATTAATATTGTAAAATGAAGATCAATACATGGACAGGGCAAAATCAATAGTGGCTAAATTATTGCTGCATTTTCCTCCTCATTCAAGATGAGTTGTGTTTTCCTCTCAAAGTCAATACTTTGCAGCTTTTCTCATTAATTTCTCAATAAATTTGGCAATGAATTTCAATCACAGAACTCGGCAGGGTGAGCCAAGCATTGTGGAATGCATAGGAAATACAAAGGCATGGAGGGGTTGAACACATCATTCATCAGAAGGCACTCTTGCTTGTTGAAGCAGGACTAATATCCCTGGACTTACTAAGGACAACCTATTTACTGTAAAAAAAAAAAAAAATAGAGAAAGAAAAAAAAAGAAAAAAATTTAAAGGCATTTAAGTTCTCCCCATTCCACAAAGAAGCTAAAAATAGATTTTTCATTAAAAAACCAAAACTACACCTTTGTCTTTATCTCCCCGATTTCTGGTAATTGCTCCTCTTTCCCTCAGATAGCAGGAAGGGAAACAATGGCACTCACTCACTTGTTTCAATTACAGGCCTAAAACTCACAGGTCAGCTCATAATTACGCTCAATCAGATAATGGTATAGAATTTTCCTTAAAACACTCATATTAACATTGGGCAAACTGCCTCCATATTGTTTGCTTATTTATTTATTTTCCTCCCTGGAAAGCAAAGCCCACCCCCCGTGTTGACATCCACAACGCTGTTTGTTTGCAGGAGTGGGTGGAGGGATTGTCCTCCCATTCAGGAGAATGTGGCAGGGAATTGGCAGGGAACAACAGCACTGGGATGTGAAGCTGCTCAAGAAGAAAGAGACAAGAACATGTGGTTCCCACAGAGTAAATGGGAATGTTTTTAAACTGAATGAGGTCAGTGTTAGACTGGACATTAGGAAGAAATCCATCCCTGGGAGGGTGGGCAGCCCCTGGCCCAGGTTGGGCAGAGAAGCTGTGGCTGCCCCTGGATCCCTGGGAGTGTCCAAGGCCAGGTTGGACGGGGCTTGGAGCACCCTGGGCTGGTGGAAGGTGTCCCTGCCCACAGCAGAGGGTGGCACTGGATGGGCTTTAAGGTCTCTTCCAACCCAAACCAGTCTGGTATTCTATTATGACAACTCCATTGTTTTGTCACCACTTCTGTTTACATATCATGATCAATGCCTTTGATTATGGTTATTATAATATTGATGAAATTGGAGCTCCTCCATCCAGCCCTCGACCAAGGAACTCCACATTGCAGCAGTGCCACTTGTGCCTCAGCCTCAGGAGGGTGAGCTCCTGAGGGGGACCCAAAATCACATAGGAGATAGCCAAGAAATATTTAAAGAGTGTATCAAACACTCATTTGTAGATTTGACATCTTTGAAGACAAATATCAAATCACTCAGTTCATGAATAGTCTGTCCCTCTCAGGATCTTTTGTAGCGTAGGTCAGAACAGCTCCAGCAGATCAGGCTTAGTACTGGAAAGTGGACTGGGAGAAGAAATAAGGAAAAACACCCCATGGCCTGTTCCAGGCACCTACCAGACCAGCCACTGCCTTCCTCCTCCAGGAAGGATGGAAGGAGCATGCAATGATGAGGAGCCAGATAATTATCCAAGGAACAATGTGCATCTTCCACAATTGTGCAGCAAATTAAATTTTAAATATACTTTTTATCTAATAATCTGTCCCCTGATCTTGAAGAGCCCAATTCCAACACGCTCATGGAGGCTCAGCAGGGCTGGGACACCGTCACTGCAGGACAGGTGCCAAGAAGCACCTGATGGGAAGACCCTGGTGGGGGTCTCCGGCCTCCCCACTACTCCCAGACAATCCTCAGGGACCACCTGGCCTCTCCAGGCTGTCCCACTGCATGCCTTGGGCTCTTGGCACACCTTTTGGTAGTGGCACTCAGGCACAAGTAGAGCACTACCATCTCATGACCCTGGATTCCTCAAGGACAACTGTATTTCCACTAGACTGAGAATGATTGTGTTCCAGGCTCTGATGTTTGCCAAAAAAGTCATTACCATCATAATAGCTGCAGATTTACTTTAAATGAAGGAATGAATGGATGAGATGGAGAAAGCAGGAGAGAGAGAGGGAGAAAGCAAGAGAGAATGAATGAAAAATACCTTTACATACCAAGCAACCTACTAAAAATGAGTGAAGAACATGGACATCCTGAGATATCAGCCCAACATACTCTATTGTACAGACATCACTCTGGTGCTGTGACAGATATTTAGAGTTAGTGATACTGAATTAGAAAAAAATATTTAAAAGGTGAAGTATGAAATAAGGAATGGAAACCATTTCAAGGAAACCCATTTGGTGTATTGGTCAACTGAGTTACCGTATCAGACCACATCACACATTTCAATGTGAGAACAGTTCACCTTGTCAAATATCTACAAATTTACCATCATTTAAACTTACAGAATGAGCAGATCATAAGAAATTAAGGATCACACCAATAAAAAACATCCCCAAGGAGGAGGACTTGGGGGTGTTGGTTGATGAGAAACTCTTCATGACCCAGCGACACACGCAGAAGGAATCTTTAACAATGAGGGTGCCCAGAGAAGCTGTGGCTGCCCCTGGATCCCTGGAAGTGCCCAGGGCCAGGTTGGATGGGGCTTGGAGCAACCTGGGCTGGTGGAAGGTGTCCCTGCCCATGGCAGGGGGTGGCACTGGATGGGCTTTAAGGTCCCTTCCAACCCAACCCATTCCAGGATTCTGTGATCTTACCAGTTTTCAGCAGGGAATATTGCAAGGGAAAGGGTAAAGAATGAAAGAAGGAGACCTGTGTGATATCAAATCATAAATGCTCTAATCACGCCAAGGAAGTAACAGAGCCTAATACATATGGAATTGCAATAAAAACATACATTTTATGAAAACAACATAATATGACTAATACAACAAAACATTCTACTCCAAGAAATAAGGCACATTACTGATTTAGTAAAGTGTGTTACCATGTGGTACTACATCAAAGCAGCAAAATGTTACATTTCAACTCTTTAATACTCTAAGGTACTTTCCTAATTAAGATATATTTTATTGGATTAAACGGAGCTTTTATCTATTTTTGTATTTGTGATATTATTTGGGAGTTTATTCCTCTGCTAGGCCACACAGCAGAATGAACAGCTCCTTTTTAGAGATGGGTCTGTGTG
>JAWWEW010000166.1:34547213-34549713 GCA_035583185.1 Anabacerthia variegaticeps
TATCTCTCTCTAATTTTTGACCTTCTTACAACAGGGGTGAGGTACACTGGGAATACAAAGGACTAGTAGAGAAGAGCTGGACATGTCATTTGTGACTCATTCTTTTAATTCACCGTGCTAATCAACTGAACTGCCACAATCTCCCAAGGTAATTGTATCTTTATAATAGTTGAAAGCAGCGGGCAAAAAGGCATGGATAGATGGGGAAAGGCCTTGCCTTTGCCTGCTGGGAGACGCCGCGCTCCTGCCTCTGCGTCAGGCTAATGGGGGCTTTGGAGAAAAATCTGGAACTTTCGCATCTCCCCACCCTGAGCGTTTCATGTCTCAACTTCTGTGCTCACAAAGGCTTTGTACACCACACTACACTCTTGTTTCATTATTCCGCAGCCTTGTTGCCCTATGGTCCACCTCCTGCTGGGAAGGTTAAATGTTAGAGTGCCAAGCCAGGCTGCAAGCATGGTGGGACACTGATGGGAAACAGATGCCCTGGGGACCCGGCCCCTCCCTCCTCCAGGGCTGCAGCATTTTCATTTTCTCAAATACAGCCAGGCTTGGCTTCCCTCTCAATGGCAGCTGTAATTTCCAAAGACTGTCTCAGCCACCCTATCACTCTGGGATAAAGCAAAGCAGAAGTTTCTCGAGCAGGCAGGCACTGACTCTATCTCTTTATTTTCTTCTTGCTGGGATATTGGCTTGTGTTTCCCCAAAAGGTGTTTTAAATATATATTCCCATTAAAATAATGTAACTTTATTACAATTTTATTCCAGCGGGAGAAGCTCATGACAGCCTCACAATCCTTTTGAACATCTTTACTTAGCGATAAAGACAAAAGACAACCCCAGCAAAGAAAAAACAAATGGTTTGTCCTCACACACGTTAGAAAGAAGTTCAAAACATCAAAATTAGCCACATTTGCAAAATCTGCACCTAAGAAATCAGTTAGAGACATTACTCTAAAGCAAGTCAGAATTCCAGGCCTCTGCCCCGAGAGCCAGAGCGTCATCTGGTTCAAATCTGCAGCACTTCCCTGCACGGGGTGGAACTGCACCAGCTCCCAGCAGCTCAAATATCTGGAACTTGGGCTGAGGCTTTTAATTCATTCATTTTTTATTTTGTTGGACACTTATCTTAGCTCGTCATACTCATCAAGATACTCGGCTGTAGCTTTGCATGAAATCCATATATACACATATATATACACTCCCCCCACACATATATGCATATATATTTATCTATAAAATATAGTTCATAAGAGCACTTTTAAGCCTGCCATACTGATGGCCCCACCTGCACTCACCACCTTTGCAGCAGCCTGTGGAACAACTCTGGCTTTTGAGACACACCATCAGCACCAAAGACACCAGTCTCCACCATCCCACGTGGAAACTCTGGTAAAACCCAATCCCAAAGACCAATAAATGTCAAAATTCTCTCCCTCATCAGCCAGAAGTGAGGCACCCCAGCCAGTGATTTTGCTCAGGTTGTGATTTCTTTGAGAATAGCCAGAACACAGGAATATCAGGTGCTACCAGCACTTAAAAAGTTCGTTTCAACAATAGGTTTAGGCAGACACAAAAACATATCCACGACGTGTTAACCGTTTTATAAATCCTAGCTTAAAACTACCCAGGAACACACTTTTCCCATTAGATCTAAATTAATAGATGGAAACAGTTGCAGTCTAGTGGGAAAATATTCATCAAAATGCACATCATCTGCACATCATCTGCAATCTGCATTATCTACCCAATAAGCAGCAAGGACTCTCCCCAAATCCCTGCAGTCTGTCGAGTAAACAGTTAAAGGCTCTTTGTTTTCAAAAGAGAGATTGATTCATCAGATCAAATTTATTACCTAGAATCCTCATCCAAAAATACAGTAAATTAAATCACTCTTTCTCCCTTTTCCCTCCCAGCACCTCAGTTCAATTCATTGGTAAATGCCAGAAAAGCTCTAATACACATTTCAGATAAAAAGCCAGCAATACTTCATCCCAAAGTAAGAATTTTCATATTAAAACCACTGGAAACCACAAAGTTCCGACTTCTTCTTGCACTGTTGTAAATTGAAATCAAATGTATTTAAAGGAATTGGCACAAATAAATCATTCCCAGCCTTATGAGTTTGCATCCCAAGTTTCGGGTCTGAGAGAATCTTTAGAGCCAGATTGTGAATAGGGTTGGATAAAGTCATTTGGATCCAACAAAAGCTCCTTGAACCGCTGCCTGAAACTTCAACTGAACCTTTAGGGAAGTTCAAGAAGTTTGGATAGACAGCCTGAAAAATATTTTTCAGCACTGAGTACTTCTTAACTCCTTTCTCTGGCCGGAGCAGAGTAGGAAATACCATTGTTATTCTATTTCTGGCCAAAATGAAAACAGGAAGTAACAGGCATCTTGTGAGAGAGCTTGATCCCATGGGACATCAAGACATTGTTAACACCCAAGAGGCTGGATGGGCACCAGAGCTCCTGGGTGCCCACGTGAACAGGTATTTTGA
>JAWWEW010000166.1:34554713-34562092 GCA_035583185.1 Anabacerthia variegaticeps
TAAAAGTAGGACTTGGAGGAGCAGCCTTGAGATTTTCACATTCATTTGCAACGGTGCAGCTTACTTGACTGAGCGTTTATGGGATGTTAGGCAAAGAGGATTTGGCACTGGGTTTTTTAACATTTAAAGAAAGCAAATCAATTACCGTATCTCCAAAAAAAAGGAACTCCTGGTAAATGACATTTATGTAGATTTTCTGTAGCATGTAAAAGTGGCCTTTATTTTTCTAAGCGATATTTTCTGCTCAGAGTCAAATTCTTTTCATGCAGCTTACAAAAATAAATACTTGTATTTTGCTAAGATCATAATAGCTCATTAGAAGAGGCTGAATTTGGACCTAGACTAAAACCTAACACCACAGGGCTGAGCATGCTTACTTGAACCTATAATGTTGCTAGTTCTGGCTCTCTGGGGAAGGAGAGGACGAGGGGAGAGGATTCAGCCTTCTTAATTGTGAACCTCATTAGTGACGGTTGCTAGGCAAAACACACACCTACTTTCCGCGCATATGAAAGAGATAAACAATACGTCATAGACCATAATGACTCTGGTGCTCAGGGCGACCTTTAATTATTATATTTTTGGTCTCTTATACCTTAGTTATTAATGCAGAAAAACAAATTAGGGTTGTGTGTGTGAACCACGGCAGATTTGTAAATCATTTTCCATTTTTTGATGTCTAGATCGCTTTGCCTTCTGATAGTTGGTGCTTGCCTCGTTCATTTGCCTCTCTGCCCATTGGTAAATACTATTTGAAACCTAAAATAGCAATGATTGTATCAGCAGCTTTGTATTGTTATCACTTTAATTAATTTTATTAGTGTAAAAAGCCATGATCCTGTCAATACGTTGGTAACAACTCACAAGAGGAGTCCCATGCAAACTGGTGTGTGTGGCCACATCAGCTCACAGTGGTTTGAGAATCTAACTCTTTCAGAACTGAAGATTAATTTAATCCCTGTGCACTTTAATTTTGGGCAGCCCTAAAGTGGTCAGGCAGTTGGACTGAATGATCCTTCCAAGGGAAGACCTATTCTATTCTATTCTATTCTATTCTATTCTATTCTATTCTATTCTATTCTAATGCTACCTCATCCTGTCCTATCCTATCCTATCCTATCCTATCCTATCCTATCCTATCCTACCCTATCCTATCCTATCCTATCCTATCCTATCCTAATTTTATTAAAAAACAGGTTCCCTGAGAGCTGGTTTATACCCTTACACTGGTACATTTTACAGTGCAAATGAAGTGATATTTAAATCTAAATGATTATTTGGGGCTTTGCAGGGGAATAAATACATGTGTTCATGTGTACGGGCGCAGCTGCGATTGCATGCGAGTGATTCGGAGGCTGATGGGCTCCAGAAAGATAGGATTTCACAATTCTGGATTTCCAGGGACACTTTCCATTCTCCTCTTCATCTCAGACTATCTTCTGTTAGCAGTTCAGGCAAGAAGTCAATCACATTGAGTCAGGCTGAAGAAAAACATTTTACGCTGTTTTTCTCATACAAACCCCCTCCTGCCGTAATCTGCAGTAAGGCCCAGCCACAGGAAATTGACCTCACAGTAAATTCTTTACAGATTCGGTCATGTTTTTACCATCCACTTAAACTTGCATACATAACCTGAGACTGTACCTCTGGATCAAGGAATATGACAAGCCAAAATAAAATCAAGTCAAATTAAAGAGCAAGAAAAAGCTGCAAGCAAAACAAGACTGAAATAAAAAAAAAAAAAAAAGAAATAAAAGAGGGAAAGATGAAAAATTGGTTGTGACTGCAAAACTGTAAGTATTAAATAAAGAAAGGAGTCAGAAGCAAATTCAGAAGCGTCCATATTCTAGTTGACAAGGGCTGAGAAATACTAATGGACTTTTTTTAATGGGTGGTTTGATGGATGAGAGAAGAAATGATATAAAAGTAAATGTAGTGGTGTCTCAACATAAAGTATGGTGCAAAAAAAAAAAATTAAAAATAAAACTAAAAAAAAAAAAAAGGCATTGCAAATAAAAAAAAAAGACATGTAAATGTGTGCCTACCATTTTCCAGATAAGAAGGGGCCGTACCTTCTGAGGGGTCAAGGCGGCGAGCCCGCCTCCCGTGTTTGGAATTGTTGTGTACAAACATGTTGTCTGAGACAGCCAGCACGTGGCCATCCACATTGACTGTTGTTGATACAACAACCTGGAAAAGAGAACAAAACCCCACATTTAAAAAATCCTGCAGATTTGCACCGCATCAGGGCTCGTAAGACACGGCGACACCCTGTTACTTTTCTATTTCTATTTAAACCAAGTGAATGACATCTCTGAATACATCTTTGTTTACGTGGGGACCACTGGTGATTTTTAAAGCACAATTGTTTCTCTTCAGAACCTGCTACACTAATTAGAGTTTAATCTCCTATTATGCTAACAAATGAATTCAATTCAGGGAAATATTCTTCTAGCCATTAGTTTCAGAAACACCCCTCTAGCCACTCATTTTAAAAGCTGCTGTTTTGATTGATCTGTTGATATATTGATTAGATAGTTTATCTAATTAAAATTTGTTCACTTGAGACTGTCTTCAAATGAAGGGTTGTGAGGATTCCAAATAAAAAAAGCTTAATAAATCAGGAACCATCGTAACTCCCCATTTTTTCTTCAGTAAATGATCTCCAGGTCAGTTTTACAATTACATTTAATGTCTGATAATGAACTTTTTTGCATCTGAAAAGACCGAGTTGAATATGAATAGTGAAAGTGTTTTCAATCCATGAAAAGTATCCCTTCTCAAGTTCATTTGGATGGTGATTGACCCTGGTATGTCAATGGAATTTCCTCCTTTATTTTTGAGTGAAAGGCTCCTATTCTTGTGTCCAGGTTCAGAGTCCGGCCATAGAAGAGATGATGGATAGGGCCTCCTTTGGCTTCCAGCTGCTTCTCAGTAGAAAATGGCAAAGGAACATATGCAAAACGCACAACCTTCCCGACAGAAACACCTACACAATGGAGCTGTGAGACTCCTTCCGGAAGCGATGAACACAAGCCAAGGAGGAACCCGGGAGCTGTGCCTGTGTTTGTGAGCAACACGGCTCCGTGGGTCGAGCACTGTTGTCCCAGAGAGGCGTTTACATCTGATTTAAGTGCTCCAGCGTGGACCCTGTGCTGCGGGTTCCAGGTTTCCTACACGAAGCAGCAGTTTCTTTGGGGTTAGTGGAGTCCGCACAGTCAATGGCTAAGTCAGACCTTGTCAACCCAGCTGGTGACGGCAGCAAAAGGTAGGACAGATTTTAGCTTTCACCCTCCATTTATTTTACTTTGGAATGGAACAAAGATGATTGCAGGGTTGTCCCACCAGCTCCAAACACTGAACAAACACATGGAAGGGGAGAAATGAGCCCCCTTTTGCACAGAGCTGGTCCAAGGCATCAGAAGAGAATTCTTCTCTGCTTCTATGTTTTGGATCACCTCTGATCCTGTTTCTTATTCACAAGCCATAATTAGCTTTCAGCTATCACAGCACCTTTGCTGTGTATCCTGCCTCCTTTGAGACAGCCATCTGCGGTACCCTTTAGAACAGCCCGAGGGCAGTTCTCTGCCAGTCTGCTCCGCTTCCCCAGCTCCCTCCTCCCACAAGTGGACACTTTCACTCTTGTCAACATCCACTTCGGAGACTGCTGAGGTTGCATGCTCACCTCGGCCACAGAGCTGCTGCCAGGCCACTGCGCTATCAGCTTTCACTGCTAATGAGATTCCCAGACTTTTAAAAATATTGCAAAACATACAAGCGTGATTTTCAGCCAAGATTTCTGGGTTTGGTTCCTAGAACACAGTGCATTAAAAAGACAGAGCAAGGTGTATATGAAAATGACAACTATTTTTGTTCTGTCATGTATATATAGGTCAGTCACCAAGGGAAAATAGTGTAGTTCAGCAAAAGAAAGTCGACGTGCTACGCTTTGTTATATCGCCTTCTTCCTGCAGTGCACCTCCAGAAAGGTGCTGAGACAGTGAAACCAGGTAAAAATACTGTTCAAGATCTGACATCCTGTTAAGTCCAGTTAAACCTTCTGAGAGGCAGGAAGATTAGCTAAAGAGACCCAGGAAAGTCTTTCTAGTGCCTACTGGCTCCATTGTCGACCACAAGAGCACTCCTGACTGATGCTTCATTTAGTCATCGGTGAGACAAAGAGGACATTTCCACTCATTCCAGGTTTGACCTTCTGTTCTGTTCAGATGGATCAATACCACCGATGCCACGTGAAGCTGAGATGCATGAAAAATGGAAGCTTGGCTCAATTGTTTTGAAGGAATATTTTTTTTCCCAGCTACAGATCTTTTCTGTTGGCTGGCTCAAGGGTGCTGGCTTCCCCGGTTGGTTGGCTGTGCATGAAAACAGATGTCACATGTTTTGCTACCAAGCTTAACCACAAGTTATTCTTCTCCAAACTAAGAAAATCTCGAACATCTCAATACTACTTGATTATTAGACTCAAATATGAATCATTGTGAAATATTTCGAAATGAAAAGCATTTATTTCCTAACAAGCCTTTTGAATGACCCCCAGATAGAGGAGACCACTTGTCCATCCCGTCAGCTGTCTCTCTGTAGTGCTATGATTCACCACAGGGTATCTCAAAGGCTGTAAGGAGAAAGTGAAGTATTAAACATTTTCTAACACAATTGAAACAAAAATATGTGTGTTGGGCCACCGCTGGTGGATTTACAAGTTGTGAACCTGAAAAACCCTTGTGTGAAATCCAAACTTTCCTGTGTCCCACGGTCGTGTGGTTAGTAAGATCAAACTACTCGGTCTACATAAAACCTCTGCAGGTCTGAGCACACTCCAAACTACTACACAAGGTGTTAGCAGGAAGGAAAACTGGGGAATTGCTTTCTAAAGGGTGATCCACTTGCTTCAGCACTGATTCCTTACAAGCCACTGCAGAACTTGGTGCCTCCCAAGAACCAGCATTTAAATTAGAGGGGAAAATGTAAAACACTGACAGCAGTTCTAGTTAAGCATTGGAACTACACTGAGTAGAAGCACTGACACTGTTTTTTCATTATAAAAACTTCAAGATGAAGATGTGACTAAGCCTTTTATATATCGTTTATACTTTTAAAGGGATCTGTACCTGGAATCTTCGCATGTCTCGCGGGTTGCCTGCATTCTTCAAACAGTTCTGATTGCACTTGAGGAAAAACTTTAGAAAGAATCTATAAAAATACAAAATTGAAATCTATTAGATTCATCAAAATGTAAATCCAATTTTAAAAAAGTTTAATAAAATTTAATCATAAATAGTTATACCCAAAAGAATACTGGTAGTGAAATATTACTTTCCTATTCGTTAATGAACTTATTTTAAAGCATAAGAATCTCTGTCATAAACAGAACATTATTGCCACGGAAAGGCAAATTTATATTTTTAATTTTTCAACAACTACAAATGTATTGACTCCAGGCCATATCCTCAGCTCGGTGTGGGAAAGTTGATTTCAATGACTCATTGACTTCAAAGGCAATGACTTACTCCAGATGAGAATTTGTCTCTATTTTTTTAATACTTTTTATTTTTTCACAACTTATATTAGCAGTAATGACCTCTACATCGAAAAATTCCAAAGGTAATGAATGATCAATCTTCTGAAAAACACTTGGCTTTGCCTCCGGTTTGGAAACTCTCGCTATTCAAAGGGACTCGATCCAACTCCTGCTGACTCCAGGGAGATCCAGGCAGGATCTGCCCACCGGCAAGGCCCCAGTTCCCTCATTGTTTTTGAAAGGAAAGGAACATGGCAAATTAGGCCCTGTCTTACGACCTCTTCAACCTTTGCCAGCCTTTAGCTGTGAGGAGTCGCTCTACCCAGGGATCGAAATCCAGCTTATTTCTGCTGAGCGGCAACCAGCAATTATTTAGGACTAACCCTTATCATCCAGGCATCTCCCCATAAACCGCTTTTGCAGCAACGCTGCCTCAGGGGAGCACAGCAAGCACTTAGAGGAAAGGGGAAAGCTTGGAAAGATGGAAACTCCTTTATGCTGCCCTCCTGTACTGGAGGAAGGAGCTGATCTGGGAAGTCTCCGCCTTGCAGGTGAAGCAAAATGGGGGACCCTCACTGTCCTGCCATCACACCGGAGGACATCCACAGTCTGACAACACATCTTTTCTTTATGTCGTGTTATTTTCATGTTTCATCACTAAAAAATGTTGTATGGGTCTGTTTTCTGGCTAATGACTGGCAGGTCTGTCTCCTCACCCAGAGTTGCTCAGATGCTCCAGCCCAGCAGCTTGTGCTGCCCAACTTCATACACTGAACAGAGAGGTCAGCCAGAGCTCTCACATTTACAGTATGAACAACTATTATGTGGTTATTTATTTTCATTTTAAACACCTCATAGGAATTTTCCTGTGCCAGTATCATTCCTGGCAGGACTCAAGACAGGCACCTCTTCCCTTCTTGAGCACCCAACATGAATCAGCCATGGCCAATAGAAAGAAAAACTGTGGCTGCACCACATCGTGCTCACTCCTGAGAAGCTTCAAGGGTCACACAGGAGCATTATGGAATTATCCCCAAATCACAAACCAGTGTTTTTCATCCCAGCTTTTCCTTTTCCTTTAAACCTTGAGCAGGACACTGATATCCTTACAGGACACTAATGCTGAAGGAGCGAGCTCTCATATCGGAGAAGTAAGTGGGGGAACACCCAGCTTTATGCAACCACATAAATAAATGGATGCTGCCAGCTCAGCTGAATGCACACTTCTTTAAAAATTCCTATCCCAAACTTGTAAAGGGGTTTTAGCTGTTGAGCTTTAAAAGATGGGGCTTTCCACAGTGGTTGGTGTGATATCCAAGCTCAGATGCTCAGGTCTTCTGGACACTTGCAGGGGCATTTTCAGTAACTCCACAAAAATGCATCTGTGTTAGACACAAATTCCCCCTAAATTTATCTGCACTGGCAGGCTTTTGGGTCTTTTTAAGATACTTATTCTCTCCACATCAACTGAGTATAGGCCAGGTTCCCTTGCCATGGCAGGGGCTTGGAGCGAGATGTTCTTTAAGATCCCTTCCAAACCAAGCCATTCCACGATTCTCTGATTCTAAATGCAACATTTCTGTCATACCCCTGGTTTTGCACACCTTCCACTGCACAGACTGCGATGATGTGCAAGGACCAGCTGATGCCCACGTACAGGACCACCTGGCACTGGGGATTGAGGAGCTGGGACAAGCCTCCAGCTTTACGGCTCCTTAGTGCCACATCCAGGCTGAAAAGCAGTATCTTATCTTTTTTTTTTTTTTTTTTTTTTTGCTGATCTCAAATGGGTGTTGTGGGGCTTATTGAGCTAATGTTTGTAAATTTCTCGGAAATTATC
>JAWWEW010000166.1:34562102-34564602 GCA_035583185.1 Anabacerthia variegaticeps
CCTTAGTGCCGCGTTGAGGCTGAGGAGCAGTATCTTATCTTTTTTTTTTTTTTTCCCCCCTGATCTCAAATAGGTGTTGTGAGGCTTATTGAGCTAATGTTTGTAAATTGCTCGGAAATTCTCCAATGAATTGTGCACTAGGAATGCTAAGTATTGCTCCTCGTGGATTGTTTTCAGCGTGAAGCATTCATGATGAATTGTTTCTATACAGAGAGCTCACATCCTGTCAAAGAAAAAGGGCCATTAAGCACCCTTTCACTAAACATCAACTGGAACCGGTATTTGTTCAATTATTTGGTGAAAAGGACCCACTCTTGGTGAAATTAGACATCATCAAGTTTATTTAGATGCCCTGAGCACTGGGCTAAATACTGAGACTGCAAGGCTGGGGTGAACACGAGCAGCACTTTTATTTCAGCTCCACTATGTTTCTTGATACTGAGATATTTTATTTCATGCTTTAATCTGTGCTTTCAGAGAGTTCACGGGGCACAGGTGGCCTCAAGACAAGATTTTTAGAGGGAGACAACTGAAGTTAAAAACCACATTCCCAGACAGGATGTTTCTCCTCCTTGCCAGGAGAAGACAACTGTCTTGGTTGTTCCTCTGACCAACGAGGACCACGGGCAGTACCAACCCATCCCTACCATGCCAACCATTTTCTCTGCGAGCCCTGAGCTCCAGAGACAAGGTCTCTGTGGCACAGCAAGAAGCAAGGACATGGAGCAGAGCTCTGCTTGGTCATGTCTCAAACTTTGATGCTTCAACAGAAGGAGAACTCAAACCTTTCTAGGTTTGGCTTTCCGTGCCATATTTGGGATCATATGCACAAATTGTAGACTATTTTAATACAGAACAGCCTTTCCCAAACGTGCTAAGCTGCTCCTAAAATACTGACACAGAGAAAAATGCAGTCTTTGCGATGTTCCCCTGCTCTGATTTTTTCCCACTGCTAGAAAGGGGCCTGCTACCATCTTAATTAAAATGTATTACCTTCCGCAAGACTCCACTATTTTAAGCTAAAATTTACATCTTTTATTAACTCACCTCACCTATACACTTAGCTGGCGGTGCCTCTCGCCGCCCATCTGCCATCCGCATACAGTAAGTCACTTGATATTCCACCCACCAATTTTTCCTAACAACCACTGTGCAATTAAACTCCACACGTTCTGTTGCGAGGTAAATTAGGCACACCTGCGGCCAGCCTGCATTTGAACCGCATCAGAAAAGGACCTAACAAGGTGAGAGCGTACCACAAAGTTATAGGCCTGTCAAGCAATTAGGTTTTCACTTCTGGGACATCCGCACAGTGCAATTATGCTCCACATTACAACCTGGCTAATCTTCTGAACAAATGTCATGTCTCGGAGAAGCGAGTAAAAGCAGTTCATCTGCAAATGTGTCTGCTCTTAAGCCTCCACCTTATGCACATAACAACCTACAGGAGACTTTTTTTTGTGATATGAAAGATGGTTTTTTTCCACAGAAGATTTTTTAAGCCCTGCAAGTGCCTTTTCATCCTGTTCACCTCTTCTTAACCTCTGTGAGAGGAGGTGTTGTAGCAAATAGACCAGAAAGACTTTTGTACTTGAATTTCAACACTAAGCAAGAAAATCCTTGGTGTTATAAGCGCAAGTGGTGGCTTTAGTTTGGTCCAATTCAAATACCGTTTGGCTAAAGGAATCTTTGTGACACAAAACCACCTATTACATCCCAGAAACATCATTAATAAAGGGTATTTCCACCAGACCACAAACACAAGCATCATTCATGCAAATAAACCTCAGCAGGAAGTAAATGCTTAATTCTTTTTACTTCAGTTACAGACTGTGAGTGTCCTGGTGACAACACCCTAAACGAAACTCTGCCCTGGTGAGAGGTGAGACTGTGAGGAACTCAGCCAAAACCTGCAGCGACAAGCAGCCTCCACCTCTTTATCCAGTAAGATCTTCCCAACATCCAGCTCAAACCAGATCAAGGACACAAAACTGTATCAGCCCCACAGGCAGCATTTTGTTTTACCCTAACAACTCTGTTTCATTTTCATCTGTATTTCAGGTGCACAGTTTTGTTGTTCAATTAAGCCTACAGATGAGATCTTGCTGTACTACAAAATACAGAATTGTTAAGATATGACAGGTCTGCTCTACTTTCATGAGTGAAAAAAAAAAAAAAGGGATTTGGATCATTATCTGCGATTTTGAAGTTCTTTGGAGGAGAAGCTGTCCACAGGGGCACGATGCTGTTAGGGGGTGGAGGCAGGAGAGAGCAGGAGAAGAGGAGACATTTGAAGTCAAATGGTAATTCTTATCCTTTACTCGATTACCCTTTAATTGGCTTTTTCCTAAGAAATATCTGACAACCACTTTGCATATCTCTTTTCTAGAGCCTAGTAAACAAAGGATTTAATACTCTTGTTATGAAAGGAAAAATCTTTCCTCTGTCAGAAAATCTTTTGGCTTTAGCACCAATAAACTCTTTATTACTGCTAAACTTG
>JAWWEW010000166.1:34586174-34593674 GCA_035583185.1 Anabacerthia variegaticeps
AAACTTAAACTCAAGCTCTACCATTTTGCCCTGTGCTTACTTCAGCCTCAGGTGTTTTGCATGTGTGGAAGTAAGACAACAAATGGAAAGAGATGGATCACCACTTCCCAATTATGCAACCAGAAAACTACATTCTAATGCTGATGTCTGGAAGCAACTGCACCAGCTGCAGAAGGGCACAAAGAAATGTGTACAAGCCCCCGAGTGCGATTGGGGGGCAGGAGGGAAGAAGAGAGTAAAAATGGGATTTAAAATGAGCCATCGACCTTGGCCAGGGGATGAGACAGGCAGGGCCAAAGTGGCCAGCAGTGACTTTGCTCTGCAGGAACTGCCAGCACAACCAGGACGACCTCACAGGGACACCCCAGCATGGCTCTCCCAGGGGTCGGGGGGCTGTGACTGCCCCCATCACCCCCTGGAGGTTAGCTTGCCAAGGAATTTTGGGATCTCCAGGCAAGCAGTCTAGATGTGCGTGTGGATGCAGATCCAGCCATCCAGCTCCCCGTGGCAGCAGCTCCAAGGGCTGGTGGCTGCCCATGGACTCGGTGGTTGCCCACAGCCCTGAAGGACCAGCACCACTCTGACCACAGGTCACGTCCCACCCTGCCCTTCTCCACACTCAACACAACTTGGCCAAGCTCTGCACCCTGTACTGTAGCAAGGTCTTGTCCTCCACCACTAGTATCCACAGGATTTCTGCCTCTGATCTCACTGGCTGTGGGGTCTAAACCCAAGAGCCAATTATTCAAAGTTTACACAGGCGCAATGAACACTTGACAACATAAATAAAAGTAACTCCACTGGCATCGATGGATTTGCACATGCTTTTGCAAAAGGTCATTTTAGGCCTTAATATTTCATAAGTTTTTACTTTGATGTTGTAGTTTTGTCGGGTTATTTAAGTATTTTATTGCAGCATTGGTGAAAAATGCCTTGCAAAGCCGCTGTGAAAAGAATTTATTTCCCATTCGCTTCGGTGAAAACGAAGGTCCGTTTACAGATAACGTGAAACCTGTGTTCTAATAAGAGATACATCTTTAATTATTCATTATTACACTTATTGGTATCTTACACTGCACTTAACAGCAGAGCAGATATCTGCTCTCTGCTGGAGCTCAGCGACAGCCGTGGGGACAAGCGGAGCGGTGCCAACACCAGCCATTTCTTGGTGCCATTTGGGCAGAGCCATTTGGCATCGTCCTGTTGCTCTGCCACCTCTACCATCACCACTGAGCATCAGTGACCTGGCTGTGCGTCCCACAAAAACCAGAGAGGCTGTTCTCAAAGGCCGTGATTTTCTCTTCATGGTGCATATGGTGTGTTCTTGGTCTCAATGATATGGTTTAATTTGAGGCCTGAGGGCCTGGGCAGGGCAAATTAAAGAGCAGACGGAGCGTGCCTTGTAAAAAGGAGTTTTGTTGGTGTCACTTGCCCTGATAAACACAGGTTGGGTTTGCTCTGAGATTCGGTTGTTGCAGTTTGGATTAAACATCAAGTAAGATCAAAGATGTCCCAACAGCTCATATCTTAATTTAATTTTTACATCGTGTTTATCAAAGCACATCTAAAATGCCTCATGATAGTGATACACAGAGTCAGAGGGTGGTTTGGTTTGGAAGGGGACTTTGAAGATCTTCTAGTTCCAGCCTCGGACATGAGGTCTGTAAGCACTTCAGGGCTGCAATAAAACGCACCAAGTGCTGAGCAGAGCACTTTGAGACCCGGCTGTTTCAGTGGGAGTCTTCAAGCCAGCAGCACAGAACCAGGGCCCAGGAGCATGGGTGCACAACTCACTCCATTGGAACAGCCCCAGCAGTCTGTTCTCCTCCATGAAAGAGCCAGTCGAGGGAATTCTTCATCTGGAATCCCTAAGCCAGCACGCAGCCATCGTGCTGAGATCCAAAGGAACGGCTCCACGTGTTGCATTCTCAGCGTTCACCTTGAGGTTGGCACGGGCTGTTCTCAGCTTGAAGCTGTTCTCTCCTCCTCAAGTAACTTCTTCAGGATGCAAGAGGGAGGTGCAACCTCACACCCACACGGAGGAGTGTCCTCCTTGCCTGCAGTACCACCACCCTGGCGTGGTGGACAAGCTGCTGGCGGGTGCCTTGTGGAGAAGACAAACAGTGGTGGAAGTCACTGAGCTCCACATCCATGAGGAAATGAAAGAGATGCATCCGTATCGAGGAGGAACATCTGGGCTATTGTCAGCATCTTAACATACATTTACTTAATTGCAATCTTGAATGAAATTGTCCGTCATAAAAGATGCCTCGAGAATTTTGATCTCAGCTGTCTGTCCGCAGCGTATGCTCGTATCGTTTGTCTTAATTTTATTTCACTACCACTAACTGCAGACACTACTTCAGAAATATTTTGAATTTAGTTTTAATTGTACAGCTTTCAACTCATGCAACATTTCTCTTTGTGTTGAAAGCATCACGGTGATTTATCCTCATTATTGTGTAAATAGGTTTCGGCAGTTCTCAGTAAATAAAACAAAGAGTGACAGGAGGAGAAGGGGGAATTTGCTTTCCTACCAATTAGAGTAGCCTTAGGCAGTACTTTTAAGAGGAGATAAATCCTGCAAATCACTAAAATGATCCTGTCACATGCACCAAATATTAAAATCACACAGCGGCGCACTTCATACAGTTTGCTTTGGTTTAATGAGTTGGGGTGGGCTTCGTCATGAGGTTTGCGTCTCGCAGTTGGGGACTCTTGATTGACAGTGAAGATCATGCCCAACTGCAGCTTCCTAACCAGTAGGGCCAGATGGAAAATCACAATTCATGTTTAATATGCAGTTTTTCAGCTAACGAAAATTCCCAAATTGTCTCCTCACCTCCTACCTGAAAATTTTTTCCCATAATAAATGCAAAATATGCTTCGTATTAGCCAAGAGTGGTTTTTTCCCCCTTCAAGCAAGTTATTAAGAAAATCCTGTATAAATGATCCCTATTAAGTGAACAACCTGTTAACTTCTTCAATTATGTAAGTTATTAGAAGATAAGTTTACCAAACATCTGTTGTCACACTTAGTCACTTTTCAAAGTGAGTAAGTGGCCTGTCAGGAGAAAGAGAAGATCACAGCAAAAGAAGACAGTTTCAAAGAACTAAACAACTAAATGAATGCTTTATTCTACTAAATGCTGTGCTCCTGTACCACGGTGGTGAGGATGCTGTGGCACCTTTATGGCAGAGAGCAGACCCTGGTAAAGCCTGCAAGGGCATTTTTAGCCACTGGAACAAAACATGGTAATATAACACAATATATGTAATAAAGAGATGGTTGCTCTCAGGCTGTTAATGATGAACAAGACACAGCAGCCACATTGCATGATGCCAGAGGAGCCCTTATAACTCACAGCCTCACTGTTATAGCTCAGAGTGTCCTATTTTCAATTATTATCTCCCCCTCCACTGTTCTCCTGCAGTCAAGTTTTACACTCTGACATTTATACTTAGTATATTGAGCAATGATTGTTACCTTGTTCCAGCATTTTTTGTGCAATGCTTTATGAGAGTGGAACTAAATGTATGACAGGAACCCCAGTAACCTGAGACCCTGGGTCAGTAATGTATTAAAACAAAACAAGACACACATGGCTTCGGCACAGCAAGAAATCATGCAGGAATGGGGACTGAGACAGGCTGAGATAAAGAAGGCCCTACCTAACAGCTGCAATTATAGCCTTCGTTATATGAGTCAATCCATTACTGCATATAGGCTTGACAAATTACCATAAATGCCACGCCAGAACAACAGCGAAGTAATTTAGCTTCATACTGGACACTTTGAAAGTTGGTACATCTAAATATCACAGTGAGGCCTAATTAATTAATCAGTCTTGTTGGTGGTGTAATGATTATCATCTTTTTTTTTTTTTTTTAATTTAAAAACTCCCTCCAACTAAACAACTGGCAAATTATGATTATAGCAGTTAGAGGATAAAATCATTGATCTGTGTTCGTGCTTGAAATGGAATTGCACATCAATTTGTAAATGTCCCAAAATAAATGCAAGCTTTTCATTGCTCCTTTCAATAACGTATATCTGCAAATTAAAGACTTTACACTAAAGAAACGCTCGCCATCAACTACCCACCAGGTAACAAATGCTTGCACAACCTCCACATAATATTGATTTATAAGTATTAAATTATATGATTCTATTTTATCACTTTCTCCTATGTAGAATAGCTGTCCTGCTCCACGTACAGGATGGGGAATGATGATTAACATTACCTCACACATTACTATTCCCTGAAAAATATGTAGCACCATGACTTCCACAGGGCACATCTTCCTAACCTTGCAATTTATTAAGTCAATGTCTTATCAACCTCCGCATAGACATTTCCCCATCACATTCAAGCATTTCAGAATTAACAGCCCTGCCCTTCCAGGAGGTGAAATTACCTCTGTATCGCTGGGTTTCAGTCAGGGTGAAACACAAAGAGATGGAAACCAGCTCTGCTGGGCTGGGTGTTGTCCTGACCACCCAGGAGGAGTTTAGCACTGGGGCTTGGAGACCTCTGGGCTGGCTCCACCTGGACCAGGTCTGCTCCAGCTGAATAATCTCATGATCTTATTTAGGATATACTTTGTATTTTCCGAGGTTTTCCTCTGTCCCACCTCCCAATTACCCTGCACAAACAATAGTGTTTCCTAGCATGGTCCCCCCGTGTCCTGCCAAGAGCAGACTGCAGGTGAGCACCCAGCACACCCACAATCAAAACTCCAAGTGGCTGTTACACAGCGAACCAGGCAGGAAGGATTCTGCAGTGCTGGAAAACTGGCTGTGACACCTCCAAGATGACACAGAAAATACATGACAGAAATAGACACAGAAACCCTATTTGAGACTAATCAGCAGGACCCAACTAGAGGGCTGATTCCTTCCTTCCTCCTGCCTCAGACACTAAATATTCCCTAACTTCAGCAGTTAATGAACAGAAGACGGTACAGATAAGCCCCCTTTACTACACACTCCTGATTTACACCTTCACAAATACACACAGTGGGCATCATACTCAGAAAGGGTCTCGGATGCTAGCTAAAGACTTGTCAGATATTGTGTCCACAAAGGGCATAAAATTCAGGTCAAACCAGACAACTTTAATGCTGCCAAAAATGAAATGCTTGGTGTTTGGCTTCTCACCTGACGATATTTCTCCATGTGATTTCTTACTCTTAAAAACTGGAATTCAGAAATGCTGTTACCTGGAACCTCTGTGGAACAGCAGGAGAGGCAGAGGCCCAGGGATCTCTCCCCCAGCTGGCAGATGAAGGCTGGGATGCTCCCAGCCCACTGGTGGGGTGTGTGTCTGCGAGGCAACTTTGGTGCCGCCGGGCTCTGGGAGCTCAGCACTTCTCACATGACAACTTAGTCTAATTGAGTGGGACAAATTATCTTACAATGGACTCTGTGCAACAGCGGCAGGACTA
Organism: Anabacerthia variegaticeps; assembly: GCA_035583185.1. Taxonomy (NCBI): domain Eukaryota; kingdom Metazoa; phylum Chordata; class Aves; order Passeriformes; family Furnariidae; genus Anabacerthia; species Anabacerthia variegaticeps. The sequence goes on from JAWWEW010000166.1 coordinate 34,591,623, forward strand.
AATCTATACTCCGGTTAACTCTGAACACATAATTTAGCCATAAGAGACTCCCAGCATCAGGGGTTTCCACAACTATTCACTGAAAGCAAAAGAAAATTAAATATCAAGAAACTGTGTTTTCAGTTCCAGAGAGCAGCACAACATGTCCGTAAGACGTGAGCTCAGAGTTAGAAAAACAGTTTTCTTCTTGCACAGCCTGTAGTGCTCCTCTCTCTCCCTGGCTCTGACTCCTTGCACCATGATCCCTGCTCCACGCTGCTGGTGGTGGAGAGCAGGGCAGGAGGGATATTGCCGGGCTCCCAGCAGGAGAGCTCTGAAGAGAAGGCAGTGCCCTGCCCTCCGGCCCTCCAGCCCAGTACCTGCGAGTCAGGAACAGCCACCAGCAACAAAAATCACACTCTAGCATTTATATTCATTATTGGCTTTTCTCCCGCTATGAATTACCCAGAGCATCAAACATCTACTTTTGTTATTTGATGCTAATCCTGTTGGTAGAGCTCCACTTCCAGAGGATGTTTAGGCTGACTGATTTAGTCCTCTGCACCTTTGACTATCTCTATCCTTTGTAAGAACAGAGTCTTTTTGATGTTAAAGTTGAGAAATTTAAAAGAAGGGCTTGAAAACACAAGTACTGACTTTGCTGACTCATAATCTTTGACAAAAGGAGGTTCTGGGAACTACTGGACAGTTGTCATTTGCCATCAGATATGGCACTTTACTGCAGGGTTTTCTTGTCTTTTAGGTTCTTGTTTTGTTTTGTTTATTTCTAATTTCTAGGCAATTGGTGGTGTCAGTGACACTAATTTGTGAGAACTATTTAGGAGAAGCCCACTTTGTGCATGTAAAAGAGATCAGTCCACCCAGCCGTGGGGCTTCTAGGAGCTCTTTGTGTGTGCAGCCCCTTGTAGCCTGACTACAGACATTACAAGGGGGCAAAGAAATAAAAGAGAAAATAATTAAATTATTATTGCTTGTGTTTCTCACACCATTGGTGCGAGTCATTAAAAAAAACTGTGTGCCCACTGCCTCAAAGAAAAGGGGAAGCTCTACTTCAAAAGGAGTTGCTCTCTATCACGTTGATGTCAATTCTTTATTTGTATTTATTGAAACACCCTGAAAGATACCTTCTGTTACACACCAGCACTAACACAAACCTTGTCCTTTAGAGCTATTAAACACTATGTAAATTCTTTCACTGAAGTTGCCTGATCAAGGTGCTGCCCACACCAAACCATCTATTTCATTGTATCTATGTTTTTGGAATGGTTCCTGTTCTTAGTTCCTATCTTATTACAGAGTGAATGCTAATCCATGACACAAATCAATCTGAAATTACAGAGCCAGAACTATGTGTTGGCTGAAAGGAGAATTCCTGGAGGAGGGTCTGGGACAGTGAGAAGGGGGAGATGGAAGCCCTGCTGAGCTGTATCCAGCCAGGAGATTTTACTTATTTTCCACTCTCTCTCATTGCCTACTTATTTTCTTCCCAAAGAACAGTTCCATTCCAGTGATGCAATTTTTAATGACTGGCCTACTTTCCCAGGAGCGTGTGCTGGGCTGTGGGGGCAGCTCTGACTGCTCCTCCTCAGTCCTGCTTCACCCACCCACCTCATCCTTACCAGTGACCAGGCTGGATTCTGCCTCTTTAAAATTGTGCCCCCGCACAAAAGGAACCTGCCCACGGCTCACCTGCTTTGCAAAGGAGCTGCAATGCAAAGCAGAGCCCCAACTATCCCTGCTCCTGGGCTTTGTAGTGCCATTCCTTTATTAATTTAATACCTCTATGCTCAGCTGTGGTGCAGAATTCAGGATTGATTCCTACACTGATTTCCACAATATGATTTACATAGGAGCTGAGTGTAAATTTAAAATAATTTGGACTGAATGATCCTTACTAGAATAGATGGCCTCAAGAAAAGGATGGAAAATAAAAGCAGCTTTAGTCAGAATCTAAGCAATTTGCTGCCAAATACAAGCAGCATTTCCCCAGATTATAATTTACACTGTATTAACTGTCAAGAGTACTTTTGAGAAATATAGATAACAATTCAG
>JAWWEW010000166.1:34596174-34611174 GCA_035583185.1 Anabacerthia variegaticeps
GGACCTGTTGGAATGCCCCTTCTCCATCCCTGCTCCCGGAGCCGCTGGGCTCGGCTGAGGATGGCCAGACAGAAAGCCTGGCCAGGCCTCCCCACCTTCACGTTTTATACACCCATCATCCCTCTCCTTCATCCCTTCCACCTGCTCATCCTTTCTCCATCCCCACAGAGCCATCCCTCATCCACGGGGCCAAGCTCAGGGAAGCAGGAATATCTCAACCACTGGATAAACACCAGTAATGATATTAAACCAACTTCTCAGAACACACAGTGATGTAATGCTGATAATCATTTCTCTGCCTCCCAAACCTGCCAGGAAGACTATCCTGTTTGCATTTCTCATGCCAGACATCCCCGCTAAGAAAGGTGATCCCGGTCTTATTCTTTCCTTTGGCACAATCCCCGGTACAAATGCAGCTCCCTTCCTTACGATCCTGGTTTAATGAGTGCCTGGCTAATCCAGTAACTTTTTTACTGTCTAAAAATAGCAACAAAGGTTTAAACATGAGCAACTATGCAGTAGAATGGGAAAAGCAATAAAAATGCTTAAATACCTACGTTTAATACGGTGAAATTAAATCACTGTTTTTTCAGCTGCCACTTAAAGCAGTTGCTCAGACAATAGTAACAAAAACGTCAGCTTGGGCATTTCTTCCCATTTTTGGAGCACATTTTACCCAAGAAACGGCCTGTGCTGTATATTTTAGCTCAGGAGTGGCAAAGGTGGCTCAGAGCTGGCCATGTGCTCCTGCCTGCATTGGCCTAAGCACAAGGATGCTGCAACATGGCTAAAGGACATTTTCCCTTTTTTTTCATGCTGTTCTCAGAGAAGAAAATTCTGGATGGACAGACAAACAGATGGACATTCAGCTGATGAACACTGCCCTGCTGCATATCAAACTAGGAGCAATTTGCCACCGCAGTTCATTTTTCAAACACAATTAGTTTGCAGCAACACTATTGACGAACTACTGCTTGTTTGCTCAGCAGCGGTGGGGATGAGTTACTGCTCTGCCACACACCATCGAGGCCAGGAGGCTCCCCACTTCTGAGCATCTGTGCCCAGGACCACCCCCCTGCACTCAGGACCACCTTCTCAAGCCCAGCACCACCTTCCCACACCCAGGACCACCTCCCTGTTTATCTACCCAAGCTCAGGACCATCTTTCTGTGTCCAAGATCACCTTCCTGCACCCAGGATCATCTCCTCATGTCCAAGGCCATATTCTTGAGTCCAAAACCACCTCCCTGAGCCCAGGGCCACCTCTCTGCACCAGGACCATCTCCCCAAACCCAGGACCACCCCATCTGTGCAGGCACTGCGGGCTGGGGGTTCTCAGAGCTCAGTCTGCAATAACACCCAAGGATCCTGGATCACCACCAGCCTCATTAGCTCTGGCAGCCCAATTAACTGAGGCCAGTGGCAACTCGGTGTGTTTGCTTTGTCCTTCCCGAACAGCAATCTCTTCCCTGAGTTAACGAACACGTCGGAAAACCAGCAGGAATTTGCCCCACGTTATCCGAGGGGGTTTCTGGGCCGCTGCCTGGGAAGCAGAGGAGCTCCCAGCCTGGTCTGCGAGGGCTGGGAGCAGGAGCCCTCCCGGCGAGCCAGAGCAACAGAGGCTGGAGCGACTTTTATTGCTATTGTTTGTCTACAAATCTCGCCGTGCCAAACCCCGGCGTTGTCCAACGCGAGCTGTTTGCTATTAATGACTCATGAGTACAATAATGCTGCCGGCCCCCTACGAGGTGTTTTGTCAATGTACTTAAATTTCTAAAGTCTCAAACTGTTGCTATTTGTTTCCCTCCATCCCCCAGCACTTTGCACAAATGTCTGTGGAGTACCCCGGCTCCAAAACCCTTCACTCTCAGCGCTGACCTTTGTGCTCTGGAAACAATTACTCCTGGAAAGCCTGTCAATATCATTATTTTTACAAGAAATCAATACGCTTCACAAAGTTAATGGGGGATTCAGGCAGCAAGCGTTTACCTTCTTACTGTCAGTGGTGCAGCGGGCTGTGCTCTGGCACAGATGACAGATTCGCCCAGACACCGAGCAGACAGTAAGCAATGGATGTAAAGGAAAAATAGGCTGCAAGCAGGCGTGGAAAACGTCAGCTTCTGCAGGCATCCATGCTCTAACGAGCCAAAGATGTCAGCCTCTTGTAGTGTCCACTCTGGAGCAAGCAAAGAATACAGGGAGCTAATGAAAGGGGGATTAGGGAACGGCTTCCGCTTCACAAATAGAAATAAACCGGTTTGGAGATGCTGGGGGGAAATGCCTAGCAAGGGGGTTCCTCACAGGGGTTGTTCGAGCAGCTGGAATTGCTACTGCTGCAAAAAAATAAAAAAATATATGTACATTCTACAAATTTAGTCTGTAGGTTGAATCCCCCCCCCTTAATTCTTGGAGTTTTGCTAAGGTATGAGACAAGTAAATTTTGCCTTATTTAGCCCAATTTCCTCTACAGAAGTGTAACGGCAGAGGGACACTTTGTATGTAATGAAAAGAGGAAAAAAAAAAAAAGCAAAGGGATCACTGTAGGAAAGATGCCACAGTTATCTGTTTTTACACTAATAAAAGGCTTGCATTATTTAAGGATATTTCTAAAATATTCACAGAAGCTTTAACTAAACTAGAAGTCTAATAAAACCACAGAAAAAGCTTTTCTTCAATGCCTTCAGTGAGAACCAGAAAATATTTTAAGGAGCTGCCCATCACAGCAAGGATGCTCCGGGCAGCCCTGAGCCCAGCACGGCACCACTTCGTGGGGTTTGGCGTGGCCGGCTGGGCTGTGGAGGCTCCGGGATGCCCCGTGTGAGCCGGCAGAGGCAGGAGGGATGTGTGGGCAGGGCAGCATCAGCATCCCCGCCCGGCCCGGCCGTGCCGCCCGCGGTGCGCCCCGAGCGCCGCTGGAACCGGCGCTGCCCCTGCCACAAAGCAGCTGCGCAGCATCCCTGCCTGACGTCACTCAAATCCACCGCCCCAGCCTCCCAAAATCACGGCACAAACAGCAGCCTGCTATTAGCAGGAGCATTTCATTTTATATTTTTTTTCTTTTCTCTTTTTAATTAGAAGGAACTGGGAGTGCGGCGGGTGCGCCCCGCTCCCCTTCTCCAAGGGAAGGGCGAGATGACTCCAACACATGGCGGGGGTTAAAAAATACCAAGAAAAATGTCTTCAGCTTCCCTCGCTGCTATCAACAGTTTGGAATTTACACTAGCGCTTTACATCATTAGCCCAGTCGTTCACAGCTTTTTAAGGCTTTAATGCAAACCACATGCAGAACCGGGCCCTCCCCGGCAGCGCTGGAATGGGTGGGATGGGAACCGGCGGGGAGGGGAAAACCAACAAACAGATCTCTTGTCTACAAAGCACAACTCAACACATTTTTCATGCATTGTGGGCTTCTCCAGAAGCAGCAAGCTGTTTAAAAAAATACCTGGCCCAAATTGAGCATTTGCTTGACATGATGGAAAAGTGAGTGCTATTTTCTGTTATATTGCCCCTATTCTACATCAACAAGAATATATTTTTTTTTTTGCTGTTCCCAACTGATTTCACAGTAGTGAACTCCGTTTATGAATTATCTGACACATTTCTTGCAATTCTTCTGACAACAGTGCTCAGTGGAAATTTCAAGGCACCTCTCTTCTGACAAGTAGAAATATCAATATTTGAATAAATTGTGGATTTTAAACTTCTCACTCTGATGCACCACAGCAAGGAAGACTGAATTTTTCTTTTACTGGGTCTAATCCCCTTGAGCCTAAAGGAAGAAATCTGTATGCAGCGTTTCATTACAAGAAAGCTGTACTGAGTGACATTTGAAGCACACATCTAAGTCGACCTGATGAAGTTTACTTCCTTCAAACAACAAATAGCAGCTTTGTATTATTTCCCCTTCTTGGGGGAAAAAAAAGCAAAAGCATGATGTCTGAGCAAAAAGCCGAAATGTTGATTCACAAATTGACAGGCCAATCTTTAAACAAATGTGTTTCTTGGGGGAAAAATGCAGCTTTGTTCAAGCTGAGCATTTTTCTTGTGCCTGACAGAAGCATTCCGGGGCTGATTAGAAGGAACTTGTTAGGGCTCCGTCTCAGACACTCTGACTCCACTTTTTAACAAGCATGCAAAGAAAACAACATAAAGATAACAAAACATTGTCATTACCATCTATGGGCTCTATTTGGGGTGCCTTTTTTCTCTTTTTCTTTTTTCTTTTTTTTTTCTTTTTTAATTTTAATGCTCACCCTCTGAAATTTCTCCCGCTCATCTTGCACCAGCCACGCCAGCCCCTGGGTGTTTGGGGCTCCGTGCTCAGCCTCCTGCCCTCACCCCAGGAGCTGTGGGGCTCCTCCACACCACCCAACACCCTGCAAGGCCTCCAAATGGACACAGGAACAAAGTAATCCTCGTGCCAGAGCCCTCCCTCCTTGCCCACGAGGTGCCCATGGTGGGACCAGCTCTGCTTCCCTGGTGTGCCAATAGGTATTATCAAAAAACCTGTGATAAATCACTTATCAAAGCCTTCAGGCAGTCCCAGGGTTTTCCTCACATTCCCTTTGGCTGAAGAGTCTTGCATGCCAAAACCAGTTAAAAGGTCTCAGTTTATCATCTCACAGCCAAAAGAAGAAGTTATGAGTCTTGATGGCTTTACCCACAAATGTCTTCTCCATGAAAAAATAACTCTGGCTGAAGTGTATTGGAAAATTTGTCTTGGCAAAGAATCTATTTTACTGGTCAAGCTGGATGGGGCTTGGAGAATCTGGACTAGTGGAAGGTGTCTCTGCCCGTGGCAGGGGGGGTTGGAACAAGATGGTCTTCAAGGTCCCTCCCAATCCAAACTGGTCTGAGATTCCATGATTTTATGAACAGGACAGTTCCTTGGAATGGGGATGTATGTGACACCACCATATTTACCCCCTCTCGTGCACACTGTACCTCCAAAACTCTTAGCAGTAATAATCAAAATAGTACCTAAGGTGAAATAAAACAAGAGGGAACAAGGGCAAAGATCTGACTATAAAGATTTCTCCTCAGGCTTGAACACTCCACAGAAGGAAGATTAACATAAAGGAAAACTTTTGCTGAGACAGCCAAGAGGTCACACCTATGAAAATATTTTATTCCATGTGACTACAGTCACTTGTTACTCAATTCACACTGATGGAGGTAGGAAAACTGTCCAGAAATTTTTCTAATTGAAGCAGACAGTTTTGAGGAACTCTTAGACTAAGTAGGGATGTGGAGGCTGCATTGTGGTGTTTGTGTTTGGTCCTGGGATGCTGGAATGCAACCACAAGGACAGGGACAGTAATAGGTGGGCAGGACCTCCCCCAGGAATGTCTCAAAGGATGGAGTGAGCCCAAATGTCAGCCCTGGTCCAGATGTGATGGAAACCTCTCATCCCTCCATCTGAAACCCCACCAATACAACTGCAACATTTGTGGCAATACCTGAACTAGAAAAACATGTCTCAGATGTGAAAAAATGGAGTTCAGCTCATGTTTTCTGCCTGAATGTTGGCACAAGGGTTTCCTGTGGATCAGGGCAGATCCTTGGTGCCATTGTCAATGAAAAATGACGCTGTGGGGAATTTCTCACTATGTCAGAGTCACTTGGGCTTCTCTGCTTGTTCAGTCCCTAAGGTGGCACAGGGCCAGCCTGACACTGATCCATCTCTGCACATGTAAAATAATCTCTTACAAAAAAAAAAGCCCAAACCCTGAGCACTTCACCTCTGCAATTATTATTTTTATAATTTTAAGAAGGAAACACAAACCAGTATTTAGGCACTGTATGGTTTGAAAATTCTCAAAGCTCTCGGATTTGTTTGGCCTCCATTAATTCTTATTTTACTGTCATGTAGTTCATCTGATCTTCCTCAGTTCTGCTGAATGAAAGGGCTGATAAACCACTGGTGTTTTGCACATGCCTCTCTTCCTTTCAGGAACACTCTTGAATGTCTCTGATAACTTCAAGCCAGGGTAAATTTAGAGTCATGTGCTTGCAATTTATACTATCAACCTGCAGATTTTTTTCCTGTACCTTTCTGCCAGATTTCCATTAAGATTTATGCTACTGAAAAATACTGTTGCTTTAAAACTATGTATTCAGGCATTCACACACTAATTTATAAATATATAATGCAAATTATCATGTCCTTTTTCCCTTCTATCAGTGCACACATTCAAGTTGCATATTTTTATCCTTTTCTTTCTTATCTCCCCTTTCTCCCCATTGAAGAAACACACACAAAAGAGAGGGGAAAAAAAGCTTCTCCACTCGTGATGGGAATGGGACGTTTCACAGAAAATGCTTTTTTATCCACTCTGAATCCTTTGCTGAGGAAAACTGCAACAATCCAGCTCACCCAAATCACCTTGGAAGGTGCAGTTGTGCTCAGGAAAATAGCCAAGCAAGCCTGTCTGCCCAGCCAAGTCACAGGGCTGCACTGCAGGTGGAGACATGTCTGGTTTCGGAGACCCCTTAAGAAATGTGACCAAAATATCCTTTGGAGGGGGAAAAAAATAATTGAAGTCAGAAATGGGGCTTTTTTTTTTTTCCTCTCAGCCTTATGAAAGACAGTAAAACTAGTGTAAAATCAGTGTAACTTAATTGACTTTCCAATGCTAATTTATGCTAATGGAGGTTCTGGTCCATAGTTTTCACCTGGGAACTCAATAGCAATGAGTGATGGCTCCAATTAGTCATTGTAATTGTGAGTTGCTAAAGCTAATATTAGTAGAACTGCATGACATTCTGGGTATCTCCCCAAACTTTTCCCATAATAAGCACTGTTCCACACAGCTGGATCATATTTAGCTGCAAATGTGTCTCAGCTGGGTTTCGTGGTCTTTTGGGTCATCTCTGAGTGTTTGCAGAGGGGTCTCCTTCATCAAAAACCTCTGGTAAGTGCCCACACATCCCAGTCCAATTGTAGGTACAACCAGACGATATGTGATGGTTGATCCCCACATTAGGCAACTTCAATATCCAGGCATATATCAAATAGCCGGATATTTTATCTGATGAGATCCATGTTGGATAACTCACACAAGTTGTTTCAATCTGTATCTGCCAACAACCAACCCTCCTTCAGCTTTGACGTTCCAGATTGGGCATGAAGAGCAATCCTGTCCATCAGATGCTGTCAAATTTCAGTGTTTTACAGGAAAGTCCCTGACCTCTCTAGGGGAACTGTAATGTCTCTGTGATCCTGGAACAGCTTCAAATTTGTGTTTGAAAAATGCTCTCTGGCACATGGTGGGATTCTTAGGGTGTCCTACACAGGGACAAGGGTTGGACTCAATGATCCTTGTGGGTGCTTCCAACTCAGCACATTCTGTGATTCTAAATACATTAAATTAATTCAGACACTGTCATTCAAATGAATAAAAGTAAATTCTCTTTATGGTATTTCTCCCTCTTAATTAGTTAGATATGAAATTGTACACCACCCTCAAATATTCACATTCTGCCATGATTAAGAATTTTGAATTCAGAACACCCAAAACTATTCACAGGACCCATTTTAACAGATGAGTAAATTCAACAGATGAGTAAGTAACAGGTGGAAATGTTGGCACCTAATCTGAGGCAGGATTTCTGGGACAGATAAATGTCTTTCCATATCTGTAGGACTCAGCAGTGAGGAAGCTGATAATAGTTTGATGACAGGCAAGAGCTGTAATTTGCAGCTTCAGCTTCTCAAACTCCCTTTCCATGGAGATGGATGGGATCGCTGCCACCTCCCAGGGCTCACTCAGGCTGGGTGCACACCCAGGTGGGCATTGCTGGGCTACTTGCACTGCATTTTGATGGGGTTTTCACACCAGGCTTTAAAACTGGTCCAAAATAATCACCCACATATGATGTCTTTATTAATTAGAATTAGATCTTGGCCTATTTTTAAAGGAGGCTTCCTTGGAAAGGTACTTTGTTCTTGTTCAGCCTTTGAAGTAAGTCCCCTGTTCACCATGCCTAGAAAATACAGTTTCCTTTGGTGGAAGCAGCTGGAAAATGGATGAGATGTATGTACCAAGGGTAAGCATTTTCTTGTTGCACACAGCTCAGCGTTACCATCTTTCACTAATGAAAGCAGAAATCATTGTTCATGGAAGAATGGACAAAACAAATGGACTAATTTTGTCCTTTATGCAAGGCTGTGAATATATTTCACATGACTACAAACTCTCACAGTTTTCAAGCCATCATCTCCTCAGACAGCAACAGGCTGCTGTTCCATGAACACTTCAGTGTGCATCTCACTTTCATGGGTAAGAACCTATCCAGGGAGCTTAATTAAAGTGCAGAGAGTAAAAAAGGGAGAATCAACTTCAGCTCATTTGAAATAATTTGCTGAAGACTTTTTTTAATTCAAGTGCAACAAATTTAACTTCTGTGGTGAGCTCGCCATGTATTCCTTCTAAAAGCATTAGCCAAAGACAACTTAGTCCTTCAGGAAGAATCACATATGACTTCATCACATGCTTTAGTCTCATCCTCTCCTTCACCTGTGATGAAGTTCTGTAAAGGACTTCAGAGCATCTCCACCTCTAAGTTACAGGGGGTTTTCTTTGTTGAAATAAAAGTCAAAAGCTAAAATCTAAGTGTAGAATCTAGATAAATTAACCATGCCTTAGACATGTGAGATAATTGATGAAGAACAGACCTTCATAGAATCCCTGAATTAGCTGGGTTGGAAAACACTTTGAAAATCATCTCTCCCACCCCGCCATGGGCAGGGACACCTCCCACCAGCCCAGGTTGCTCCAAGCCCCGTCCAACCTGGCCTTAGATGTTTCCAGGGATCCAGGGGCAGCCCCAGCTTCTCTGGGAAATCCATTCCAGCACCTGCCCACCCTCACAGCCAGGAATTCCATCCCAATATCCCATCTAACCCTGCCCTCTGGCAGTGGGAAGCCATTCCCTGTGTCCTGTCCCTCCATGCCTTGTCCCCAGTCCCTCTCCAGCTCTCCTGGAGCCCCTTTAGGCACTGGAAGGGGCTCTCAGGTCTTCCTGGAGCCTCCTCTTCTCCAGGTGAGCCCCCTCAGCTCTCCCAGGCTGGCTCCAGAGCAGAGGTTCACAGAATGAGAGGTAACCTGCTTATTTAAGTTGGAAACTGAGGGCTGCACTGGATATCTTATAAAAAAGATCTTATCACATGGGCTACACAGAGAGTGTAGCTCACAAGAGTGAGCTACACACTTATAGTTTTAGATAATGTAATAACAATAATAAAAAATAATACAAAATAAATATCGGTGATCACAATATTGATAATCTCAGTGGATCTGTGGTTTTTTACATGGCAGAAGGATTCAGCACAGAGCACACACAGCCTGCATCGCATACATAACTTATTTGCAGGTTGTTATTTAGATGCACTTTGATACATAAATGAAAGAGAACCTGATTTCCTTCTCAGAAAGCTCTTTTGGAAACACTTGTGCTGGCTTTAGGAAAAAAAAATCCTTGCTGGTGGATGGATGCTCAGGGTTCTCCACGTTAAGGGGCACTCTGAAATTACCTAAGGCTTTCTCTAGGCTTGTTCCATTATGTCAGAAGTATTTACGTTGCCAGAAAGCTGTAAGTCAGCTGTGGAAAATGCAGCACTGAAATTCGTGGAGAAAGGACAAGAAAGAATGACAAACTAAAGAGGAACAATAGTCAGCATCTGCCACAAACCACTTGATTTGGAGGGGAACAAGAATGTTCCATCCCAGGGCCCTGTGTAATTGCAGAGGACTGGGAGCTCTGCAGAAGGGGAGGCACAACCAAGTGTTAAGGTCCTTCGGTTTCAGAGAGGATAATTTTATGTTGCTAGAAATAAAGATTTAATTTTTGTCCGCAAGGACATTTTCCCTGGAAAGCTTTAACAATAAGGAAAGAGAAGGTTCTATTCTTAGCTTATTTTGGCAACTAATCCAATTAGCAACGGTAGTTGATTGGAGAGCCAACCAACTGAAATGAACTTGCCTGTAAATCTTATCTTTTAATAACTTCAGCAACTTCCTTGCATTTTTTTTCTCTGTCTATTTTAGAATCCACGTTTTCCTGGTCACCTCCCAGCATTTGAGACCCCCTGTAGCCCCTTTTTTATTTCCCTCTCTGGCTGCAACATGTGGCACTGGTGTCACCTTCTGTTTGGAACAGGACATGGAGTAGAATGGGCAAAGAGGTAGCCTGGGACTTTTTGGAGGGGAACCTCTCCAGTTCATCACTTGTTCTCTTTCCATGCAGTTCTTGGTCCTCTCACTCAATATAACTTTGCTGCCTCTCCTCTTTGCTTATTTTACACCCTGATCAAGCACTCCTGTATATTTTGTGAGTGTGTAGCTAAAATTACTTTCTACACAAGAATATTCCTTGTATAACTGAAATGAAGGAATGATCAATTAAAACAAATTTAATTAAAATTATCAACAAATCTTGATGGTAATGCTAAACATTGTGAAAAGGACAAGTCAGGAGCTTGAAAGAAAGATGGGTACAGCAACTAACAACCCTCTGCATCCCCTCTTAATTCTCCCTCAGCCAATCATCCTACCCATGTCTACTCACACCAGTTTTTTGATAGGTGATGATCAATTCCATATGACTAATTTTTCAGTGCCTGAATTTACCCCAGACTAGGGTTTGTGCATTTTTCTACAACTGAAGTCCATGATAGCTGGGTTTGGGACAGAGAAAAAGCACATTTATGTACATAATATATGTCCATAATTGCATTAGGTACACATGTACATACATGTTACCCAGGCTATGAGAAATTGGACCCCAGACTTCTGTGCAGCATTTCCAATACACTTCCCAACTCAATTCTTAATTTCCCATTTCTAAAGCAGGGATATTTGTGTGACAAGGACACTGTTGCAGACCCACAGAGCAGTGATGAGCCCTGTGAGATGGCTCAGGGAGAAGTTTGGGTGGGTATTTTGAGGCCAGACTTGAATAGCATTCAGTAACTAAAGCATAAGAGGACCACACACTGAACAATGAAAGAAAAAATACAGAATAGAACTGAATGAAGTGGGGATTGTGCAGGGGAGGAAGTCCTGTTTCTGATTATGGAACAGAACCCAATGTCCTTATGGATAGGCACAGGGAGCCCCACCAAAGCTTGCAGGGCTTACCTTTATTATAGCATCTGTGTTTGCTGTACTTCTAAATGCTTGTCTTTGCAACCTTAAGGATGTGCTTTGAATGTAATTGTTTATATGTTAAAAAGAAGCAGACAAGAGAGAAACTAGGCCCATTAGTAAATGAGGAAAGGAAAAAGATTAATGACAATTCAGAAATAACTAGAACTGATTTGACACTGGGGATCTGCCCCAGTTACAGCCTTCAGGGCCAGTCACCAGCACACCACCAGCAGCACAAATCCATAAAGCAAATCAGGGGCTCTACTGCCACTGTTGTGAGCTGTAGAAATCGAGCAATTTATTTTTCAATGTCTATTTATGTTTTTGTCAGCCAAATTTTGTATTGTGAGTGGGAGGTAGGTGGTATCAGTCCTTATGAAAGCCTGAAATTCTCACTGAGAAGGTCAAACCCACCCTCAAAAAGGAGGAAGTTTTACTTTTTGCAGGAGAAAAACTGTACAGCTTGTAAAAATAATACTTACAGGCAGCTATTAAAAGGCAGTGTATAGTGAGTGGCCAGTATGGATGTGCATGCCATACACATTATTTAGTAAACTGAGCATGCAGCCAATAGCTGCTTTAGAAATAATGAAGTGTGGTGGTGGTAGGAAAATTAGCAAAAGGTGAAAAAGTTGATCCTTGAAGCTGGAAGAAAACAGCAAAGCAGGTGTTTGCTTGGCTCGGTGACAAACGAGAAGGCGCCTGGAATAAACATGTAAAAGAAGCCAAAGAAGCAGTGGTTTCATGGTGAGGTGAGTAGGTGTTACAGCAGAAGGAGGACGGAGAAAAGGAAGCAAAAATGTAGAGAAAGATGCAGGAAAATAACAGAATTGTGGAAATATTTAGGTTGGAAAAGACCTCTAAGATCAACAAGTCCAAATGTAAACCTAATGCTGCCAAGGCCACCACTAAGCCATGTCCCCAAGTGCCACATCTACACGGCTTTTAAATACCTTGAAATATTCTGGTGGGGAGCTGCCCAGGCTGGGAACAGTCACAGAGGGAGCTGTGCTGCTTAAGACACCCCAAATTGGGCTGCACAGCACCCCAGGACAGCATGCAGGCAGCAGCTGCTCAGAAGGGACCCCACAGCAACTCCAGTGGATGCCAGCACCTCTCTGCTCCCACCAGAGCAGCTGCCAACTCTTCCACTTCCCTCTTCCACACAACACCCCATTGCCAGGCTCCTTCCAGCTGCCAGACTGGGAATGGCAGGCACAGGGACTGGTGTGTACTGGGGGACAGGAAACTGGACGTGGTCTAGTGAAGGTGTTCCTGTCCATGGCATGGGTTAGGAATGAGATGGGTTTAAGGTCCCCTCTAACTCCAAACACTCCTGGATTCTTGGTATAGATGCCGGGATCCATTTGCAGGACTATGGGACAGACCTGTGTTCTCAACAGTGATGTGTTTATGGGAAAACCAGAAGGCTCAGCAAGGACAAGAGTTTCACAGTCTGAATTCTGGAAAAAAACTCCCAGTGAAGAGAGATCTTGACATCAAATGTCCAAAAATGCAATCAGCATGGAGAGTTAATGAGCAGCACCAGCAGTTCATGGAAGTGGAAGAGGAGAAGAAGCAGCTCAGGCAGAAGAGAGCAAACAGAAAACACATCAGGGCTCCAGTTTGGTTTGTTTAGGGGGGGAGCAGGTTGGGCAGAGAAGCTGTGGCTGCCTCTGATCCCTGGAAGTGTCCAAGGCCAGGCTGGAAGGGGCTTGGAGCACCCTGGGCTGGTGGAAGGTGTCCCTGCCCATGGCAGGGGGTTGGAACAAGATGAGCTTTGAAGTGCCTTCCAACCCCAACCATTCTGGGATTCCCCTCCCCTTCCTGCAGGTCCATGCAGCACCAATCCTCCTAGGTGCAGCTTTCCCAGTGCCACAGGCAGAAACATCTCCAGAACACGTACCCACCACCACAGCTTCCAGACCACATTATTCTTTCTCACCCCATGGGAGTGACAGGGAGGCCACTCCTGTTTCTTGGCTGGTTTCCCTTGCTCTGCACTCACTGTAAGCAGCTGACATGTGAAGAGAAGAGTAAGGCAAGCACTGGGTAAGGGTAAGTATGATGGGTGATCTGCAAAGGCTGGGAAGGCAAGACACTCCATTTGTATTCCACAGCAGGGCAAGGCAGAGCCTGTGACAGCTCATGTGGCCAGAACAGGAGGGGAGAGGAGGTTCCTGAAGCCTTTTGAGGCAGGAGAGGGAAATGGTGAGAAGGGTAAAGAAGGGAGATTGCTGAAAGCCCGACTCCCAAGATAAGAATTCTTTCCTTTAATGAAAGAAAAAGAAATAAAGATGATATTATGGGAGAGGAATTCTTCTGTGGCTTGAAAGTGATGCATTCAAAGACAGCTCCGGAGCTGTGACACAAGTGACAGAGCCCAGGTGTGGCATCAGTGGACTCATCTGAAACTTTTGAAGCTCCTGTTGCCTTTTGCTCACATTTAGTTCAGCCTCTGTACAAACCTTCTGAAGGAGACATTCAAAAGAGAGGCTGAGGTGTAGGTCTGCAGAGAAACACGAGGTGTGACAGATTTGTAACTCACTTGACAGGCTGATAGTTGCAGCTCTTTGGGTGAAAGAGACTCTACACAAAAAGGAGAGAGTGGGACCAAACCCAAGCAAAGCTCGCTGAACAGGGATGAAGAAAAGGAGAAGAGTCAGCACAGCACAGAAGACAAAATTCCAAGGTCTAAGGAAGGAAAAGACTTAGAGAAGCCTGTGGCTGACCAGGACAGAATGGAAAGAAGTCGAATGACCATGGCAGTAGAAAGTCAAAAAACTGCTCAAATGTTAAGAGTGGAACAAAAATAACAAAACCCAGAGTGGAGGAGGAGAAGAGATGGAAAAATACTGAAGCAGAGGAGTGGTGGGCAGAAGAAGAACTGCAGAATGAGGGAGCAGGGATGGAGACAAGGTCAGAGGGAGCCATACCCGGAGCAGAGGCTCCAGGGCTTGGCAGCTCCTTGTAAGAGCTGCTTTAAAAGTGCATTAAAAAAAATTAAGAGAGGAGAAGGGGGAACACAGTTGAACAAAATGAACGGAGGAAACAGTAAGAAGCAGAAAAAAACAAATGTAAGGAATAAATAAATAAAGGAGCCTCGGCTCCAGCCCCAGTGAGAGGAGAGGACTGGGAGGAGCAGGTCTGGGCAGACATTAGTGAGCACTATTCTCCCTCCAGAACTACTGCAGTTATCATACCATTAGCAGAGTCATTTCTTAGGATACATATAACTATGTAATGTAGCAAAATATGATTTGAGAGCTGGATTGAATATTGAGATTTCTAATTGCAGCATATTTAGGCTTAGAATTACAGTAATCAGAAAATTTCCATCCATCCCTTCCTTCAGAAAACTCCACACAGCCTCTTTTTGGCTTCCACCCTGTTGTCTTTGGCACCGAAGCCCACAGGGTCCCCTCCTGCTCATCCCACCAGGATGGGGACACAGGAGCACAGCCACAGCAGCTGCTGCAGATCTGACAGTGCCACTTAAGGACTCATCGGTCAACTCTTTTTAAAAATAAAAAGGGCTTTCACAGCACTTATTTGTCACATGTCACGCAGAACTAAAGAGCTGAAACTTCCTACACCACATGTTAACACAATCATGGTGTATAAAAAATAGCAACTCATACAAAGGTAAATAACCCAAGTATATAAAGATAACACTAAATAAATAAAGATAAATTAACCACAACTATTCTGTGGTTCTAAATAATTGTGCCTCGCTCAGCAAAACTATGGCTCTAATCCCAGGTTTTGATGTTGTTCTGTTGTTTAAATATTTATTTATTTATTCTTAATGTATAAAACTTAGAAAAATAAAGTCCCTCCTCCTGGGAAG
>JAWWEW010000166.1:34621378-34628878 GCA_035583185.1 Anabacerthia variegaticeps
GTAACAGATGACTTCTGTCCACTGTCCAGATCAGTGCCCAGTGACCTCCAATTGTTGGGAGTAGCACCATGTCCAATCCAATCCCCCACTTGTTTCCTAACCCAATCTTTCTCATGTCAAAGGACAAATTGCTTCATTCAGAAAATGGAAATAGATGGAGGGAGCTCACTTTGGCAGCATTTCCAATAACCAAATATCATGAAAGAAATGACATAAGAGATCCCACTAAGGGACCACAATATCCAAGCATATTGATCTGATTTACAAACCTTTTCTAATGCGAAACAAATGCTGTGGGTGTGAATTCATACTTAGCCATAAAAACCCTTGCATTACTCTGTCTCTTATTAAATACCACATATAACTCTCAGCAGGTTTTATGTTGTGTTTTACTGTCAGGACTGGTTAAAGCTGGCCTAACATTTTGTTTGGCAATTAAGAAAATTTGTAGTTTAATTTATTAAACCAAAAGGGGAAAAAAACCAAACCAAAACAAAACAACAAACCAAGCAACTACACAGAGCACAATTAGTTTTGTTTTATACTGTAGCTCAATCTAACTTCTAATTATTTATAATCATTCTGGTTTACATCTGAAACTCCATTATTCCCAAGTTATGTGGTTTGGAAAACAGACACAGATAAAATTACAGCAGTCAGTCACTAAAAAGGAGAGTGCTGAAGGAAACTCCAAGAGTTAATGCTGCTAAAGAAAAGATGGATCTCTTCCAGTACCTGGATGTACAGGGGAGGAGAGTGTACGAACAAAACCTGGAGAAAAACTCGAGGCAGCTACAAATCAAAGAAGGTAAAATTACCCTTGGATTTCTGGAAGTACTTGAAGCAGGAAACTCCCACACCAAACCCGCAGTTATTCAGGATTATAGAATAAAGAGGAAAAAATATACAGAAAAAATAATCTCTAGAATTATTGACGGCATTTTTCACAGGGATCAGGCTCTGCCCAAGCCACGACATCTCCCCAGGTCTAAAATCAACCTCCAATGGAAAGAAACAAAGTTTTGATGGTGCTTTTTCCTACCATTGACTTTCCCTGATCCATGTGAAGCCCAGTGACCATCAGACATCCAGCCATTGCCTCCCTGGGCAGTAGTGGGGGGCTGCTGGAGAACTGTGGAATCGCTCCCCAAATCCCTTTGTACCTTCAGCTACTCAATCGTTTGTTTCCAGCAGGACAGACCCAGCTCCAGACCCCCCGACAGATCCGTATATGGCTTAATAAGCCTGTTTGGATTAGCTGGAGGCAGCTCGCTGCCCACCAGCATCTCGTGAAGCACAGAAGAACTGCACAAACATAAAGAGGAAATCCTAATCAAATTTGGATTGGTAAAGAGCATTCCTGACAATCCACACAATACCAAGACCAATTCAATTTTATTGGCTGTTATTCAAAAGAAAGGGCACTCACATCTCCTTTGTGCATTAATAACTTCACTCCAACTAGAGGATTGGGATTTTTTTTCCCCAGATTGGGGTTTTTGATAGGGCTCGTTGTTTGCTTTATAACTAAGCTGAAGGCTCTGTGCAGCCACGGGCCCAGGGAGCAAACCAAGCGAGTGGTTCACATTTTCAGTCATGAATTCACCTTTTAAATGAGAGCACCACACTCTCCATACTGTCCAATTAACTTCTTCTTGTGCACGTGTCACAATAAAACGAGTTTATCCCAAAAGTAAGGCAGACCTCTGATTTTCAATAACTCCTTCAGCTTGCACATTAATTTTCGTTCTGATATTCTTTCTTCTTTTTTTTTTTTTTTTTTTTTTAGAAACTTTTACAAAGTGCAGCGGGAGTTTGACATGGAAGCCCTTGTTTGTATTCCTACTTCGCAAAAGCCTCCTTAAACACTGCTGGAGGCTTAGGCCAGGTTTCTTTATTTCCTTTTCTATTTCTTTATCATTAAGGCCGAGGAGTTTTTAGCGAGCAGAATCCTGCTAATCGCTTGCCCCAGCCCCCATGGCTTTGTTTCTGTCAAAATAGCTCCTTTCAGCGGCTGCAGAGCGAGCTGTCTGGGCAAATGAACTGCTCTTTCTCACCAGATGTGTAACCGTGTTTCGTCTTTCACGAGAGACAAGCTGGAGCCGACTCCTTCCGCTAGCTGGGCCTATGCTACATGTCTTACAACAACACAAATGTAAGCCCCTTCCTTTCCACACATGTTAAACTCATTTCCTAGTGAATTATTGGGAAAACACGGCGCTGTCCTCGCCGCCGCGCGCGGATGCTGCACTTCACTCCCCGCGCTCCTGGCACCGCCACCACGCCAGGATGGCCCCCGTGGAATTTTCTGGCTGGGAAACTTTTGTTGCTCGAAGTATCACAGATTTTTTTTTTTTTTTTTAAATAGTAATTATTATTTGTTTTTATTTTGCCTCCCGCCTCGCCACACCAGGACCTCCAAACCCTGTGGAACAAACACGTTCCCTTTCTCCTGAACCAACACTGTTTACACTCGGGATTTTTTCCATGTTGGGGGAATAAGGAGAGTTTGTTCAATAATAAAACAAAACCTAGAACCGAGCCAGCTCTATTCTGCTTGAACCGAGCTGATATACCAAGGAACCAGCGAGTTTTCCTCAACTTAAACCACTGAAGAACCAAAACAGTTAACAGCAAACTCAAATCTCGTAAAGCCCAGAGTGCCCCTCAGCCTGTAAAATTCCCCGGCTTCAGCTCTTTTTTTTTTTTTTTTTCAGTTACATCTTTATTTTAACAGGGCATTAATAATGCCAGCATAAGGTGGTATTATACCCGTTTGACCACAGCCGTTTTTGCGAGATTTGCTGTTAAGATAAACACGCCAGCGGAGCTGCTCTGCTGGCAGCGGGACCCGAGTGAATGGCTCTCATTTTCCCGAGCTCCGGCGGGGCTGCCAAGCGCAGGTTGAGCTCCCGCGTCCCCTTCCCCTCGCCCCGCGTGTCAATCAGCCCCTGGCATCCCCGGTGACAATTTCCATCCTCCCAGCCTGGAATTTCCACCTCCTCCAGCCCGGCAAAGCACTCCCTGAGCCCTGCGAGTAACCCAACACCGGGGCTGCTCCTACCCCCGGCCCCCCGAAATCTCTCTGCGTTAGCAACGGAGCCTTATTAAACCCATTTCTACCACTTTGTGTTTCACAGGTTGTTTTTTTTAATTATCTGCTGTCTGAGAGTAATTATTTACTTCCTGGAAGCTCACGTACCAGAACTCTGAGTTTGAAAGATTTTTCCATAACCTAATCCAATTCATCAAAGGCATCCTAACAAAATTACAGGCTCTGGCAGTATCTTTGCTTTTCACCTGATAAGGCTGCAGCAGAAGCCCGGGATGGTTTGTATCAGGGTCCCTCCTGGAGTATAGTTTTTGACAGCTTTGCTTAAATCCCTTCCCCCCCTTTTCCTCTTTCACAAAAGCACGGGACTTTATTATTCCCTCCTCCTACAGCCGTGCAATGCTTTGGGCTTCAAATAATCAAGTATAAGACCAGGGGGGGAGAAGCGGTGCAGGAGTCTCACCCAGCACGTTTGGGATTTGCTTGGGAACGACGCTCCCGGAGCCGTCCCCGAGCGCAGCGCTCCCCCAGCATCCCAGGTATTCCCACCGTGTCCGTAGCTGCGGGTTGTGCAGCGATTAGGAGCAGGGATTAAGAGGGAGCGATGTAAAAGCTGCGCCTCAGATGACCCGAGGGAAGGAAAGCCAAAGGGAGAAGGAAACGCGCACAAAGTCCTGGTTCTGGGGTGTTGCTGAATTACACAGATTACTTTGATTTGCCATTTCCCCCCTTGTTATTATGCATATTTTAAGACCCAACACGTGCTGTGTCCTCGCCTTCCCCGGCACAGGACACTTGAGCAGGTGAGAGGTGTTGATACCTGGGTGTGCCACAAACCCCAATCCAGCTACCCCTGTCTGCACACAGATCCCTCGCAGCTACACCCATTAATCTACAATAAACCACGCTCTTAAGGAGGAAAAAAAAAAAAAAAAATCAATGTCGGGTTCCTGATGGCAATTTTTTCAAGCTCTGGTTACCCAGGAAAGGAGTAATTTTTTAATATACTCTGAACTTGGTAGCACCAATAAGATGATGAAAGCAAAAGAGCAGCTGAGCTATTTTAAGGTCTGTTCTTCCAACAACTTGGTGCACATCTTAAAGGAAAATAAGAATTTGAAAAAAAAAAAAAAAAAGAAGACACCAAACTGGTCTGTTTTCATTGCATTATGCAGATGAAATGACAAGTTGTCATTTAAGAAGTTAATAAACAGTCACCATTTTGCAGGTTATCCAAATGCTACTGAATAGAAAACCTTGGATCCCTAAATGATGTGTAATTAAAATTATTTAAAAAATCCTCCTTGACAGGCCAGGGCTTAGCCAAAATGTAAATGACATTAAAGAAGACAATGAATTTAATTTTATTTAATGTCCCTTTTTGCAGATCCTCATTTACATAGCATTTTTAACAAAAGCGTTGACCTTATAAATGCTGGCATTTGTACAGCTTCTGCAGAGTTGGATTTAATCATGCTTTCGCAAAGCCATAAGGGAAAAAGCTTTAAGTTCTCTGGTTGGATATGGAGTAGGAATAAAAACATTGGGACTGGTCAAATGTTTATCCTCCTTGCTTCTGAAAACAACCTGACAAGAAGATGTAAAGGTCTAGGGAATAACCCATT
Source organism: Anabacerthia variegaticeps (assembly GCA_035583185.1). Taxonomy (NCBI): domain Eukaryota; kingdom Metazoa; phylum Chordata; class Aves; order Passeriformes; family Furnariidae; genus Anabacerthia; species Anabacerthia variegaticeps. Next base: position 34,626,056 of record JAWWEW010000166.1, read on the forward strand.
GCTGTTTGTAAGGCTTGGTAATAATCATACATAATCGTTTGGAAATATAGCTAATAAAAAATATAATGAGTGTTCAGCAAAATCGGCATTAGGCCCAAATTACATGATATTAATACTTGAACAGGTGCAGAAAGGCGCTTTAAATGAGGTAAATGAATAAAATGTCCCAGAGCACAACTGTGTGCACTGACAAAAAGTCAATCACATGAATAATTCAGCGGCCGGGACTGCCAGCAAAGGTCAGCGGCTCTCACCTTTGTGACGGGAAGTGAAAGGAAACGCTGCTGCTGACGAAAAAAGCCCTTCGCCCTCCAGCCACCACATTGCCACCCCGCCGAAGGTGTAAACTTGAAGTAGGGAGGAATTAAAGCACTGCACCGGCGAGCCGGCGTAAAAAAAAAATTATAATAAATAATAAATAAATAAAAAATCCCCCAGCGTGATCAGCCAAGTCATTTAGGGAAAAGAATCTGAAATTACAGCCAGGGAAAGGTTAAGGGGGGTGGCTACCAGCAATGTCAATTATCTCCCAAATCTGAGGTCACTCGAAAGGTATTTTAAGAGCCTACGGGATTGAAATTTTGTAACAGCTGTTAAATATGACAAAACTTTTTATTCCCCCAAACTAAAGCTATTCCAAACTCTGTATGAAAGAAATGGGATAAGCAGATGTCTGGCTTCCATACAGGAAAGTAGGACACACTTGGAATGATAAGTCTCCTAAACTCTATAGAATAATGCCAGATTTATTGGGGAGGGGGGTATTTACTACCCACGGAGATGCCAACTAGCAGTAGGACTGTGATGGTACCATCTGGAAACCCGCTGCAGAGCAGGCGCTCGGTGATGCTCTGTGAGCACATCCAGCTCCACCAGCCCTGCCAGTGCTCCACACAGCCCGCATGTTCCCAGGGACGCGCTCCCACCGCCCCGCCATCAACAGTTGGACCCCCAGCCCCGGGACCGCGGAGCCCAAGAAGGCAGCGAGAAGTCGAGGGGATGGATCCGAGCAGGAATTTCCATCCCTCCTAATGAAATATATGATGGTGGCACGGAGGAATTATTTTAGCACAGAGTGTGGTTTTGGTTTAGCAGTTACAGCGGCATCCTGTAATCATTTACAGCCCTTGGAATGTATGGGTGAAATAGGAGAGATTTATCTGTTCATAGTTGTGATATGTAGACAATGGGTGTTCCTAATGAGGAACATCTGCTTTTGTGTTTTCCCAGAAAACATTATTCCACTATGAAAATGATACTCCCATCCTTTTCAGCAACACCGCAAAGAAAATATGGGCCTTTTCCTTTCTTTTATTTGCTTTTCTTTGGGTCAATCTAATTTCCCAGGGACACTTTTTCTGTGGCATCTTTTTACTGACTGCGCTGCAATTTACGGTGGGTTTGTTCTTTAACACGTGAGTTACTGTGCTGGAGAAACAGCCCTGAAATGCCAGAAGATCCTTAAATGTGTACAGTAATAAAAGCCTCCACACTCAGCCATGCTCCGTGAGAAACATCCAGGCGACGTAAATAAAAATTCCCAGTGAATTAAAAGGTCGCGGAGGCTCCCGACACCCAAAACCGCTTCCAAGGCCTCAGGTTTTGCTTTTACATTTTGAGCCCACTGCAGGATTCAAATGTGTAATTACTCAAGTTTATTTAAAATATCACCACTCTTAACAAATTATTATTCCTGAGGTGGATAAGGGGTTTTTTTTTCCTTCTGTATTTTTTTTCTTTTTTTTTTTTTTTTTTTTTAATCCCAGCACGATAAACAATTCAGACTATCACAGAGTCTACTAGTGTGGGCTGGAACAAATGGGTGGCCATAGATCTCAATTCAGGATTGAATTATTGGTTCATATCCTGAGGACAAATATGCCTTATCTGGTCAAAAGCTGCTAAATGTATCCAAAGGACAAAAGGATCTAGTGGAGCATATTGAATATAATTCTTTTTTTGTTTTTTTGTTTTGTTTTGTTTTAAAGTCAGCTAACCAAGTGGTTCCACTTCTTATGGGAAACTGTAAATTGACCCCCAAATTTGATGGGGGAAGCTTGTCTTGTGGTGCTCAAGAGGGAAACGCAAACCCGAAATTCAACGCCGACAACAAATTTAGGCAACAAACTCTGAGCACACGGGTCGAGCCAGCACAAATACCAGGGATTTAAAATCCACGTCAGGGCTTTCAGAGGGCGATTGCTCCTCCAGAGCTTTCTCATGTCCACACTTTCCTCCTACATTTGCTGCAATTTGCTCGTAGCAAACATCACATCCGACAGTCGTTCAGAAGCACGTCTGGAGAGGAAGAGCTCCACACCAGCCTCTGTGCCGAGCCCAGGGCAGCACGCCACCAAATTCTCCCAGCGTTTTGACATGATAAGTGACAACTCTCTTTAGAAGGCTAAAATACATGCCATCCTCATAAAACCCAAATCTTGAAAATTCCTAATGTAGCAGGTGATTAAAATTCCCATAAAATGGTCCTGTCTTTAAATTTAGAAGCACAGCAGATTTTTCATCAATAATTAAGATCACTAAAGCATTTATGCTGGGCATAAATGGAGTTTCAATCTTCCTTATTCAAATAAACATGATAAACCCATTAACCAAATGTTTTCTGATTTTTTTTATCTCTTCTCATGCTTCTGGAATATCAAATTATAACATAGTTCTGATAGTTTGGGGAGGTATAAAAGCATCGATGTTGTGTATCTTGGTTCAATTTTGCCAGGACCACCCTTTACACAACCCATGCAAATTATCTCACAGCAATTCCAGGACATTGTTATGTACATATCATTATAGTCCCCAAAAACTTCT
>JAWWEW010000166.1:34633878-34637473 GCA_035583185.1 Anabacerthia variegaticeps
AATAAAAGTGCACTTCAAATGTATCCTCTTTGCTCCTTTATTCGGCGCTAACGAAACTCATAGCCGCCTATGTCAGCCTCTTAATTACACTACTACAGCGATTTCCGAAAACATTTAGCTGCTGTATACAAAGGAAATAAACCCACATTGTCAACTCGAGAGCGCTCCGGAGTTTAAAAGGCTCCTCTGTAACCCAGCGAAATAATTATTGAAGGGTACGACGCCTCCGTCTTTGTCAGAGTAATTGTACTTGGCCTGTCAGCTCTGCTTTTCTCCGGGAGGAAATCCCACTATTTTACTCCTGGAGGCGTTTAGATCCAGCCCGGGTTTAGGCAGGAGGAGTAGAAAGTTTCTGCGCGGTGGCAGCGCGGCCGTGCGCGCAGCTTGCGCGGGGCCCACCGCGACCCGGGGGACTCTCCTGCCCCTGCCTCGGGGGCTGCAAAGTTCCCAAAAATAATGGCAGGCCGGCCTCGGCCGGGAGTGCAGAGCACGCAGGGGTGTTACAACCCGGCAGATTGGGGGAATGGTTTTAATTTCCATCGCTGGGATCTGATTTCCAGAACACTGTAAATTATTCCCCATTCTCACCTTTCTCCCCATCCCCCCCCAAAAAAATTGAATAAACAATAATTTAAAAAAAAATCATTAAATGTCACTCCGGAAAAAAAAAAATAAAATGAAGAAAAAAGAAATTAAGTTGATTAAATCCCAAGCTCTGTCTGTAATTGCTGTGGTGCAACGCTGATAACACGTAGTTATCATCGGAAAAGTTGACCAAGACAGGTTAAATAATTTAATAAGGAACTGCTTGTAATTATGTTATTTACAAGGTATGACAGAGGTTTGAGGAAGAAACAGAAGCTGATCTCAGGGAAATGGACGGGTTTGGGTGACCCCTGGAGCATGGAGTTTGAATTATGGAGATGGGGGGCTGAGAGGTGAATATGGACTAGAGGAGAACAAGATGACTTTTCACCTCAGCACATTTAACTTTTAAATCCAAATAAACGTCTCGCGTTACCGGATCGTCGCATTATAAAAGAAAAAGGACTAATCCCGGCCAGTTTCGGAGTGTTGGGAAGAGGGCTGCCCTTTCCTAACCGAGAAAAAATATCGCCAAAAAAAAGTTACAAAGGGGAAGAAGTGCATTTAAAAATAAATCTGGGCAACTCGATGGGATTTTTCCCCTTTCCTTTCTCTCTCGCTAAATTAATTATATCAAGCATCTGTTCCCATGACGTTGTACTCAATGCCACACACACTACTGAATGATGCCAACGCTGCCTCGAAGAGCAACAACACACCTTTTTCTGTTTCCCAAATATCCTCCGGTAATAGGGATCTCAATTAGCAGGTAGCTGATTTTCTCGCTCAGCTAAATTAGAAGTAGGTGCACTCTACCGATTTACTCTCCCCCCGTCCCCCCACGCAAGGGCAAAATACAAACTTAGTAACTCGCGTGGTAAGAAAAGCATAAACTTTCTCACCTGTTTGGTCATTGAGTCTATTAGACGAACATACAGGTCCTGCTCTGTCCTAACTCCTGGGGAGGGAAAGCAGAGACAAATTCCGATCAGGATTTCGGTAGCAAACCACCCCAATTCCACAAGGAAAGGATGAGGTCAGGCAATTAACCGCGGCGGGCAGGGATCGGCCCTGCGCCGGCTTAAAAAGAAAATTCAAAATTAAAAAGTACTAATCAAAAAAAAATAGCCAGAAATCGGCTGGTGGGGGAGTCCTGCTGCCCTCCTGCTCCCGGCGCTGGGGGGCCGTGCCCGGGCCAGCCCCCCGGCCGGGCTGTGCCGGCCCCACGGCCCCGGGGAACACGCGGGACCCCCGGCGTGGGAGCCCCCGGCCCCCCGCGGGTGTTCCGCGCCCGAGGAAGCGGCTCCGCGGGGCCGGCGCTCCGCTCACCCCATCCCAATAATTACCGCTAATTCCCAAAACTGCGAAAAAGTCCCTTAAAAGTGCCGCTGTGCCCGAGCAGCCATCGATCCCCTTTTTTACTTTCCACTTCAAGCCCAACCGGTTAATCATGTGAAGTACCATTGACTTATCGATCCTTTACGTTTTGTTTTCCTTATATGCCAAGGAAAGAGCCGTGTTTACACGCGTGTAATTTTAATCTCGAAATCTTTATACCCTTTATCCCCCCTTCACCTCCCCCCCACCCAAAACAAAAAGGCCTCGAAAAGGAAAATCAGACTTTTCTGCGGCACACGGACGCTCAAAAATGAGAGAACGACAACTTACCATTGCTATACAATAACTGAAGTTTATAATGAATCCCATTGTTAGTTTTTTCATTGTTTGGCTCCTGCAAGTAACGATAAATAATTACATTTAGCATGAAAAATATTGCCCTCCTCCTGACGCACATTTTTCTCGTCCCTGAAGCGGCTCGGAATTAACAGTTTGCAGAAATTCAGCCCACGGTCACTTTTTTTTTTTTTTTTTTTTTTTTTGGCGGAGCGCTGATGATGTCATTAGCTCGGTGCAAATATGTCATGTTTTGCCGTTTTGCCGGTGTTTAAAAATAAGTCGGGGCCGCGGCGTTAAGTTTCTAACCCCGGGGTCTGTTCGGAGCGGCCGTGAGACCGGGGGGACTCGCACGTGGCGTGGGCGCCGCTGGAGTGCCGGGAGGGCTGCCGAGGCTGGGAACGAGCTCGAGTCAATGAAATCGCGCTTAAAAAATAAGGATAATAATAATAAAAAAAAATTAAGACAACAGGCAGACTTACTTTCTCTTTCTCCACAAAGTCCACAAAAGCTGTTCTCTCAATCTCCACCGGCTGTCCCTGCCTGTCGTACAGAGCTAAGACGAAGTGGAAAAAATTGGATTTTCTGAGATTGGAAGGCGGCTGTTTCTCGAAATGTGCCCGAGCCAGCCCCACGCCGCTGCGGGAGAAAACAAGACAAGGCGTGGGTGAGAGCGGCGGGAAGGGGCGCGCAGGCTCCGCGGCCGCGGGGGGATGCGGGGGGATGCGGGGAGCGCGGAGCGGCGCGGAGCAGGGAGGCTGTAACTGATACGGGGCGGGCGGGGGGGGGGGCGTTGAGGGGGGGGGATTTACGGCCGGGATGAGAAATACAGGAGGAGAAAACCGCCGGGAGAGGATTTGGCAGACGTACCTTTGGGCGGCCGTGTTAGCATCCACTACCCCAGCAGTATGCATCCATGAGCGGACCGGGTTCATCCCACTGCCCAGCGGTTCTTCTTTCATGGTCGTCCCACCTCTTGGTATATTTTCCTGAATCCCAAACATTAAAACAAATTTGGGCAAAACCAGCTCCTAACCAAAAGGGGTTAAAATTGAGGGAAATGTCAGATACGGGGTGGGTTGGTTGTTGCTTGATTTTCTCTCTCTCTCTCTCTCTCTCCTTGGCGACTGGAATATAAGAGATGACTTTACTCCCTGTGATCAGTAGGAGAAAAGCTCAGTTCAAGTCTTGCTTCCTTCTTCAATCTGTCCTGTATTGGCACGACATAAACAATTTACTGAGTACTTCTGTGCGGCGAGTTGGATGGCGTTCCAGTTTGGTGGTTTAAAAAAAAAAAAAAAAAAAGAAAAAAAAAAAAACAAGGAAAAAGTATAAC
>JAWWEW010000166.1:34656772-34667010 GCA_035583185.1 Anabacerthia variegaticeps
CCTCCTTTTCTCCAGGCTGAGCCCCCCCAGCTCCCTCAGCCCCTCCTGCTGCTCCAGCCCCTTCCCCAGCTCCGTTCTCTTCCCTGGACACACTCCAGCCCCTCCGTGTCCCTCCATGAGATCCCAGGACTGGACACAGCCCTCGAGGTGTGACCTCGCAGTGCCAAGTACAGGGGGACAATCACTGCCCTGGCCCTGCTGCCACACAAGTTTTGGTATAAACATATTCTCTTCTTGGACTCTGCTTCCTTCTTGCTCCCTTCTTTCTGAAGCTGCATATTGCTGTGTACTTTATTTTCCTTCCTTTAAGTTATAAATTAGCTGCTATGAGTGAAAGGCCTTTCTGCCAGCTGTAGGTGTTTTTTAAACTGGGCACTGAGGTGATGTCTGTGGTCCCTGTGCCTTCCCCCCCCCCCCTACAAATTGGCTTGTGGGAAAATTCCTGTGAGATTAATGATAGAGAATGCTTAAAAATGGGCAACACTTGTGCCTGGTCCCTGCAATCTTGGCACCAGTGGGTTCCCTGTGGGAAAGCCTTCCCCAGGAGCTCTTGGCTCTGGCAGTCCTGGAGCTCTCCCTGCTCCCCAGCTCTTACTGGAACAACTATTTGCAACTGAGTGAAATGCTGGTCCCACCAAAATCAATGCTATCGACTTCACAGCAACTGATGTATTAGCCCTGCTGAGTAACAGCTCTCACCCTGAGAGATGCAATGGGAAAAGCTTTTAGTGGCTCCCACAGCCTGAACTCCTGCCTGAGCCCAATTCCTGCTCTACTGAGCCAGATACATCCCAAAACCAAGTCAGCTGTTGCTGTGGATGTGTGAGGCAGAGCAGATCCAAACTGCTTAAAAGATCAAGCCCTTGTTTGTTAAGGCTTAAAAATATCATCTCGCCAAGCACAGGCTGTAATTTCCTGGGCCTTATGGATGAGGATGCTCAGCCTTGGGAAAGGGACGGTGCCACTGGAGCTTGGCCTTGTGTTTGATGTGGAGCATTGTCTGCAAACTGCTCTGTCACAACAGCACCAACCCAGGGCATCCTGCCCCCTGCAAGGGGCTCCTGGCAGCAGGGTGAGAGGGGACTGTCCTGGGGCTGGGCAGGGACTGTCCAAGGGGCTCCCCAGCTGCTTCCCTGGCTCTCTTGGGTGTTGTCTTTGCTGGAGGGAGTTGGGTGACCAACCTGGGAGAGGTGCATCTATCCCAGTCTGCCTATTCTGTGCTCTTTCATAACAAATTTTAGCTGTCAGGACCGCGAAGAGCCCTGTTGGTGTTTAGCTTGAGTCACTTTAAGAATCAGCCAAAATAACCCATCACAAAATGATGATTATCAGTTCAACAAGTTGAGTAGCTTTTGACTTCAAAGGTTAATTTCTTTTTTCTTGGCTCCAGGCAAATTTTCCTGCACAGTTTGCTGTGAGAACTCTGTGATGGGAGTGGGGGGAGCTGAGGGAGCATGGGTGGGGGCACAGCACAGCATCTCCTCTGGATGTGCTCAGTGGCTTGTGCCCATCTGGTGATTGCACCCCTTTGTGCTGCTCACTTCCAGGGCACAGGAGTGCCCTCCCTGCAGGGTCTGGCTGTGTGGTGGGTCTGGCTGTCCCCAAAAAGGCTGTGGGCTGTGCCCATGGGAGCTGCCACCCCTCTGGAGGGACTGACCTCCCACAGCAATTCCTGTAAACATCTACCAATATTAGGCACATACTCCAGGTTTTTAATTGATCATGCTGCCTCCCTGTACTTGAAGGTTTTTTCCCAGGGTTTTCCCATAATAATGACTTCTAATGAAGCTGATTATGTCTCCCAAAAGGAACATTAATAGATGAATGCATTGTTCGTAAGGTACATCTCTGTATGGAACGAGCTGTAATGGGCACAGTGTGGTGCTCCACAGAGCACAGGGTGATCTGTGCACACCGTGGGGCTCAGCCCTTGGTATCCCAACTTCTGGGCTGGGTTTGTGCTGCAAGAGATCACAGAATCATGGGTTGGGTTGGAAGGGACCACAAAGCCCATCTGGTTCCACCCCCAGCTGTGGGCAGGGACGCAGCCTCAGAGGATGCTGAGTTGGAAGGGACCCACAAGGATCATGAAGTCCAACCCTTAGCCCTGCACAGGCCCATCCCCAAGAGTCACACCATGTAACACCACACTGTCATCTAGCCCAGGTTGCTCCAAGCCCCGTCCAACCTGGCCTTGGACACTCCCAGGGATCCAGGGGCAGCCACAGCTTCTCTGGGCTCCCTGTGCCAGGGCTCCCCACCCTCACTGATGTCCTCCACTGCTACAAGGTGCAAACTGAGGCACCAAAGGAGGTGGAAGCAACATGAAACACGTGGTGGTTATTCCTACTTATTCCATAGGTCAAAAGGCACAGGTATTGCATTCCTTCCTCAGTTTTCCCTCCTCTTGTGTATTCCCAAATACTTCTGGCTCTAAAGGCATATAATCTCCTGCACAGTGGCCTGTACATGTTCCCACTCTAAATCCTCGTGAAGTTGGGCTCATTTTCCTCCTTCAGTGTAGTGTTAACAAAGTATTCTATCGGAATAGGGCCGTGAAATGCAAATTACAGCTTCCGTAGTAGTTTGCTTATTACAAACTCATTAAAATGCGTAACCCAAAAACTCTCTCTCTCGTTACAGAGCTCTGTGCTGTATCACTCCATACTATAAAGCAGCTGTGTGTTGGCTCTTTGATATTGGAAACCCTATTGTCATTAACCTCATTATGACAATACTCCTTTCTGATATTTGAAGCGCGTGCCTTTCAAGGAGGATGCTGGAAGGATGATAATATTTGGCTGTTTTGCATAATGCAAAGTGAGGGGGGGAAATGGGCAGCAGGAGATGAGGAGACTTGGATTATTTATTAGTATCCTCAGGAACAACTGTGCTTGGGGAAGTTTAGACACCAGTAAATGCCTGTGCCTTTGACAGGGATCTCTTGGCAGTGTAAATAGTGCCTCGTGTAGTTTTTAACCTTAAAATCTTCTGTTCTGTGGATAAATAAGCCGAGACTTGTGTGAGACCTGAGATGTCTGCAATGATAGGCTGGGAATTTCTGAGGATGCAAACCTCACATGGATCACTTTCCCCTGAACTTGTTCTTGTTTGTTATATTTTCCATCCTGAACAAACATCCCCTGAACTTACTAATTCTGCTAATCAGGAAAGTGCTTTTGTTTTTACCTTTTTTACTTTTGTTTTGTTTGTTTTGGTAGTGTGAGGGGTTTTTGTTCATTTTGTTTGTTTTCTGGGTTTTTTTAGCCTGGCTTTGGGACTGGAAAGAGACAAAGTTTTAGTTGGTGTTCAGTGGGCAGCTACACCTTGGATGTACACAACTGTAATGTTTTCTACTTGCGTTTTGGTTTCTTGGCTTGTAATCCCTTGATGCTCCATTTGTTACTGAGTGGAATCCTTCAAACAAACACAATGATTTTTGGTAGCTGGTGATAGGTTAGAAACCACAGTTAGAGTGTGTCCCCCCCAGTCCATGCATAGCTTAAAATTTACTGCCATTTTCACTCTCTGATGTTTTAAAATAGCTGTTTTGCCTTTGCAGCTTGGGAGGTTTGGTTGGGACTCCTTTAGCATCTGCCCACTCTATTCATCCAGGAATCTTCTGACCACTTGTGTGGGAATGAGATGAGCTTCAGGATCCTTTCCAACCCAAACTATTCCATGAATTGCCCTTCCTACCAGCTGAGCTCAGCTCCTGTCCAGCTGCTGGTGTGGGACCTGGGAGGAATCTGTAGCTGGATCATCCCTGTCTGCATATGCAGTTGTTCCTTCAGACAACTTGAGGTATTTTTGTTATGGCTTCATTTTGGGGCTTAGATTTTGGTTTCCAGTCCTAGGTCAAGATAGGAAAGGAACTACTGGAGAGGGTTTGGTGGAGGGCTATGAAGATGGAACTGGCTGCCCAGAATGGTAGTGGAGTTCTCCTTCTTTGGAGATGTTCAAAATGCATGTGGATGTGATCCTGTGCAACCTGCTCCTGGTGGCTTTGCTGTGACAGAGGGTTGGACTAGATGGTCTCCAGAGGTCCCTTCCAACTTAACCACTCTGATTCTGGAGGTAGCGCTGCATCCTCTCCCTCTTCAGAATCTCACACTGTGCCAGGGCAGGGGGGACAGCAGGAGGAATTTCCTCCTGGAGAGGGTGGTCAGGCCTTGGCAGGGGCTGCCCAGGGAGGGTTGGAGTGCCCAGCCCTGGAGGTGCCCAAGGCAGGACTGGCCGTGGCACTCAGAGCTCTGGGCTGGGGACAAGGTGGGCATCGGGCACAGGGTGGGCTCCCTGGGCTGGCAGGGCTTTTCCAGCCTCAGTGACTCTGGGATTCTGCTTCCTTAATTAGCATTTATCAAAAGTTGACTATGACAAATACCAAAGTGGAGCAGCATTCAGAGCCAGGACCTTCCCTGGCATCACATCCTGTGGGTGGGAGCAGCTCTGAGCTTTCCCACTCAGGGTGATGGCAAGGGCAGCAAAGCCCACCCAAATCGTGCCATGGCCCTTCAGCTGGTGCCCAAACTTTGGTGCTGCTTTGTTTGCACTGCTGAAGTGATGCTTGATCTGCATGTGGGAGTGGGAATACCTCTTTTTCATCTGAGTGCACTCCATTTTGGCTGGTGCATCTCTGGGGTGAATAACAAAGAGGTTGCCAGTTGTCTGGAGGAGCAGCAGCTTTTGAATCACAAAAGAGCCCATTTTATCAGGAAATCTAATAATGTGCAACACTTTTGTAAACCAAACCCTGTGTGACCAGCTGGAACTTTGAAAAATTTTACAAGAAGCCGTGGGGACAATTAATCATAATAGAGGCAACTTCCACGCAATTTTCTGAACCAACATGCAATTACATAATTTTTACAAGGCAAAACAGGGTTGGGGGATGCTTTGGGGGAGGAGTTTTTGTGTGCACAGCAGGAGCAGTGTTTGTCCAATGAGCTGCTGCCCAGGACAGGGGGAAACAGTGTATTTAGTTCCCATTAGTGGCCTCAGCTCACATTAGAGAGAATAAATTTATCCCTTCCATGTCGTTGGCTGGGATATGTCTTCCTGAAGAGTTTGGAGCAAATATGCAGGACTTTCTTGCTGTAGCTGCTGTGCACAGCAATGATAGATCAGTGATAAATCAATGACTTTAAAAGATGTTAAACATTACCATTAATGCAATCCAGGGGAGAGTCTCCTGATGCCAGCTTTGCCAGATCCAGGTTCCTTATTTTGCTGGATTAGACCTCACATACTTAATTGCATGTAGAGAAGAGCCTCGGGAGCCTGGCACAGTGATACTTCCAAGAAGGCAGGGATGTGGAACCACAGAATTATTAAAGATGGAAAAGCCCTCCCAGCCCAGGGAGCCCACCCTGTGCCCCATGCCCACCTTGTCCCCCAGCCCAGAGCTCTGAGTGCCACGGCCAGTCCTGCCTTGGGCACCTCCAGCCCTGGGCACTCCAACCCTCCCTGGGCAGCCCCTGACAAGGCCTGACCACCTGTTCTGTGAGGAAGTTCCTCTTGATGTCCAAAAATATGCAATTCATTAGTTTTCTTAATTGGTGTATTGTAGGGAGAGCTCTCTCCTGGTTGTTTCAGCCTGGTGTTGGTGGGCAGGAGGGACCTGAGGGTGGCAGTGATGGAGGGGCTCAGTCCTTGGCCTGTCCCATCCCCTCCTGGAGAAACACAAATTGGTGCTAATTCCTCAAGGTCTGAGCAACCTGGTCTAGTGGGAGGTGTCCCTGGCATGGACTAGATGGTCTTAAAGGTCCCTTCCAGCTTAAACCAGTCAATGGTCTGCTGATCATCCAGCTCTTCCATGGCTGTGGATTATTGATGCATACTCTATAAATGAGCCACCGAGCTCACAAGATATCAAAAAACCACTCCCCCCTTACTGATTAGTCTTGTACAAAATCACTTTTTGGCACAAGTTATGGTTGCTATCTCAGTCCTGGCTTCTGCCAAGTGCTCCTTCTGGTAGGGAGAGGGAGGGATGGCTCCTGCCATGGGTATCCCTGAAAACATTCTTTCATTTCCTACATGAAGGGTAAATTCCAGCATCTCAAGTCTGTTGTTCTTCTCTTTCCTTTTTAGCAAGATCTGCTTAAATTTTGAAATAGTTCTTGAACAGCTCCAAAGACTGTCCCTGGTGAATTCCTCCACCATTAAGGCTGCTCTTTACGGATGTTTCCCGTTCATTTTGGTGGAATGAAATGGCAGCCTGTCTCTTACATGATGGGTAAAAGCAGCAGTAAACTGAAACTGAAACAGAAGTACAATCCACAGGGGAAGCACTACCACAGGTTTAATGTATTCCCATCAGAAATCACAAAAGTCTTTCAGGGTCTTATGTGTTTATTGTTAAACTTCCCCAGGCCCTGGCTGGCTGAGGGCACCTGGATGTTTTACATTTTGGTGTGTGTAGATGGTTTATAAGCAGGTGCTGAAGTTGCAACAACCTCTCTGCTTTTACAAGCTCAGAGCTGGAGCTGTTGCTGCTGCTGGGAAGGGACTCTGGGATGCTTGGAAATATTTTCAGAGGGTTGGGTGTGGATTTCTCGTGGCAGGTTGTGATGCTCTGCAGGAAGTGCCTGGGCTTTTTGGGGCTGCAAGTGGTGCTGAAACAGCCCATGCTGTGGTACAAGTGGTCATTTCACAGAATACCCAGTGAGGGAAGGGACTCACAGGGATCATCCCTCCCTGTCCCATTGTCCAACCCCTCCTGGAGCTCTGGCAGCCTTGGGGCTGTGCCCACTGCCCTGGGGAGCCTGGTCAGTGCCCACCACCCTCTGGGGGAAGGACCTTTCCCTGAGATCCCACCTGACCCTGCCCTGACACAGCTCTAGCTGTTCTCTGGGTCTTGTCACCAGAGACCTCAGGCACACCTCATTACACAAAACAATTATTGATTACAGTCCATGTTTTGCTTGGAATCTTCATTGCACTGACTGATCCATGAGCAGGTGAGCTGTGATTCCAGCCAACCCTGTGTGTGGTGTTTGTCAGAGCATCAGCAGAACACACTCCTGAAAATGCTTTCTGCCTTGCTTTGAAATGCAATTAGAAATGGTTATGTTTGTACCTCCACCGGGAGCTCAAGTTTTCAAATTGCTGAGGAGTTTTCCCTTATTTGATTTTTCCCCCCCCCCTTGCCTTTAGCCCTAGAGAATCTTTATAAAACAGCCAAGTGCTTAACTTTGAACTAGAAGGCAGGAAAAAGTGGGCTGTGTGAAAGCCAGGAGGTGGTAATTTAGGCTCAGTATTAAGTGGATTAAGAAATGCCAAAATAGGAGAAAATGGACAAAACGATGAGATGAGACAGGGAGGAAGAGCTGATTCCTCCAGCAAACACCAGACAGGAGTTGGGGTGTGGGACTCCAAGTCTTGTCCCCTCATCCTGGCGCTGCTGCTCCAGTTTATCTGTTGTCTTGCACTAAAAATTTGTCACCGAGTCTGCAATGGAAATACTTCCGTAATTGCTTGTATTATATGGATCATTGACCTTCAACAGTGGAGCTGCTGAAGCAACTGTCCATTTATCTGGAAAATTACCACATGGCAAGAGCACATTAGGCTGTTTCCCTCTGCCTCCTCCAGCAAGTGCCTGGGTGTTTTCAGCTGCTGGACCACAGATCCCTGCCCTTGGTTCTGGGGGCAACTTTAGTGCTGGAATACAGCAGGAAAGGGGGAGAGTCCAGTTCCCAGGGCAGCACCTTGGTCTGCTTTAACATCATCAGAGAGCCAGCAAATACTGGCTTGGATCATCCAAGTGAAATATCAGCTAGAAAATGTAGATGTAGAAGTTGTCGGTCAGTGAAACACTGGCAGGTGATGGGCAGCCTGCAGGAGCCAGTGCTCCTGCTGCAGTACATTGCTTAAAATGAGAAATTAAGTGACTATCTCATAATACTTTATTATCTTTTGTTGAGCTATTGGCATGTGCTTGTCTTTCCCTGTTCTCCAGCCAGGAGTATTCCCAGAATTGTGGCACACCAGATTCCAGCAGCTCTGCTTTGGGTGGAGTTGGTGGTGGTTTTGAGGTGATCAAGGTTCAGCGTTTTTATAGAATCCTGGACTGGTTTGGACTGGGAGGGAACTTAAAGCTCATCTCATCCCACTCCTTCCCATGGGCAAGGACACCTTCCACTAGCCCAGGTTGCTCCAAGCCCTGTCCAACCTGGCCTTGGACACTTCCAGGGGTGGGACATTTTCCCCAAATTGTCTAGTTCAGTCAGAGGAGGTTTGATCATATCCTGAGCTCCATGAGTGATGTTTTTGTGCAAAATTTTGTTAATTTTCAGCACTTTGGTGGCATTAAAATTTATTTTTCAGCAGAGTTCTGCTCAAAACCCTGTGTGTGCACAGCCCTGCCTCCCGTGGGGTGGGGGCTGTGCAGGGGCTCTTGTCCAAATGGATTTTGAGGGGAAAGCAAAAATCTATTTGTTGTTTTGTTCAGAAAAATGTATTTATGGAAATTTCTTTAGTTAAAGAACTTCAAGCAAAGAGGGGAGAAATGAAACTTTTCAGCCACAGTTTCCTAAAGCCCCCACAAAAATACTAAAATACAGTATATTTTCTGGCAAATGATTATATTATCTCATTCCCATGTGTGGCTGCAGCTCTCAGCTCTGACTTTGTAAGCTGATGTTTACCAGGCAAAACAAAGGGTAAAATTAGATGCTTGTTAAGTTTCATTGCACTTGTGTCTTATCTCGTAACTCTGTCTGAGGGTTTAAAAAAAGCCAAATGAATACCCAGCTCACTGGTGCCCAAGGCCATGTGCTGGCCATGCTGGGGTTCCTGGGGCAGGGCATCCTCCTGTCACTGCTCCTGGGTGTGTAAAAGAAAACATTAAATGCAATCTATCTTAAAAACACATGTTTATTGACTCTACCTCAAGCACTCGCAATGCCTTAAACTCTAGATTAATAATCTGTTTAAAAAGCATTCCCCTTTTCCTTGACTCTCACACAGTCCTGAAGCAGTTTTTGTTGGGATTATCCAGACAGGTTATTTCTTTGCCTTGCCCCATAATTTGCAGCACTTTGCCATGAGCAGAGCACCCCATAACGAAACCCCCTTGTCTCCTGCACATATTTGTGTTTTCACCCATCTCTCTGGTGGGGAAGGGACTGCAGGAATGTGGAGGTGATGGAGCAGATCCCTTGATGCTTCATTTCTCCCTTCTAGAAACTTATTTTCAGGTGGTTTTTTTTTCCTCCCCAACTGAAATTTCATCTAGAAACTGAAAATTTTAAGTTACACCACTTTAGTTGATGATAACAATGTTCCTGTAGAACAGGTTAAGGCATCTCCTGGGTGTCACACAGTTCTTGTGACTTGGGTTGGCCTCATCCCTCCTCTGGCACCCTGGACAACACCCATGGGTGGGGGAGCTGATCTGGGAGAAGGACCTGGAATTTGCCATGTCTGACCCAGGAGTTACCAGGGAATAAAATAGTGACCCTGCCCTTCATGTATTTTTCCTCTTAGTCCCATATTCAGACTTTGTACCAAATTTCCATGAGCTTAGCAATGGAAAAAAATCTATTTTTTAAAAGCTGATTAACTTGTAAATATAGTTTATAGTTAATAGCTTTCAATAAGGTCTTTCAGAACTCATATGGAGAGTTTGGAGATTTATTTTTAAATATTGTAATTAGTTGTAATTTGATCTGGCCCTGAAGCAAATGTCTCGAAACAAATCTCTGGTTTTCCTCTCATTTCCCATGATTTTTCTTATCCTGGGCTATGCCAGGATCAGGTATGGAATGGTGACCTGCAGCCCCCGCTGCATCAGGCAGCTGCTCCCATCACACTCTGCTGTGACTTTGGATGCTGCTGTAAATAAAAATACTCCTAATTTTAATACTGTCCTCTGTCTCCTCCAGCACAGGCTCCTTCCACTGTGTTGTTCCAGTGGGATAAATCTCTGCTGGATCCCGTGCTGGAGGCAGAATATGGAAAGCCTCAGGAGGGGGGCAAATGCAGCTGGAATTACCCCGAGGGGCTTGTGGTGGTTGGGAACAGGGATCAGGAAAATTGGGGTGAATTAATGGAAAAAAGGTTCTGATAAAGCATTTGTGTGGAATTCTGTGCAGAACTTGGACCAAAAGGAAAATATTTAATCACAGGGTAAACTTTGAGCTGAATATAGTGAAGGTGTCCAAGGCCAGGTTGGACGGGGCTTGGAGCACCCTGGGCTGGTGGAAGGTGTCCCTGCCCATGGCAGGGGTGGG
>JAWWEW010000166.1:34681600-34701961 GCA_035583185.1 Anabacerthia variegaticeps
ACAGCTGGAGGGACACAGCTGGGGTACACAGCTTGGGGGGGCTCCGGGAGGGCACAGCTGGGGGGGCATAGCTGGGGGGCACAGCTGGGGGGGAGCACAACTGGAAGAACACACCTGGTGGGGAGCACATCTGGGGGGGCTCCGGGAGGGCAGAGCTGGAGGTGCCCCCTCAGAAGCTGCTATAGGGACATGGAGGCCGAAGGAGCAGGACAGGTGTGTAGGACAGGTGTGCAGGACAGATGTGCAGGACAGGTGTGCAGGACAGGTGTGCAGAACAGATGTGCAGGACAGGTGTGCAGGACAGATGTGCAGGACAGGTGTGCAGGACAGGTGTGCAGAACAGATGAGGGGCTGTTCCTGCCCCGAGGGCAGCAGACCCAGCACCACCAGCGGGGCTCCCGCTGCAAACACAGCACAGCCCTCCTTGTCCAGAGAGAATGAGGCATTACATTGTTCACTCCTGCCACAGGGCTGGCTCCTCACTACTCTGGTTTTATGCTCTAAAAACAAGTAGTTCTCTTTTCATGGAGTTGTGGAATGGGTTGGGTTGGAAGGGACCCCAAAGCCCCTCCAGTGCCACCCTGCCATGGGCAGGGACACCTCCCACCAGCCCAGGGTGCTCCAAGCCCCGTCCAACCTGGCCTTGGACACTTCCAGGGATGTTATTCCAGCATTCCATGCACGTGTTTTATTTGGGGAGGGAAGAGTTGCAACAACCACCTCTGTAATTACAGATGAATGAGCACTTCATATCTGAGTGATTTAAAGGGTGATGAAACCACCAGCATCACATTTTAATGACAGCACAGGGAAACCCTGATAAATGCTGATTATGAGAAAAAGGAACCCAAATTCTTTGAAACTCACTGTATCACTTCCAGTTTCTTTTCTGGAATCATCCTTCATCTCAATTCTTGTGTGGGGACATTGAGAGGAGATTCTCCTGTGCCAAAATGAAAGTGGCTTCAGGAACAAATGCAGTATTTTAAGGTTATTTTCAACAAAAGCCTCGTTAATTTTCTCATTCCCTTTGTCCACAGTAGAAGGTTCAGTTTCCTCTTTAATAAAATTGGTTTTTTAATAATTTTTTTTTACCTAAAATGAGTTGAGTTGGTGGTGTTGATAAGTCTCTTCCTCTGCTTCATTTGAAAACATTTGGGTTTGGTTTTTGTTCCTGCTAAGAAAGCAACCAAACAGAACAGAACAAACCCCCTAAATCATAGAAGCTTTTCTTTTTTTAATGGCGTTGCTTTTAAATAGTAGTAGAACTTTAAAAATACACGTTGACTGACTTAAGGTACCTTCTGTATTTAGATTGTCACATGAATTTGACAGTTAAAGATGTAAAAAAGTAGTTCTGAACATTCACTTTTTTAAGGTGGGTAACCAAAAAGTTTCTAATAAGAAGTGGTTTTATCTTGAGTGACAAATCTTAAGACAAAAACACTACTGAATTTTTAAGGGTAGGCTGAATGCTGTTTTACTGCTAGTTTTGGTTTAAATGATCCTTCTGGTTTTTCCAAAATCATGAAATTACCACCAGTCAGCTGTAACTACCTGCAAAATTGGGATTGTCATTCACTCTGGCTATTTTATAAGGTTAAATCAGAGGGCAGTTCAATTGCAAAATTGGAAATATTCTGCAAATGAATTAAAAAGCCAAACCAACCAAAACCAACCCTGAAACTCTTGGTACAAATTAAATTACATTCAATTGAAATGAATGTAAAAAATGAGTGTATTACAGCTGGATGTTGGGAAGGAGAGAAGAGGCTCTGGTGGGATGAGGATTAAATAATCATGTGGTTATTTGTCCTCTGCAGTTCCTGTGGTCAGATGTGCCCTGCTCTGGACACTGAATGAAGCTGAGAACTTGGGAAATGCAGGGAGGGATCTGCATTGCTGCTGGAGAGTGCAAGAGTTAATGGCAAGAAGGTGCATTGAGGCAGTAATTAGTGCTTTGGCCTCATGTGTGGCCATGAGCCCCCTTCTGTGTCCTCTGCTCTCCTTCCCTCCCCTATTGCTTTAGCAGGCTTCTTGTCCTGTAAACCTGCAAGGTGCTGCTGCTTTTGTGAATTTGAATGTTCCCTCACTGTCCCTGCGTGTTCTCAGACACAGCAGTGCCCAACCTGCCTAATTATTCACCCTCATTACTCAGTGGCAGGAAGTGTTGGTGGCTGTGATGTGAAGAGCTTGTCCCTGTTGGCTCAAAAGTCTTAATTAAACGTGTCTGACAGCCTTGGGAATGTTGAGGAGTTCCATGTCTGAGGGCTGCCTGTCCCAGAACCTGCCTCTTCCCTGCTCTGTTTTGGTGGAGTTAAGAGAGGCAATCTGGGGATCTCAGGTACAAGTCTTGGAGAATCTGTACAGGTGAGAACCCTGCAGAAGGTTGTCCTGGACTGTCCCTGAGCTCAGGTCTCAGTTTGCAAGGCTGAAACTTGCACAACATCAGAGCTGCCTTGTCATTCAATAATTTAATTGTTTTGGGTTTTTTTGAGGGCACGGTGGGAAAAAAGAAAGGTTTTCCTATTGGTTTTCTACCAAAATCTTGTGGAATTGCTTTGGAAAAACAAGTCTATGAATTTTAAAGCATTCAGGGTGTGTGGTTACAGCAGGTCACTCTCCAGTTAGGATGTTGTGCTGCCCATGTAGCTGTTGCAGTTTGTGATGAACATGCATTATTTACTAACAAAAGACACTGAATGGCTTCTGTGGTGCTGTTGACTTTATCTTTCTAAATAAAACAGTAGTAGTACATAGTTTCTTTTATTCTTTATTCCCATTATCCAGTGGGTTTGACCTCAGCAAACCTGGAAAAGGGAATTGAAAATTCCATGATCTTATTGTTGTCATCCAAGTGTGTTTGAGACCGTGGGAATTATCCCCTGGTACCCAGGGTGATGGGATTTCTGCTCACACCCGTGACTTCCCAGCTTTAAATGCTGTGTGGAATCAATCCCCAACACTCCAGGAACCCTGCTGGAGGCTGGAATAAGAAGTTGAAGCTAATAAAAGCAGAAAAGCAACACGACAGTGTGGGGGTTTGATCTGTATTGAGGCTGCCTGGGGTTTGGAGTGTTTCCTGGAAAACCATTGAAGTTCTCTGGGCAAGTCGTAGAAAACATTCCTGGTTTCACTTGCTGGGTTTTCTCTTCCCTCAGGAAGATGGTGTGGGTGTGGGTGGGTGTTTTTGTGGAGTGCCCATCCCTGGAGGTGCCCAAGGCAGGACTGGCCATGGCACTCAGTGCTCTGGGCTGAGGGACAAGGTGGGCATCGGGCACAGGGTGAGCTTGGTGATTTTAGATCTGTTTTCCAGCCCCAGTGACTGGGTGATTCTGTATATTTTTGCTTGAGTCTTTCCCTAACACTGCAGTGCTGCTGTGTTTTCCCAGGTCCCTGGTAGTTGTGCATTTCTGGGCACCATGGGCTCCTCAGTGTGTGCAGATGAACGAGGTCATGGCAGCGCTGGCCAAGGAGCACACCCAGGTCACCTTCGTGCAGGTGAGGCAGGCACAGCAGCCTCTTCCCAACAGGGGAGAGCCATTATTTTCAGCTAAAGGGTTACCAAATGTGGCTGGGATTGTTTCTGAAGTTCCACTATGCCTTCACATCTCAAGATGTAGGTTGAACACATTTTTCACTTCTCAAATCTCTTATCCTGAGGCGCTGCCACCATCAGTGATGAGCTTGGTTGTGTCAGACATGGAACCCTGGAATAATTTCGGTGAGAAGGACCTTAAAGCCCATCCAGTTCCACCTCCCTGCCATGGGCAGGGACACCTCCCACTAGCCCAGGTTGTCCCCCCAGCCTTGGGGCTGTTAAAGAATTCATGGAGGTTTTGTGTGATACTAAAGATGCACCTTCAGGGAGGTGAATTCAGTCTGTGCCACGTTGTCCCTCTCAGGTGACAGTCCTGTAGTGCTGGGTGACATAAACACAGCTGAGAGGCTCAGTTTTTGAGACTCTGCACATGGCAGGGGGAGGTCCAGGGGGAAGGAGAGAGGAACCCACCCCATGCAGGTGCAGCAGGTTTGAACCCAGCTCTGTCTGAGGAGACACCTCAGTGGGCTGAGGCTCCAGCTGTGGCAGGGTTGGGATTGGATTCCTTGCAGCCTTCAGGCTCTGGGTGTGGGGCTTTTAGTGATTCCTCTCTCAGCTGCTGTTTGTAAAACAGGAAAGAACCATTTCAGTGGTATTTTATGACTTAGCTTCGAAGGACCACTTTTCAATATTTTGCAAATTCAAGGTGCTTAAATTTATCTGGAGTTTAAAAGCTTTTATTCAGCCTAACAGAGCTGGAAAACTCTCTGTTGCCTTTTTAATATTCATATATTATTTATTTACGATCTCTATTATTCAGCTGCAATTTATTTTTTATTAACAAAGTTCCAAAGTGATCCAGTGTTGTAAAACTGAGTCAATGGCACATCCCTACTTCCCCCCTCCAAATATTCCTTGTTCAGAGGGAACAAGCTGCTGAAATCCTGGGGTGAACTTTCTTGATAGTTGTTTTGGGAGGAGAAGCTCCTCATAAGGACAGTATTGGATTTTGGAGGTTCTTTGTGGAATTTTGCATTCCAGAGTAGCCAAACCTGCCTTTTAGTTGTCAAAAAGCTGGTAACTCCTCAGATGTTTGAAATTAAAGTGTGTGTAGATCCCAAAACATTTAGAAACAACATGGTGGAAAGTTGTGCCAATAAGAGCAAGTTACTGAAATATGAAATTAAACCTCTTCTGAGTGGAATTATCTCTAAATTAATATTTTTTAATTTATTACATATATAAATATCAGTAAATAAATATAAAGAAGTATCCAAGCAGGAAGTTTTACTGGGAAAGAAAACAAATATCAAAAGTAGAATCCATCCCATGCCACTGGAAAGAGGATAGATAATGGGAAAATGGGAATTATATAGAATTGAAAGAGAATAGATAAGCTTTCAATTCAATTTCAATTGAACATAAGCTTTGAATTTATAGCTTTAGTTTCTCCATTGGAGCATTGATTTGCAGAAGGAGGTGTGAGCCTTGGAAGTCCAGTGTTCATACTACTGGTTTGCTTCTGTAATTCCTGGATTCATTAAGAGCCTGCAGAGGTGCAGCAGCTCAAAACTCGAGTTAATTAAGATATATTTTCATAGCAAATGGCTACATTATGTGATTTCAGTTTGTGCATGGAGTGGTGCACAAAACCAGAAGCAGCAACCTCGAGTGTGCCACTCGGCAGCCTGGCAGGAGTTAAAAGGGAAGTTTAGTAGGGACAGAAACCTTCCTTTTTTCGTGAATAATTTGCAGGAGGCTGCAAATGTCAGTGGTGATGTAGAGCCCCCAGAAGGAGTCAATAGAGCAAAGAGGGGGATTGCTGTGGGCACAGCACCCTCCCCGTGGGCTGGCAGGGCTGGGGGCAGTGATTTATGGATTGCAATATAGTGGGAGCTGCGTAGCACGGAGAATTTACAGGGTCACGGGGGCACCAAAAATGTGATTCGCAGCCTCGGGGCGCCTCTTGAAATGTGCAACAAAATAAAAACCTCTGGACCTGTTTTGACACCGCCGGGTTCAGGGGGGACACCAGCCCAGCCAGCCTGCTCATTTAAATGCAAATGTCTCCCCAACTTCAGCAGCAGAGCCTGCTGGAATGTAGAAAATGCCCAGAAGAACATTCCAGGCAGCACTGACACCCACGGTGAAACTTTAAAGAAGATTATGAAAATAATCTGGGGTTTTTTTTTGTTTTGGTTTTAGTTGGAAGCTGAAGCTGTGCCTGAAGTATCTGAAAAATATGGAATTAGTTCTGTTCCAACGTTCTTGTTCTTTAAGGTAAGAGAGAATTTATCTAAGAGCAAATGGATTCAAGAGCAAATGCATTCCTTGTGGACTCTTAATATGTATTCTTCTGTGACACTGCTCCCAGAACCTTCAGGACTTTCTCAGTGAGGAGACACTCCTGTGTCTGATTAAGGTCTATCCAGTGGAACCTAAAACAGTAGCTAGAAATGGGTTTTGCACTTTATATGTAATATTTCAGAGCTTCCTTAACTGCTTTGGGGTTCATACATAGTTTATTTGTGTAAAACTTTCAGACATCCTCATTTATTTATTCGGGAGGGGTGTTTAGTTTGGTTTTTATGTTTTTTTTTACTTGTTGTAACTTGTATTGGGTTGAAAAATTGACAGCAATATTTCCTTGTCTTGTTGTAGTTTCACAACATGGCAAAACCCCAGGCGAATCATGTCACAACAGGAGTAAGAAGCCTGTTTGGGTTGCATTTGCCTGTGATAATAAAACTTGTAGTATTAAGAATACATTTCTAGGAGCAGATTTGCTGCCATTAAGACCAGTCAGACAAGCAGAGGGTACCAGCCCGGAGCTGCAGACCCTAAACCCCCGTGGGTGTGACAATCCACATCTATAGCAGAATACACATGTATTGAGTGGAATGCTGTGCTTTGGCCCCTGCAGAACTGCCAGAAGGTGGACAGGCTGGATGGTGCCCACGCCCCCGAGCTGACCAAGAAGGTGCAGCGCCACGTGTCGGGCACGGCCGTGCCCCCCGCCCGCAGTGCTGGTGCCCAGGAGGACCTCAGTGCCCGGCTCCAGAGGCTCATCAACGCTGCCCCCTGCATGCTCTTCATGAAGGGCTCCCCCAAGGAGCCCCGCTGCGGTGAGCACGTCCTGCTGGCAGCTCCAAGCAGCACCATGGACCATGTTGGGGCAGGGTGGGGAGCCGTGTCCCAGCAGGGTCTCATTCGCCTGGGGGATTGTTGGTGCCTCGGTCACATGTGGAAGTGGAGTGGCAGATGAGCAGCTTTCTGAAGCTTGTGGGGTGGGCAGTGTTGGCCTTGAGCTGAGACACTGTTCATGTGTTTAGTCACAGCTTGAATGGGGCTTGGAGTGACCTGGGCTGGTGGGAGGTGTCCCTGCCCGTGGTAGAGGTGGCACTGGGTGGGCTTTGGGGTCCCTTCCAACCCAACCCATTCCAGGGTTCCGGGTGTTTCTGCCCCAGTGGAAATGTTTTTTCCTAAACCTCATTCTCTTGACTCTTGCTCACAGTTTAGTTCCTGGCTCTTGACTAACTTAGTGTTGACCTACCTGAGAAGCTGAAGAACAAATGTCAGAGGAAGGTGCTGTTCTTACATAGCTGTTGAAATGGAGAAGTTGAGCCCATAGAGTGAACAGGGGTGTTCCCATGAATTTCTGGTGGCTTTGGGTCAGGAGCAATGTTTGGCAAATAAAAGAGCTGAGAGGAGGGGCCACAGTGGTGGAGCTGCTGGTCTGGGGTTGAATTTGGGGTTGAATCAGGTGCTTGGACTGACAACAGTGTGTATCTTCCTCTGAAGTTCCATCTAGTTCTGTACAGATAATTCTCCATTTGTATCATGTAACAGTATGGTTGTAGGTGTGTAGAAGTTCCATACCATGGGCCTTATCCAGCAGGAATTTTGGGATCTTATTGTAGCTTTTGGCATTTTTTCCTTTGAAGAATCAGCTGAGCAGAGATTGGAGTGTGGTTTGTCCTCCTGGCTGTGTGTTTACTGACACTTGGATGTGGTTGCTACAGGTGTTGTATGGATTTATTTGGTGGTATTGCTATTTAGTTGGCAGTCTTTGTTTATTTTCTTCATCAATAATTTATCCAGGGTGTTTTTATTGCTGTGGAATCTATGACCACCCAGATGACACTTAAACCATTTTTCCAGCAGTTTAATTATTGCTTGTCAGGCATTTCTTCAGAAATTCAGCCTAAATTCCCTTTTGTTATGGAAGTGAAGCTGTTTGGGCACTTTATCCCTGAGCACAACACTTCCAAATGAACCCCAACCAATCCACCTTTCTGGTTTGCATGGAATTGCCTCCAGCTCAAATAAAGCTGATTTTTCCCCCCTCCCCAGTTCCTTACAGTAGAAATGAGTTCCTATATTGGAATAACCACCAGCAATCAGCCTTCAGCTGTTTATTAATGAACTCCCTGATGCAGAAGTTCCAGGATCTGTTTGACTTCAGGCTGTGCATGAACTCAACACTTCAGTGGTGCAAAGAAAAGCAACTGGGATGCCACAAGTGTAAAAACTGCTGCTTCATATCTCCATAAATTACACGTGAAAGCTGCAGTAAAAATCCACATTTCAAAAGCTAATAGCTGAAACCAGAGGTTATTCTGCTCTGCTCCTTCCATTCTTTTCCCCATTTAAACCTGGGGGTTTTTATTCCTTTATTAAAGCCTTTAAGGATTGTCTCTCCCTTTTTTTTTTATTGAATATTTGTATAGAGGTTTTCATTTGTCTGCACAGCATTTGTTGGAATTCTTTGAGGGAATTGGGAGGATTGCAAGGGTGTTTGAATGCAAACCAGGGCGAGTTGGCAAAGATATAAAACCTGATTATCACGTTGATTTATGGGCAAATTCTCACGGATCCTTTTTGCAAACGATGGGATTGTGTTGTGTGGGAGGTGCACAAAGATGACTGTAAATTCCATACTAGTAAAATTTTCATACCTACAACTTTTTACAAATAATGTGATGATTTTCTTGGGAAAAAGATGCTTAGTTACAAAAGGGAGAAACTTCTCACGCTGGCCACTATTAAACTTATAAAATATGCTTGTAAAATCACAATATTCAGTGCTTAATATCCTGCTGAGATCGTTGTCAGGGCAGGACATAAGAAAATCTGTCATAAAGGGAAACAAAATGTGGTATTAAAGTGTCACAGGGGGAGTAAAATAATATTAAATGCTCATGAGAACATAAACAATTTAAAAAGGAATTTGCCTTTTACCATAAAATAGGAAAGGAGGCTCTTAAAGCAAAACAGTAGAAAACATAAAAGTCAGGTTTCAAGTTAAACTAAATAATTTAACAGTAATAAATGTGGGTTTTTTTCCATTTATAATATTTGAGGCTATTGAGAGAGCGAAGAATAACAACCAGAGCTGTTCTGACCTTCCTATGTAGAAAAATCAAGTTTTGGAACTGAGTAAGGCTTAGCACAGAGCTGGGGACCCTGTGTGAAGTCCTGTGTCGTTCCTCTCTGTGGCTGTGCAGGTTTCAGCAGGCAGATGGTGGAGATCCTCAACAAACACGGCGTTGCCTTCAGCAGCTTCGACATATTTTCGGATGAAGAAGTTCGTCAGGGGCTCAAAACTTACTCCAACTGGCCCACCTACCCCCAGCTCTACGTGGCTGGGGAGCTCATCGGGGGGCTGGACATTGTCAAGGTCAGAAGGTGGCATTGGCTGAGTATTTCTGGGTGCCAGAGTGTGTTTATCCTGCCTTTAACCCCTGATTTTCCTGCCCCATTTCCCCAGGAACTGGAGGCGTCCGGAGAGCTGGACACGATCTGTCCCAAGGCCCAGAAGCTGGAGGACAGGTGGGGTCACTTTGGTCATTCTTTGCAGGGTGTCTATTTTTAAGTTTGTTTACAGAGGGCAGAGCCTCCTATAAATCACTGCTCTTTGATTTTCTCAAAAAGGCATCAAGGATTTATTTACTTACAGAACTCCTGCAGTTGTTTCAAAGCTCCTGCTTTTTATCCAGCAATCCCTTTATATAAAGTCCTACTGACCCCCCAGTGTTTAGTTGTATCTGTGCTTTAATTTTCACCTGTGGCAGGAATATAGAGGTTCCTTCTGGTCTCCCTTTTAAGAACTTAGTCTTTAAAGATAACTGGGAAAATCATCTTTTAAACATGAGTGGCTTTTATCAGCTTGATTTGTCATAGACCTCTGATGTCACTGGAGAGAATCCCTGCTCTTGTCCCCTCGTTTTCCTTGATTACTGCTGTCCTTCAGTGCCTGTTTTCTCTCACCTTGGCCACACAACCCAATTTCCAGCAGTGGGAGTTCTGCTGCTCCCTGATGTGGATGGAATGTCTGGGAGCCAGTGTGTGCTCCTTTAGCCCCCCCAGCTGCAGATCTGCTCCTGCTGGGAATGCTGGGGTCAGGCATGCCCCATACCTGGGTGGCAGTCACTGGGGTCAGGCATGCCCCATACCTGGGTGGCAGTCACTGGGGTCAGGCTCTGCACGCCCCATACCTGGGTGGCAGTCACTGGGGTCAGGCTCTGCACGCCCCATACCTGGGTGGCAGTCACTGGAGTCAGGCTCTGCATACCCCATACCTGGGTGGCAGTCACTGGGGTCAGGCATGCCCCATACCTGGGTGGCAGTCACTGCTGCATGAGTTGGTCTTTGAGGTGCCTCTTTGCCCCAAGTTTTTATGGGAGCAGTGCCATCAACACATGCAAAGGGGGTGTTTTTCCAAGAAGGTGGACTCTACCTGGAAGGCCAATGTGCCAGCACAGATTCTGTGTTTTATAGTGGGGTTTTTTATTCCATGTTTTATAGATGTGACTCCTCCTGGTTCTTTCCCCTCCTCAGTGAAAGAGAAATCATTTCATACATGCTCTTTCAGTGTGCTGATAATTAACACTTCCACAGCTGGGGATTTATTAATTCCTTCATTTAGTCTTTTTTTTTGTTACTCCACTTGTAAAGTGTTTCACTGTGGCCACAAAACCCAATCACTGCCTTGTACAGTTTGAATCTTGAGTCACCTTTCCACTTCTGAGTTTTGCTTTCCTTTCAAAACAAACTTTGGGACAATAACCAAGCTAATTTATGTCTATTTCCTTCTTTCCCTAGGCTTAAATCCTTGATAAACAAAGCTCCTGTGATGCTCTTTATGAAGGGAAACAAACAGGTGAGATAAAGTCTTGCAGAATATATTATGTATATTTTTTTTAAACAGTGACAATTGCCTTGTTTTTCTTTAATTCAAACTAATGGGGCTGGAAACTCAGTTATTGGTCTTTTTATTTGGTGCTTTCATAAGCCATAGAACAGTCCCTGTTTTTATTATTGCTGGATATAAATTCAGTGTATAAAAAAGTAGATATTAATAATTAATGAATGTTAGTTGTGAATTGCTGTACTTACAACTGTTTATTAGCTGTAGTTTATTGGAATGGCAAGTACAGAGCAGCAATGTCTCAAAATAAAGCACATTTATTCTGTAAAGCCACATAAGACAGGATATAGAGGATGAAAAAGGGATTAGGCAGACTCACCCAGCAATGAGTTGGGAATAGCTGAGGACATGGAATGCTGTGGATTAAATACAACAGATGTGTGTTTTAATGCATGGTTTATATTTTAGATGGCAAAATGCGGCTTCAGCAAGCAAATCCTAGAAATTATGAACAACACTGGGTAAGCTACTGAATTTGGGAAGCCACTTTCCGTTTAAAAACTGCATTTTATAAATGAAGAGGTTGGAAAATATTGGTGGAATAGTTCCCCAGATGGAAGTTTCTGTTTTTCCTTAGTATTTAGAGCAGCTGGCTCCATGACTGGGTGTGAGGAGGGGCTTGTGGAGATCAACCATGGTTCTATATCAGCAATGCAGCTCAGCAATGGGCAGCAGCTCCTGCAATCACTGTCCTTGTCCCCTCGCAGGATTGCACAGCCTTGCAAAGTGCCAGGCCTTAGGAAATTAGGGGTTGCACACCAAAATTCATAGCAGAGTCAACCAAAAATGGAATTTCCACAGAGGTTTTACCCAAGCACTTGATGGAGGTGGTGAAAAGGTGCAGCACTAAAACTCCTGAGTTGGTGTGTCTGTATCTTCAGTTTTTCTTTGAAGCTGGCAGTGAACAGAATTCATTTGGGCACATTTTGGCCACTTAGAGCTGAGGCCCTATGGCTTCATTTGGGGCCATAATTCATCTCTGCATTATAAGCAATTTCTTATAAAATTAGACATGTTCACATCACAGTTCCTGCCATAAAACTTGGCATTGGAATTTTCCCTGTTAAATGTGAGCCATTTGGAAGCTGGCCTGTAAATACACCCGTTTTTGAGAATGGGGAAGGGGTTTTTTTTGGGGAGTTTTAAGGGTTTTTTGAAAATTTTTGAGGGTTTTTTTTTATTTGAGAGTTTTTCCCAGCCTCCACAGTGAATAATTAGTTTCTTTTCCTCTTTCCAGCATTGATTACGAGACCTTTGACATCCTGGAAGATGAAGAGGTACTGGAGCTTCTCCATCACTGAGGGTTCCCCTGGAGCTTTTGAGGAAAAACTAAATTTGTGTTTCTCAGGCTGAAATTCACATTTCAGATTCTCTTCTTTTAGGTGCGACAAGGGTTAAAAACCTTTTCCAACTGGCCCACGTACCCCCAGCTCTACGTGAAGGGGGAGCTGGTGGGAGGGCTGGACATCGTCAAGGTAGGAATGGGAGAGTTTGGACATTAAAGGGACTTTTTATTTCAAGGAATTGGTTTTTTTTCCTGCCCATAACCCACAGAAAATGCTATGGTGGCCCCAAATCTTGGCCCCAAAAGACCTGGGTGCTTTTGCTGCGGTTCCTCTGAGCTCACACCCAGGGAAAGGAGCTTTAAATCTCCACCATTCCCATTTAGCTGTGGAATGTATTTCCTTGACAACACTCAGTTACTGTAAAACCCATTTCTACCCATTTTTACAGGTTTCTCTTCCTTAGTTTTACTTCTGACATTGCTTTTTTGTCGAATCAGGTGGGTGAGACTGATTTTTCCTTGCAAACAGTCTCATTCCTGGAAGAAAATCAAAGTTTATTGCAGTTGTTTGAACAGCCCCTGAAGCAACAAAAATAGATCTGCATCTCCTCCTCTGGCTGTTGGTTTTTGTAATGGAGCAGGCCCTGAGTTCTCAACCCAAAATACTCCTGAGCCCATTCCTGTCTGGATGGTTTATAGCCAATTCCATGGACATTGTAACTCCTGGGAAGGCACAATCCATAAATCTCATTTAGGTCTAAAAAAAAATACTAGTATTACTTAAATTATATGGATTAATTTTATTTATGTAACAAGTGTGGGTATTGCCTAAATTATATAGATAATTCTATTTATTTGACAAGTGTGGGGGCTTTTTCAGTGATCAGTAAGTGGAGTCTTGGGCATTGGGAGATGCTGCAAAATCCTCTCCATGGTATTTAAATGGAATTGGTCTGTTTGCATCGTTGGGCTGCATTAATTCACACTATGGGTGGATGAGTGTTGTCAGGGTTCTAAACTGCATTTTTTAATGCAGCATAATATGGAATGAAACTGAGACAGCTGTTTCTCTTGAGATGTGGGGAAAGAATATATATTCCATGTTATTTTAAAACTCTTTCCTGGTGTTATATGGCTCCTTAACAAGTTAACAGCCCTGAAATTTCAATTTCAATCATCAGGCTAATATGGGCAAGCATCTCTTATTCAGAGTCCTTAGAATATCTTATTATCTTGTTGGGTTTAATGGGTGGGAGGAACAACATTTATCAATGCGTGGTATTTTTTCATTTTTGGGAGGCCTTTTGGATATTGTAAGTTTTGTGGATGCCTAAAACATACCTGGAATTACATCTAGGAGGAGAATCTGGAATTACATCCAGGAGGAAGTAGCAGGTTGATAACAACCAGTTCCTTTGAAGGGGTCTCTTTCCACTAAATATTTTGCCTCTCTTACTAAATAGAAACAAACCAGAATTTAAACACATTATAAACCTCAGTGTCTTGGCCAAGAGGGACCTCTAGTGAGTCATCAATGCATTCCCTCCCTATCCAGGGAGTTATTTCCTTATCCATCCACATTCCCTGGTGAAATCCTGTTGGCATAATCCCATAATGTCCATAATTGCTGTATTTGTTTCTTTCCAGGAGCTGAAGGAAAGTGGTGAATTGCTGCCTGTGCTGAAGGGGGAAAATTGATGGGGAGCAACATCAGTGGGAAGAGAAACCCTTGGAACAATTATTCATTTAGAGATTCTCTTGGAGCAATACACAGCTTAGCCCTGTGGAACATCAGGAGTAAAGAAAGACAGTAAATAAATAGTCTCTGTGTTTCACCACATTTAAAAATGTGTTTCCACTGGAGAGACAGAAATGTCCATTAAAATCTAATGCTCCCGAATTTTGGTGTTGGAACTTGCCGTGTGTTATTTGCAGCTGGATGTTCAAGAACTGAGTATGGACCCCACTGCCCATCCCAGAACTCTGCAGGGCTAAAGTGCAACTGGTTGGGTTTGGCTCAGCTCTCATTAGGGGAATATTAATGGACAATGTTGTGGAGCATCATAATTTCCTGTCCCTCTTAATTGTTTTCATGTCTAGTGAGCAAGGAGAATCCTGTTGGAACCTTGGTGCAGAGCAGCATTAGGAAGTTATTAACGAGTCCCCGCTCTGGGCTCGGCAGCCTCGTTAAGCAGCCCCAGTAATTGCTGGTTGCAGGTGTTTAACATGGGTTTGGGCAGGTTGAAATGAGCCAGCAAAGAGTGATTAGCCTGTTGGTGCTGCATCCTCAGTGATCCTTGGGTGACATGGAAAGGTGTGACTTTGGGAATGTGGGAATCCTTCACTGCTGGATTCAGAGGATTTGAGTGTAATCCTCCTTTGAATGCCTGAGCCTGCATTAGGAGTGGCCAGAACCTGTTCCTTGGCAGACCTTTCCAAGTGTGCCTGGAAAAAGAGAGGCCTGAGTGAGGCGGGGCAGAGTTTTAGGGAGCAAGTTTGGTGCTTTGTTCCTTCAATGCTAAATATAATCTAAGTCTTAGACCCTGAAACACCACTGGTGTTGGACCTGATCCCAGACTGGTAAAGCTTGGCTGCAGGAAGAAGGTTCTTACATGTGTTAAGGATTCCCAGTGATGGATACTTGATTCAGGTATCAATTCTTGAGGATTAGTCTTAGTAATTGCTATGAAGTAGTATATGGTGTAACTCTAAAACCAATTTTAATTGCTATAAAAAAATCTTGTCATGAAGACAAGCCTTAGCTAACCTCTCCAAGTGAACTGCAAGTGCATCCAGGCAGTTGTCAGCAGGAAAAAAATAATAAATTATATCAAAACATATCATCCCTATGGTGAAATTAGGAGTAAGAAGTTTTAATTAAGTACTAAATACCAAATGCTGTTTTCTCTGCAGTAGTTTTCTTCCAGAACTCACTGCAGTGGAATTTATTTGATGTTTATGGAGTCCTGTTAATGGATTTAGAGACATGCAGGAGAGCAAAAGGGAGTAACAATTTATTCTCTGACAAGGGATATTTTTATATATTCTTCCAATGTTGGATATTGGGATGGAATCCTTGGCTGGGAGGGTGGGCAGGCCCTGGCCCAGGTTGGACAGAGAAGCTGTGGCTGCCCCTGGATCCCTGGGAGTGTCCAAGGCCAGGTTGGACAGGGCTTGGAGCAACCTGGGACTGCACAGGGATAACTCAGTTGGGAATATTGTCCTACTGCCTCTGGAACAGGCTGATACTGGGGGCAAATTCGGCTTTATTTGGAAGAGATAGGTTTGTTGGCATCTGTAATGAGGTGCCTTAATTAATGAGGGAGAGGGAGGGCAGTGGGAGGTGTGGTTGGCAGCAGGGTGGTGCTGGGACTCATCCCTCCTTCCTGGGGCACACACGCCTTGCCTGTGCAAGTCCTGCCTGCTGCCCTCCCAAAGCCACTCCTCTGCCCTGGGGGAAAGGGCAAGCTGAATTCTGGGCTGCTTTTCTGCAGATCAGAGCAGTTTGGGCAATACAGTCACAGGGTGTTCCCAGAGCTGAAGCTGAAGGAGCTGTGCTGGGGTTCATCCAAGGGAAAATGAGTGCTTTGCACAGAAGGGAAAGAAAGGCCATGGAATGTTAAAGCTGAAGTGCTCCAGGTGAAGAGGTGAGTGAGGTCCTGAGCTTTTACAGCTGCTAAAATGTTCCTTTGCACTGGCGGAGGACTTGACATCAGCATTTGGATGCAGTTAACATAATTTATATCCTCCTTATTAGTATTTTTGTCCATATTTTGCAAACTTCTTGCTTGTCCCAAGATTGTTTTTTTCCCCTGCACTTTAATATTAGGATATAAAGAAAAAAACAATATTAGGATATAAGGAATATGTTAGGATGTAACCCCAATTTTAGGATAAGGGGGAGAAGGGGGGAAAAGTCTGCCCTGGGAAGTTGGAGCTCCCTGTCCTCAGTGATTAACCACTATGTGGGACTAAATATATTTAATAACTTCTCCTCTGTCACCTCCTCTCTGCTGGAATAAGGAACACTTTCAAAACCCTCTGAACCCTCCAGTTTTTAAAGGCAAGTGTCATCTGGCTGAGGCAGGTGATGCAATATTAGTTAAAAATTCACCTGGCAATACAGGAATGTTGGTTAAAGGCTTCTAGCAGGAGGAATTTGGTTCAGTTAATGGTTTTAATTAGGGGAGCATTTGATAGGAAGTAATCAGGATCTCATTTCATGGGGCTGAGGCAGAGGTGGAGGAAACAGTGACTCTTTCCCTCAAGTTGTAGTTCAGGGGTGGTGGCTCAGGTGAGACTCTGGAGCTTCTGGAAGGGCAGGCAGTGAATGTGGCTTTGAAGAGCCCGGGTTTGGCTCAGCCTGTGGCTTTGCCATCCCCGGGCAGGAGCGCCCTGCTCTGTCCCGGGTCCTGACCCTGCCGGGGTCACTCAGGGCAGTCGCTGCCCTTCCCTGCTGTGCACTCTGATCTGCTCTGTCCTGGTGTGTAGGCAGGGCAGCAGAACCCCCTCCCAGCCTGGGAGCACTGGGAAGCGGGGAACAAAATTAAGGATGGAGGAGTTGTTTGCACAGTCCTTACACCCTTGATAAAAAATCTTATTCCCACTATTAGTTCAGGGGCTGGGAGTCCTCCTGCCATCTCCTGTTTCCTGCTGTCGGTCCTCACTTGGCTCTATGTATGTGTGTGCGGTGTTTTCTCCTGTGCAAGAAGCGTCTGTGCCCAGCCAGACCCGCAGCCATAACCAATCCCAGGGGAACATGCCAGACTAGGGAAAACTGGGAAGTTCCCTGGAACTCAGACACCCATGAGCTCCCTCTGTGCCCCACGCCTGCTCCGGGATGCTCTGCCCCAGGGCGAGCGTGGCAAGAGGAAAATGCCGAGCCTTCATCCCCAGGCGAGTGTGCAGGAACGCGAGGGGCGAGCAGCCCGGGCGGGGCCGGGGGAAATGCGGGATTTGGGGGAAAATCCGGGATTTGGGGAAAAATCCCAGTTCTGGGCTTTTCCTGCCGGCTGCAGTACCGCCGATGGCCACGAGGCGGCGCTGCGCACCGCGGAGCGGGATAGCGGAATGGGAATGGGGCGGGTGGGATAACGGGATAGCGGGCTGGGAATGGGGCGGGTGGGATAACGGGGGGAAGATGGGTGCACGGGGCTGGGGATGCTGTGGGATAACGGGATGCTGGGGCTTGGGATGCTGCGGGGGGCTTGGCGGGATAATGGGGAACACAGGGTGGGATAACGGGGTTGCAGACTGGAGATGCTGCAGAGTGGGATGACAGGACTCGGAGGTGATTTTGGGGGGATGCTGTGGGTGGGCTAACAGGGAAAAG
The DNA here is from genome assembly GCA_035583185.1 of Anabacerthia variegaticeps. Lineage (NCBI taxonomy): Eukaryota > Metazoa > Chordata > Aves > Passeriformes > Furnariidae > Anabacerthia > Anabacerthia variegaticeps. Next base: position 34,698,969 of record JAWWEW010000166.1, read on the forward strand.
GGAAGGGTGTGGGGCTGGGGGCTCCTTAGCTCTGCAGCCACCAGGCTCAGCATCAGCTCTCAAACGTGGCTGTGCTGGGGTTGCTGTAAAGTTTAAAGCTTAATTTGTTCGTCGCTGTTCACAAAGGGGAACTCGGAGTCTTCAGCTGTTTCAGCTTAAATGCTGGGCAGTGGCAGCAGTGATTATAATAACGAGAGCGGCTCCCTTTGGCTGTTCTCGGGGTGCCTGAGCACAGCCTGGGGAGCCTCCGTGGGAGCAGCACTGTCCCGGTGGCTCTGCACCCCCGGGGTGCCCCGGGTGCCCCCAAAGGATGGACAGGCACAGGAGGTTTCCCTGCAGCCTGAAGGGCTCTGTTTAACAAGGATCCCAGCGCTGGGCAGGAGGGAGCTCTCAGGAGCACTGAAACTCGCGGCAGAGGAGCCAAGGGATGTTCGGGCTCGTGGCAGAGTCAGCCTGGCATTTCTGCCTACTCAGGGTCTGGGATGATCCCTCAGCTGAGCTGCCTTAACCGGGGACTTTTGGGATGCCAGTCTGGCTGCCCAGCACCGCACTCCAGGATCCTGGCATTGTACAGAATCCTGTTGGATTTGAATCCACTGCTGGTTACAGGAAGCTTTTGGTGTAATTAAGTGATGGCAACACATGTGGGTCATTATAGAATCCCAGACTGGTTTGGGTTGGAAGAGACACCAAAGCCCCTCCAGTGCCACCCCCTGCCATGGGCAGGGACACCTCCCACCAGCCCAGAGTGCTCCAAGCCCTGTCCAACCTGGCCTTGGACACTTCCAGGGATCCAGGGGCAGCCACAGCTTCTCTGGGCACCCTGTGCCAGGGCCTGCCCACCCTCCCAGCCAGCAATTCCTTCCCAATATCCCATCTCTCCCTGCCCTCTGGCAGTGGGAAGCCATTCCCTGTGTCCTCTCCCTCCAGGCCCTTGTCCAAAGTCAGGACGGCCTGTCTGGTCTTCACCTGGTTCGGGATGGAGATTCTGTGGACAGCAAAGCATGGCAGGAAAATCCAGTTATTTTGCCAGGACAGCTTAAAAATCTACACCAATTATTATCAACTGGCTTTTTTTCCCCACTTTCGTCCTTTTCCTGGGAATATGCTTGTGTAACACTAGATGGAGCCTTGTGTGCACGGGAGGAGCGGAGGAGTCTGGGGAGTTCAGAGCAGCATCTTCACTTCCAGCAGTGCCTTGTAAACGTGTTAATGCCATTACCACTGAAATCGGCATGATGTTTAGTGGGAAAAACATGGTGGGACAGGATTTCTTACACCTGCAGAGGGAAAAATCACCTGGTGTTTCCCTTTGCATGAAATGCACCAGCACTAAGAAGTAGAACAGTTATCCCATTCCGTACATATTGTCCCTGCCCATGGCAGGGGGTGGAACGACAGGGGCTTTAAGGTCCCTTCCAGCCCAAGGCAGTCTGGGATTCCATGATTTTGAAGGATGTGTGGAGGAAGGGTTGTGCTTTGAGAACGTGTAGATAAATGTAGAAATTCCTGTCTTTCAAATACCTGGCTGTCCACAGTCATTTGCTGCTGTCTTTCTTAGGAAAAGCAGTGAAAATATCTGTTATACTGTGCTTTAGTGGCAGTGCTGTGGTGGTTGGGGATGCGGTGCTGGGGGTGTTGCATTGGGCAGCTCTTCCCCATGTTATTCCTGCAGCAGCAGAGCAGTGTCATCATTCTGTGCACACACTGCCTCTGAGAGCACCCAAGAAAGCAGATTATGGAATATTAGTGTCATAGAAGATGAAATTGCAACATCATTATGGAATGAACCATGTCATCTTAATTATTCTCTGCCAATTCTAGACTGAATATAAACAACTTGGGCACCTTCCTGTCATCCAGAATGATGATGGGATAGCGAGAAAATGCAAATATAAACCAAATCTGTGGCAAATAACCTATGTTTGTACTGAGAGTGAGAACTGAGAGGGAAGTTCTTGTAGAATGTAGACGTTTTGGATAATATTTGGTGCTGGGTTGATGGTTGGACTTGATGATCTTAGAAGTCTTTTCTTAACAATTCTATGGTTCTGTGGCTTTTTGTGTGTGGTTTTCCTTTCAATGACCATTTTGATTATTCCTGGACTGCAGTAAATATAAGGCATTATCTCAGATTTATGGCATTATCTCAGATTTATGGTGCTATATCAGACTGAGCAAGGGATCAGGTCTTGCTGGCCCCTTGGCCCTGTGCCCACCCTGTGTCCCAGGGGCAGAGGTGGAATCCCTCAGGATGGATCCATGTGCTGCTGTAGCTCCTTCCCAGCCTCCCCTGCTCTCCACTGACCTAAAACAATCCTGTCAGCGTTGCTGCATTGCTATTCCCCACCTCCTGCAGGCTCCTAATGACTATATTGCCAAGCAGCAGCCTGCAGAGTGATCCCCAGGGCACCACACCATTAACCTTTCTTCACGCTGAGAATTGGCCATTTATTTCCATTCCCTTTCCTATCCCTTAACTTGTTTTAATCCATGACAAGGCTTTATCGTTCACCCCATGGTAACTGTGTTTCCTCTGCACAGGGAACTTTATCGAATGCCTTTGGAGTACAAGAGCTGGTCACACCTCCCTGTCCTTCACATTCCCTCTCTCTGGCCTCCTGAGAGTCTCCCAACAGGTAAAGGAGACTCAGATCCCAGAATGGCTTGGGTTGGAAGGGACCTTAAAGCCCATCCAGTTCCACCCCCTGCCATGGGTGGGACTCTGTGCTGGGCATGACTGAGGCCCCTCCAGGGCTGTGTCCAGTCCTGGGCACTCATGGAAGAGACATTGAGGGACAGGAGCGTGTCCAGGGAAGGGAATGGAGCTGGGAAAGGGGCTGGAGCAGCAGGAGGGGCTGAGGGAGCTGGGGGAGCTGAGCCTGGAGAAAAGGAGGCTCAAGGGGGACCTTCTGACTCTGCAAGTCCCTGCCAGGAGGGGGGAGCTGGGATGGGTCGGGCTCTGCTCCCAGGGAACAGGGACAGGAGCAGAG
>JAWWEW010000166.1:34712119-34727490 GCA_035583185.1 Anabacerthia variegaticeps
GGGAGTGTCCAGGGCCAGGTTGGACGGGGCTTGGAGCACCCTGGGCTGGTGGGAGGTGTCCCTGCCCATGGCAGGGGGTGGAATGGGTCCCTTCCAACCCAAACCATCCCAGGATTCTATGATCTTATACTTCTGAAAATAAATTTTCAGGTCAGACTAGAAAAATGCAAATATATTTATTTTTGGATGCCAATCTCTTGTTTGGTTGGTTTCCAGCTGAACATACTCCTTTCAGGCCATCCCATGACAGCAGGATACCTGAAGCTCTAAACCCAAACCAACATTGCTTTGTCAGAAGAAAATTTCTAGGTCAGAATAAAATTCCTTCAAGCTACATTTATGGCATAGATTCAGCCCTGGAACATGAGAGAAGTGTTGATTAGAAACATGGACCTTTGGAACAACAGGAGAGTTTTGTTTTCCAGGCTTTGCCCTCACAGTGAATTTGTGCACAGTCCAGAGTAAGAAATTCGAACAGTGAAGGTTAATTTTGGAAAAAGGCAGGCGGCTCTTGGGTAAATTGTTATTGTTGGTGGTTGTTCTTCGTTTTTGGTAGTTCTTGTTGTTTTCTTTCCTTCTGCAATTTGGGAAAAAATATATTTAATGTAAAAAAACCCAAAAAACACCTCTCCTTTCCTTTGGCTTTCCTTTCGCTGTTCCAGGGAAGCCCCACAAATTCAACTTTGGGTTGGATAACATCCACTTTCCTGCGAAAAAGAACCCATGACCTTGGCTGGTGTTTCTGAATGTTCCTGAATTGAGGTACATCCCAAAAGAATATCCCTGAAATACAGGGAAAGAAGGAATGGAGTTGTCTGAGACAGTTCACTTTTCCAAGGAATAACATTTTCCTCTGCCCCTTGTTGTCTGCACACGCAGCTCCAGGTGCTGCAGAGCCATTTAATGGAGAGGAGATTTGTTCCCTCCATTTCCCTTCCCATCTCTCCTCTTGGATCCGAATGACTCGATGACACCTGAGAAAATGAAGTGCCCTCTCGGAGCCTTTTTGGGAGGAGAAACCTGTGCCTGGTTAGGCGGTGTCTGTGGTGATAAATAACCCCTTGGCAAGCGCTGCTCTGGTTTTCCAGCCTGTTTTTCCCAGCAAACCTGCAGCAGATTGGCTGTAATTGCTCACTGCTCTCCATTAGTGGATCTCCCTCCTGGCAGCTCTTTAATAGTTTACATCTCTCGGGGCTAGAAATTACTATTTTAATTAAAACAATTTGTTTCAAATGGGGCTTCTGAATTCCCCACATGATGTTTTAGGAGCCTTGGGCAAAGAGCTGGAAATGGAGAGAAGCAACTGTTTTGAGGGTTTAGAGTGAGGCTGGGAGCAGGAATTAGGAATTTCACATCATTTCCAAGGCCTGGACTTGTGATGAGAGAGAAAAAACCTCCAAGAACCGAAATTTGGGAGGACTGAGATTTTTGTCTTCCAAACATTTTATTAATTCACCATGGGAAAAACTGTGCTGAGTTTGGAGAGTGCTCTCAGGAAGGTGGGGGGATTCTTGGGGTTGTCCTGTGCAGGGTCAGGATCTTTGGGGGTGCCTTGCAACTCAGAATAGTCTCTGAGTTTCAGCTTAATTTTGTTGTGTCCTTGTGCAGATTGAGAGAAACAAGGATTTGCTGGTGAAGGAAAGGGAGAGCCAAGAGAAGGGACCATGGCACAGAAATGCACTTGGGAAGTGGGATTGGCTAAAACCTCTGTGTCTGCCTGGGCACAGAGCTGGAGGAGGCTGGAGCTGCTTCCTCCATGGATAAACCCAAAAACTCCTGTCCCTGTGCCTTTAAATGTCTGAAGGGGTGATGGAAGAGCTCCCTCCATAATATCCTGTGCAGCAAAAGGATGCAAAAATTGAAAGTTTGGGATCACAAGGCTCAAGATAAGAAGTAGAAATCATGGAATCGTGGACTGGTTTGGGCTGGGAAGGACCTTAAGGATCATCCAGCTCCATCCCCTGGCACAGGCAGTGACACCTGCCTTTAGATCATAGAGGGAATAGTGACAGGACACAGGGAGTGGCTTCCCACTGCCAGAGGGCAGGGATGGATGGGATATTGGGAAGGAATTGGTGGCTGGGAGGGTGGGCAGGGGGTGGCACAGGGTGCCCAGAGAAGCTGTGGCTGCCCCTGGATCCCTGGGAGTGTCTCAGGCCAGGTTGGACGGGGCTTGGAGCACCCTGGGCTGGTGGGAGGTGTCCCTGCCCATGGCAGGGGTGGCACTGGATGGGCTTTGGGGTCCCTTCAAACCCAACCAGTCTGTGCCTCTCTGACCTGGTTCCCTTGGAGTGATGCCATTACCTGACAGGGCATAAACTTCACAAGCCCTGAGACTTAACCATCCCCTATAATGCCATTAAAAAAATAAATAAAAAATAAATAAATAAGATGTCCTTATATCCCCTTGGATTCAAGGGCAGAACCCTCCAGTGGCTCAGAGCCCCTCATGGCAGGTGACAGCCTCTCTGCTGCTCCCACCTCTGCTCTCCCATGTTTTCCCTGCTCCGAGGTGTCACTTCCCCACAGCCTCGAACAAGGTTCCCTTTCATTACACCTGGAGATTTCAGCTCATTGTCAGGATTTGTCAGACACTTCCAGCACATTTAGCAGGAACAAAACAAAAGCAAAGCATTTGCATGGTTTTCATGTTAACTTTGTTTTTTTTTTTTTTACAAGCAAATATCAAATTACAGTCGCTTTGAATGCAACTTGGTTTCATAACAGATTGTATATTGTGATTTTCTTCTTGTAGTCATAGACAGGTTGTGGAGGCAGCCTGGAAAACGGCAACCTGGAGGATGAGTTGTTTTGGGTATGTAATGGCTCTTGCCATGATTTATGTTACCTTTATGGAGACACAAGGAATTCTTTTGACAATTTAAATCCCTACACTGAAGTAAGTTGTTTTTTTTCTCCTGTGCTGTTAGTAATTTAGACACCCCCAGGATTTCAGAGCCTGGCTCACTCAGCTGTGTTGTGTGATGGGTTTTGCGTGGATTTTTGTGTGAAGTGGTAGAAAGATATCCAAGGAAAAGTGGAAACCCCATCCCTGGAAGTGTCCAAGGCCAGGCTGGGCAGGTCTTGGTGCAACCTGGGCTAGTGGAAGGTGTCCCTGCCATGACAGGGGGTGGGACATTGAAAACATGCTTATGAATCACAATTAATTATTCAATTGTCAAAAAATTCTGGATTGTTTGCCTATCAAGTGGAAATGAGCAGCAATGAGTGAGCTGAGCCTGGGAAAGTTTGTCTAGCAGTGAAAACTGGGGAGAAATTGTACAACTCAATAGCCCCTTTTCCTTGAGGATGTTTTGACTGGGCTTGACTTTTTGAGTTTTGATGGAGATTGAGATCAAATATGATGTCAGAGGTAGGGGAGTTGCTGCAAGGAATCAACCCAGGTCGGGATAAGACCAGAGATTTAGGAAACTTGACCTGTATGGTACAACAACAGATGGAAATCTCTCCTATAACCTCATCTGCTATTTTCTGTTATGTGCCTTTGGTCAGGATCCTTGGGAAGGTCACGGAGCTTGAGGAAACACACGGATTTGCAGCTGATGACTCTGGTTTAGGGACTGTCCATGATGGAGCCAGTAGTTTTGGTTGGCAGCCAAAGGTGTCTTTGTAAGAGCCGGAATGTGGTGAGTGTTTACAAACAGGAAAAATGATTAATGGTAAGGACTAGGAAATGTTAAGCTTAAACTCAGCTTTTAAAGTACGCAATCACAGATTCATTCAGGTTGGAAAAGTCCTCCAAGATCATCAAGTCCAACTTGTAAGTGATCCTCAGCTCACAAATAAAACCATTTATAAGGAAAATTCAGGAACCTATATCAATTATTTCCCCCTCCCTGAGTGTAGGACAGGATTTTTGTTTAATTTTTGGAGCCTACAATCTTAGGTTGATATACAGCTTCCAGCTGGAACAAGTAATATTCCCAAGTTATAAGAAGCTTATCTGATTGCCCTGTTACCTTCAAACACAAGTGTAGCTCCCTCAGCAGACCTATAATAACATTAATGATTATTTAATATCCTGCATAATATTATCCAGAAGAGAAAAATAAAATGAGCTTTCCATGCAGCAAGAAATGTTTTGTGGTTTTCAGTGTTGGTTTTAGGAGTTGGTTGGTAAAACCCTTCCTTTGAAGCTTTCCCAGTTTAATTTCCATTGCAGAAAGCTGCTTTCTTTGGAGCAACAATCCAGGAACAAACAAGCAAGCAATCCTGTAAAATTAATGGGATTAATTAACATGTACATGTATTTGGGAAGGATCCATTGCATAAAAGAGATTTACTCCCTCATCCCAGACTGAATAAATTTCCATGAATTTCCTGGGAGATTTTTAAGGCATTTTATGACCTTGTGTATAAAAGGAAACTTGGGATTTTGAACTTGATTAGGTTTAAGAAAATACTCAAATGAGCATATCCAAGTGTTTTGTAAAGCCTTTCTTATTATCTTTATAAGTTTATTATCTTTCTGAATAAATAGAAAAAAGAACTTACACGTTCTGCATTTCTGATTCAAAACAGAGAGAATTTTGTTCAGTAGTTTTTAGTAATAAGTTACCATTCACAGTTAAATGTCGAGACTGCCTTCAACCAAGAGCCCTCACTGACTGAGCAGGGTGTTTTTCTGAGTTTTGGTTTGTGGGGTTGGGTTTGGCTTGGTTTGGTTTCTTTCCCTGGACTCCAAGTTCGGAAGGGAAGGGTCCCCTCTTAGCTGCTGGCTGATTACTGGGTAAGGCATCCCAAAACAGCCAGGACACTGGGGGATTATCCATCCAAGGCTACTAAATAGGCAGTAACTGTGTTTGGCAATTTCTGAACTCTGGGAGGGTATTTGAGAGGGACACAAGGAGGTGTGTTCCCTGTTCTTTCCCTTTTGGTGGCTGTTGGGAGGGTATTTGAGAGGGACACAAGGAGGTGTGTTCCCTGTTCCTTCCCTTTTGGTGCCTGTCCACTGTTGGCCTCTGCCCCAGCCAGGAGAAGCCCATGTTGTCATTAGGGAAAGAGAGGGGCAGTGCACAGGGATCTGGAACTGTCCTCCCCTGTCAGGGGAGCCCCAGGCACTGTCTGTGGTGACCTGCAGGCAGCAGCTCTCCCACCTGCCAGGAGACACTGGGCATTGAGTGCCAGGAATAATTCAGCCCCCTGGCCTTTGGGAGGACACCTTGTTCTGTCTTCTTATAGGTGAAGAAACCTACAGAACAAGGGCAGTGAGAGCAGGAGACCAACCTCCTCCTGAGTGCAAGAGGATGAGAAGAGCCCTTCTTTTAGAGGGCAGAAGAATCGAGGTGTTCAGTGCAGGTCACCCAGGTGCTGGCTGGCAAACCCCCTGGCCTGGCTGTGGGTGAAGGAGCAGCAGCTTCTCTTCAGCATGTGCTTCACTGCAACGAGAAAAACAACAAAAAACACCATTTGAGGTAATTTCAAACTATTTACTTTTCCAATTTGGCTACTGAACTGAAAAATCAATTATTTCTACAGCTCTGCTGGAGATCTTGGGTTGAGTTCTCGGTTTGTCTGCCAAGGCTGCAGTGAAAAACATTTTTAAGGCTGTGTGAGTAAATCAGCTGCTGGTGTGTTTTCCATGCTGCACTCCCAGCCTTTGGACCAGATTGCATTGTTTTGCTGGTCCTTGCTGTGAGAAAATATCCACAGAAAATGAGATTTCAGTTCTGGGAACTGGAGTCCCTTCCAACCCAAACCACTCTGTGACTCTGCCATGAAATTATTTTTATGGCCCATCAGCTGACAACACGTGGGTCTGTCATGTAGAACAGTCCTTGTCCATGAGATGGGTCATAATAAGTATTGTAAATAGGTACAAACTCTTCTGATGGGCATTTCTGTGCCCACATTCTCCAGGGAAAGTTTAGTGAGGGCTTTCTTGCCCCTTCCTGCCCAGTCACACCCGGGAAATTGGTGAGATAAAATACCAGTCTGAGAGATTATGGTAAATATCAGGAATTCTCTGAATTCTCATAGGACATCCTGGGCTTTTGGAAACCCTCTGGAACTGCACAGGCCACCGGAGAGAGCATTTGTTGCTCTTGTTTCCTGGTTTTCTGGTGTTCCTTTGGGTTTGCATTGTGGAACAGGTTCTGGACACTTAAACATTTGCATGTACAGACTTGTCCTGTGCAGAGGCAGCTCTGAAATAACCTGCCTTGTTCCCACAGGTAATTGCAACTGGAATTGGCTCTGTTTAGAAGAATCAAAAGGTCAGTGTTGAAATACTGGGTAAAGAAAGTGAAGTTTGGGTATTTATGCCTGGAGTTTGTCTGGAAGGAGCTCCAAGGTCTCCCCAGAGCCTTCTCTTCTCCAGGTGAGCCCCCCCAGCTCTCCCAGCCTGGCTCCAGAGCAGAGGGGCTCCAGCCCTGAAGCATCTCCGTGGCCGCCTCTGGACTCACTGTTGTCCCCAGGGCTGGATGCAAGAAGGTGGATTGGGAATGACAATTTCTGTCTCTCACAGCAGGAACCTTCCAGGGATGCTGTGCCTTGTACAGTGAAATTCCTGAGGGAAAAATAGATGGCAAAACCCATTGCATCACGCCCTGAAAGGAAAGCAATTGGAGTGCTTCACTAACCTGTGGAACTGCTAAAGGGTACCTGAAGTGGAAGAGTAAAGTGGGGCTTAGCAGAAGTCATGGAGGATAAGGTCATCAGTGGCTGGTGAAACACACAGAGATCCTGGTCCATGATCTCCATCGAGCTGAATGTGCAGGTTGCTGGAGCTCAGCAGGTGTGTCTGGGGGGAGTGGCTGTGGCCACAGTGCCATTCCCTCACTCAGCAGGGAATGGCCACCTTGAGCTGGTGTTGGGTTACATAACCCTTGGAAATACCTTCCTTTGGGGCTGTGAGGGATGAGGTTGTCTTGTTCAGAGATTACAAATGGCAGAGGAGACATTATAACAACAGCCCAGCTGGAGTCACTGATACACCACGAGACTCATGAATTATAACAGAGTCCCCAAAGCCACCAGCCCTAGAGATCTGAACCACCCGCCCCCCCCGCCCCACACTGGGGAATGAAATGTGTAATGTCATTTGACTTCTGTCACTTCATAGACATGTGGCTGCTAAAAATGTGCTCCCAGGCTGATGAAATCGCAGCCTTGTTCTCTGTCTCATTCATTTCTGAGCAGAATAATTGAGTATTTTCCCTAGGAACAGGTAAACTCAGCAGAGCTGAAGCCAAACCTAATTAGGCAGATGTTTAAATTTCCTGAGTTAATAACAACAAAGTCAGGAGCGCTGTGAATAAGGAACTTAGGCAGAGTAAGACAATTCAGACAGTAGTATTTCTACAATATCAGAAGACCCAGACTTGGTTGCATTTAAAAAAGAAATGACTGCATTTGCAGGGGTTTTGTGCACAGTTTCCAACCTGTCTGTTCAGTCTGTTCCCTGAGTGAAGCACCTCATTGATATGGACTCTGCAGAGTGGCTGAGGAGGTGTAGGTGTGACTCTGTCAGAGTTCACACGGATTTCTTGGTTGCCAGCGGTGTTATCTTTGAAGAGTAAATTACAGAAAAGAGAAAGACAAAGAAAAGTGAAAGAAGGAAAAGAAAAAAGGGGTCCATCAACTTTCCCATGAAAAATAGTCTCTTGTGCCAAATAAACAAGGTGCTGTCATGGCAGCACAAGATAAAATGAGTGTTGGGTAAATTAGGAACTCGTCAAGGAAGGCTTTAGCATGAAGATTGTACAAGGCATCTTGGAAGGGCTCCGACTCAGCATTTGATGGACACATCCCAAATGAGCCACTGGTTTGTCTCTCTGTATGAAGGATGGCTGAAGGTAAGGGGGGAGGGGCTGGTCCTGCTGCTGGAAACTCCAGAAATTGCTTGCTTTGCTTAATGTGTATTAATTTATGGCACGGAGCCCCCATCAATAAAGGGAGCAGGTGATGCAAGAGAGAAACATTTCTGTGTATGCACAAGGTGCGATTCCCTACAGAGCCAGCAGGAAAAGTGGGAGCATCCAGGATTTTTCCAGCAGTTTTGTTTCAGTTTTGCATGTTTTCTTAGGAATGGTGGGCACAGAGCAGCCTTTGGAGCAGAGCTCTGAGTGCACCTGGTCACCTGTGGTGCATCTGTGCTCCCTCACATAGTCTGGAGAAAGGAACTGGCTCTTAATAAATGTAAAAAGAGCCCAAAGGTCTCCCCTGGGTTCTGTGCTTCCCTGGGGATGGGGCCTCTCTGCCTGTGTGACATTGGCTGTGTTCCTCTTCAGTCACCTTGTTTCCTTGGAGAGCCTGCACAGTCCATCCTGGCAGAGAACTCACTCCACATGTTGCTGTACATCTGGAACGATGTTGTTTTACAGGCATGGAATCCCAGACTGGCTTGAGTTGAAAAGGATCATCTCATTCCACCTCCTGCCATGGGCAGGGACACCTTCCAGCAGCCCAGGGTGCTCCAAGCCCCGTCCAACCTGGCCTTGGACACTTCCAGGGATCCAGGGGCAGCCACAGTAAGAAGTGTTTTTTCCAATCCCTCTTTCCATCAGTGGCAGATTCTCAGCTCCCTCCAGAGGTGGACATTGATGGTGAGAATGGGCAGTCTGTTCCTGCCTTCATTGTGTTTAACCATTCCTTGGTTTCCTTAAAAGCCTCTCTCTGATGATGGACTGGAGGAAAAATGCTCCTGGTCATCCATGCAGAACCTGGATCAGCCTTGTCCATGTGCCTGTTGGCAGCTGCAGGTTTGTAAAGGACATTTTCCCCTTTCCAAAGCCACTGGGTCATTCACATACAGATGTCCACTCCTGGTTTTCACTGTCTTTTCTACTAATCCTGGTGAGGAGGACACCGAGGGTTATGTCCACACCCTTCCCATTCACTGGAGAATGATCACATTGAACTTCCTTTTCTGTCCAGAGAGTGCAAAATAGCACCTCATATACATATTAATTTATAGTGGAAGGCCACGTGAAGGAGCAGGAGAGATGTCAGGGCTGGTTTGGGGTAATTTTGGCAGTGTGAGAATTGTACCAGGAGCTTTGCACAGGACCCTCAGAGCCAGAGAAGAATTGCAGTTTGTTCCTGCCTTGGGAACAGGCAGGAGTTTCTGGAGTTTACACAAGTTTGGGGGTTATTTCTCTATAAAATGCCAGTTTTTAGCCTGTTCTGTGGAGCTACCTCAGGAGCTGCTGGGTTACTGGCATTGCAAGAATTCAGTTTGGTTCCAGGGATGCAAGATTGTCCCAGGCAACAAGTGACAGGACGAGAGGAAACAACCTCAGGTTGTGCCAGGGGAGTTTTAGGTTGGATACTTGGAAAAATTTCTTCATGGAAGTGTTCAAGGAACACATGGATGTGGCATCTGGGGACATGGTATGGTGGTGCTGGTTGAACTTGATGAGCTTAAAGGTCTTTTCCAACCTAAATGGTTCCATCTTTCTGTAGATTCAGAAATAATTCCAGGAGAAATGCCCTGCACTCCTATAAAACTCATCTGTATTCCAGAGGTCATCCCAGCCATTAAATAATGAAGGCAGAAGGTGCCAATAATGTGACTACAGTGAGAAAATAATCAGATAAGATCACGAGTTCTTGCTATTTTCTCTTGGCCCTTGATGTCCAGAAATCAATCCTGGCTATTCAGAGGGTCTGAGGTTTAAAATCATTTTACTGCATTCCTGAGCTTCCCCAGGAGGGCCTGGTACTTTGGTTTCCCAGCTCCCTGGGGGCTTGGGGGTCATTTTTACTGTTGTTATCAGGGTTGTGCTTGAGGCTGGGTCTGGAGCCCCCTCACAGGGATCTGATTGTCCAAGTGCAAAGCTGGGCCATGGGTCCAGTGCCTGGGACCAGGGAGGGAGTGGGTGAAGGGCTCTGTGTTTGTGCAGAGAGAGCAGTGAGGTAAAAAGGCAGTTCTCTTTAGACTTTGGATGCCAAAATGTGCAGTTATGCTCTTCCTCACTGCCATAACTCCCTGTGGAGCTCCACCCTGGGCTCCAGTGTCTCCCTGTGATGGAAAATGAGCAAATGCTACTTTTGTGTAGCTGGAAAATGCCCTGGCAGGACCAGAAGCTGGAGCCTGGGAAGCTGCAGGGTCCTGCAGTTGAGGTTCCTGGTGTGCTGGCCAGTGTGCTGTGGCTGCTCCAGCTCAGCCCCTGCCCTCGGTCCCTGCCTAATGGCCAGACAAACAGAGGCACATTTGAAGAGGAAGGCTGGCTGGAATGATGCTTCCCACAGCTAAATAATATTAAAAAGAGAAAAAGCCAAACAAACAGAGAAGGGATTTTGCCTCAAGGCTCCTCAGAACAGTATACTTGGTAAATGACTCCAAACCTCAAGCTGGCCCATCTTCCAAGCCCAGGGGAATTTGCTTCCCTTAAAACAATTAAAAGCTCCACACCAGCTGTGGTTCAGCTCTGATTTGTATTCTGTGTAGTTTTCTCCTTTTTTAGTTTGTTTTTAAGGTCTGTTCATGGCCACTTTTTTTCCTTTCCTCCTGCTTTCCTGGTTCACAGGAGTGGTTGGGATTGCAAGTGGCAGCTCTGGCAGGGGGGCATTGTTAACCTGTTTCTGGTTCAAAGCCTTTCAGTCATTCTTCCCCTGAGTTTCTGCACAATTCCCAAGCTGATGTGTGAGATCCTGGAGGGTTCACTTGGATACTCTGCAGAGGCTCCAGGAGAGGGACCTGGGACAAGGCATGGAGGGACAGGACACAGGGAATGGCTTCTCACTGCCAGAGGGCAGGGCTGGATGGGATATTGGGAAGGAATTGGTGGCTGGGAGGGTGGGCAGGCCCTGGCCCAGGTTGGGCAGAGAAGCTGTGGCTGCTCCTGGATCCCTGGGAGTGTCCAAGGCCAGGCTGGATGGGGCTTGGAGCACCCTGGAACAGTGTAAGGTGTCCCTGCCCATGGCAGGGGTGGCACTGGATGGGCTTTGGGGTCCCTCCCAACCCAAGCCATTTTGGGATTCTCTGATACTGAACCCTGCAAGGCAGTGGAGCATCATCTGGTGGCAGGAAAGCCATAACGGACCTGCTGTGCTGCAGGGCATGATCATATCTGTCAGCAAGGAGGCAGCAAGGGTGCTTTTCCCCGAATCATGGAATCATTAGGGTTGGAAAAGCCCTCTAAGATCACCAAGTCCGACCCTCATCCAGCACCACCACATGTCCAGCACTATCCATGTCCTCTGGTGCCACGTCCAGAACACCTCCAGGGCTGGGGACTCCACCACTCCCCTGAGCAGCCTGTTCAGTGCTTGACAACCATTTCCATGAAGAAATGTTTCCTATTATCCAATCTAAACCTCCCCTGACACAACTTGAGGCTATTTTGCATAACACCATTTTGACATACAAATATATTATGAAAAATCATCACACAACTGTCAGAGCTGTGGTCAAGTGGGTTCATTAAAATCTGCACAGTTATTCATAGCAGTAATTTTCCCTTCCAAGAAGAAGCTTCAGTGTTTGCAGAGTGTCAAATAACCTCGAGGACACTCCTAATTTTTCTGGTGGGCATATATTTTAGATAATTAAATTCCTGAAAGGGAGCATGCTAAGCCTAGTCAAATTAAAAGAAAGCACACTCGTGGATTTGGTTTGTCCTCAGTGTGACAGAGAAAAAAAACCCAGTGATTTTATTGGTTATCTTTTTTAAGGTTGTAGGTGTTTGAAACTGCTAATACCAATTTGTGTTTCTCCATCTGCAAGTGAAATCCATCTGCTTGCAGAAATTGTATTTGCACAGCCCATAATCCTGCCGAGCCTCAGATATTGGAGATTGGGGCTATAATGACGCTGGAACCCATTTTTATTAAGAACCAGGAATTGAATTAGATAATTATATTTATTGATGGGAAATTAAATTTAACAACTGAGAATTGCCTTAAGTTGGCATAGCAAGATTTCCATGGCTCCGAATGTGAAAAGTTTCTGCTTTAGTAGATGCTTTGAAGCTCATAAGACACAACCTGGTGTTCCTGCCTGGGAAAGGTGATTTTTTGATCCTAACAGTTCAGACCAGCTGACTGGTTTTTTCTTCATGAATGAAACATGTATTTTTTTTATTTGAACAGCCTTCCAGAGGTTCAGTATCATGACACAACCCTGGAAAATGTGGATTTGTGTACATGACATTGTCTCTGAGCGGGGCTGATGATTTTTCCTTTTCCAGCCCTGTGTTCTTTAGCCCAGTCTGATGTCATCCAGCCTGGAATTTTCGAAGTTGCCTTTCTCACTTTGGCATCTAGTTATGGAAGGACAACAATCCTGGCTCGCTTTCCCATGGAGCAGGGCTGGGGTGGAAGGATGTTGAGGCCACAGGATGAGCTGGGAAAGGTAGAGGGGACCCATGGGGTGTGACAGTGGGGGTTGTTGAGCTGTGGAATGGACAACCTTGTGTTGGGCCTGGGACATCAGCAGGGACTCTGTGAGTTGTCTGAAAAGATTCCTTTGTCTCTCTGGTGTAGCTTGACATGCTGGAAGGGGCTGCCCAGAGAGGGTTGGAGTGCCCAGCCCTGGAGGTGCCCAAGGCAGGACTGGCCGTGGCACTCAGAGCTCTGGGCTGGGGGACAAGGTGGGCATGGGGCACAGGGTGGGCTCCCTGGGCTGGCAGGGCTTTTCCAGCCTCAGGGATCCTGGGGTTCTGTGAGCTCTCCATGCCCTGCAGCTTCTCTGCTGGCCACGACACCTGGGTGGGGCTGCCCGGGATCCCAGAGGGACACACAGGGACTCATGGAATGGTTTGGGTTGGAAGGGACCTTCTCCTAATTCTCATTATTCCCAATATGGCTCTTAATTGTCCTTTCCCTTTCCCTCTTCGTGCTTAAAGCTCCTTCCCATCAGGTACATCTCCCATTCATATGCTGACAACAGTCTTTTTAAACCCAAAATAGCCTCCTTGTTATTTCACTGCCTTTTTCTTTTTGTACTTTTCATTTCTTGAGAAGAAAATGTTCCTGCAAAAATCCAGCTATTGAGACCCATGGAGTTCGTTCATAAACTGTTCAGTTCTACCCCTGTAATTACTTTTCACTCATGTTGTCTTTCCTGAGCTCATTGTCTTTGCTGTTATTCCAGATTTATCTATTTCAATATTTCAGCCCTTGTTTTTATGGCTTTTGGATTGTTCAGTGATCTTTGATTGCATAATTGAATTATATTTTTCTCTGTTCTTTCAAACTTTGGATTGGTGGGCTTGGCTTTTCTTTTGGCCTCTTCAAGGTTTTTTGATTGATTCCAGCAAGGATCTATCTCTTATTTTTCTTCATAGTTCCCTTTATTATCTCTATAAAACCTCCTGTGTCAGCTCAGTTGAGCACAGTCTATTTGTCCCTGGGAAAAGGCAGCCACCCAGTTTATGGTACAGCACATTTTGTGTAAAGAAAAGCTTTAACTTTTTCTCTTGGATTTGGAAAGCTGATGTATTTTTTTCCAGTTGATTTCAGCACCATTATTCTACTGGAAGAATAGAACACACATAAATTTTAAGAGTTTAATTTCAAACTCAGTGTTTCTCCCATGGGGTGGGGCATCCTGAGGGGGCTGTGGGACCCTCCGGTAGAGATACCTTGGACCACCCTCTGGGAATGGTGGCCACTGGTCACCCTGGGACTGAGACACTTTTCTGGGGTCATTAATTCCTGACCCTAAGCTGGGAAGTCTTTTTTATCCCCCCCGTTTTCTGTCCCTCACACACACATGGAACATTGCTCATTGTTAGCAGAGGTTGGTGTAGTTCCAGTGTAACCACCCACCTGCCCCTGCTTCTTTCCTGGCCCACTCTTTGCTTCACCACTTGAGTAAATTGATGAGGAGAACAGGGGCATAAATAGCCTGATCAAGCCAAGAGCACACACAGCTTTCAGGTGGTTTTTAACCCCTAAGGATTTATGGATCATGGTCTCCAGCAGCCTGGGGAGAGCAGAGGCTCAGTGATTTATTCTGTAACAAAGCTGTTGAGTGTAGGGTAACAACAGCCATGGCTCCATTTAGGTTTTGCAACTCATTTTCACTGTGGGTAATTATCTTTGGGACATCTTACTTCACCCTTTCCCTCTCTCTTCTTCTTTGGTTTTATGTGATTCTCTTTCTGCTCCTGTTCCAGGAAAGGCTTCCTGAGAATTGCTGTATTTTTCTTGGGAAAGAATAAGTCCTAACAGCCCACTCAGCCTCAGCACCATCTAAATAAGTAATGATGGGCATCTTGTGATCAGCCCCACTGCATAATGGGGACCTTCTCAGGGACTGTCTTTGTCCCTAAAAATGTACCATTTCACATCCAAGACAAAAAGAAGAGAAAAAGGGTTCTCAATCTCCTTTGGAGTGTCTAATTTAGGTATTTTTGAGTCCATCTCCCTATTTCACCAGAGGCTTTTAGAGAACTGAGGCTGCTTATGTCCCAAGTAACACGGAAATGGTGCCTGGATTGTACCTGGAGTGGTTTTACTGGATGTTCCTGTATCTGCATCTCACTGGGAGAGGAACTGCCCTGCCCTTCCTTTCTCAAGACTCTTTCAGGTGAGGTTTTACTGGCAATGTTGTTTTTTTTTTTTATTTTGGGTTTTTCATTAATCACAGAATCACAGAATTTGCTGAGCTGGAAGAGACCCACAAGGACCATCCAGTCCAACCCCTGACCCTGCACAGACACCCCAACAATCCCACTCTGTCCCTGTCCCATTGTCCAAACCCTCCTGGAGCTCTGGCAGCCTTGGGGCTGTGCCCACTGCCCTGGGGAGCCTGGGCAGTGCCCACCACCCTCTGGGGGAAGGACCTTTCCCTGAGATCCCACCTAACCTTCCAACAATTGTAGTGCTGAACCTCCTGTGCCTTTTGCAAGTCACATTCCTGCTGTAATTCCCTCTTTTTCAGCACACACTGGATAACACTGGCTCATGGGCTGGTTGGGTTCAGAAAGAGGGAGTGCTTGGAGATGAAATACGTTCCTTGTCAGGGGCATGAAGTGTCTGTGGATCCTTTGGTTAAGAGATGGGAAAATCTCCAGCAAAACTGCACATGGAAACAGGATTAGTGGTGGCAGAGCAGTTGGACTCGGTGGCCTCCAAGGTTTTCCTAACCTTATTGATTCTGTGATTGAAAGAAAAGGAGTATTTCCTGGTTCTACAGCTTCTCTGTTTAGCTGGTTTGCTGCTGTTCAATAATTGTCTTTTAGTTTCCACAGAATTTTCTCACATGGCTTAGGGGACAAGAAGCATTTGGGCAAGACAGGCAGGATTCCTTTTCCAAGGCTGTGTTTGCACTGGGCTTTTCATCAGAGAGTCACAGACTGGTTTGGGTTGGGAGGGACCTCTAAGCCCATCCAGTGCCACCCCTGCCATGGGCAGGGACACCTCCCACCAGCCCAGGGTGCTCCAAGCCCCGTCCAACC
>JAWWEW010000166.1:34757643-34767731 GCA_035583185.1 Anabacerthia variegaticeps
CAGGGATCCAGGGGCAGCCACAGCTTCTCTGGGCACCCTGTGCCAGGGCCTGCCCACCCTCCCAGCCAGCAATTCCTCCCCAATATCCCATCTATCCCTGCCCTCTGGCAGTGGGAAGCTGTTCCCCCTTGGCCTGTCACTCTTTGAATCAGTCAGAGTTCATTTTTCCAAGGCATTAGAAAATACCTTTTATCTTCATGATTATAAAAATACCCAGCACACACCTAAAGAATAATTACTGTTAGTTGGAGAAGACATCCCCCTCCCTCCAAGTAGCCAGAAATCTATGGATCTGAGGAGTAATAATGCAAAAATGGGATCAACTGAGAAGAGAATAATGACCACAGACAGTATCTTTGAGGCAGGACGAAGGGAGAGATACCCTGACGTGCAGTGGGGCTGTGCTGGGTCACTCCAGCCATGAATCCCACCTGTGGAGTCACAGTGCCCCTTCTGCTCCCAACATCCTCAGAACTCTGATGGATCTCCGTGGAATTTGCACACAAATTGTGAGTGGGAGGAGCCCCCTCTGGTTTTCCATCTCTCCAGTGAACACCATGGGACCTGTGTTATTTTACCCATTATTTCATGGGAACACAGAATATCCTGAGTTGGAAGGGACCCCCAGGGATCATCCCGTGCAGTTTCTGGCCCTGCACAGCCCAAGAACCCCACCATGTCCCTGAGAGCATTGTCCAAACACTCCTTGAACTCCAGCAAAGAAACTCTTCCCAAAGAAACTCTTCCAAGAGTTTTGAAACTTAACGCCCCTAAAAATCGGCTTAAAATATTTCTTAATTAAAAAAGTTAAATATTTATTTATACAAATATGATGAGAAAAATCTCATGCAGACTTTTCACAGACAGCAACAGAACCCAGACTGGGATGGCTTTACAAAAGGACGTGGTTTTGGGGACGCTGGGGGAGAAGTGTCGCTCTCGCCCGCCCGGAGCGCCGCTCACGGGGGGTGGGAAGTTCTGAGAGTTTTCCTATGGGAAATATGCCAAGATTTTCACACTCTGCACCAAGATTAACAATTAATATCTGATTACTACTACTCAGAGGACTGGACAGAGATGTATGAGCAGCGGGTAATGGATTCCTGTGACCACTAGACCTCCACACATGGGAACGCAGAAAGTTGCCCAAAGATTGCTCAAAATAATTCTCCTAACTGATGAAAATACCTTGAGATGGTTATGGATGGCATTTGCTTCTGCTTAATTATAAACCTGCACTGGATTCATAATTTGTGTATATTACAAGTAATTTGCATAATTAAAACAATTAAGGGATTGACATATCATGGCAATTAGAAATGCATCAAACTCTGGATGTTGTACAAAAGAGAGCTTCAATATGAAACATTAATTCTTTGAGAACAAAATATCCTTCAGATTCCTGCAGAACAGCCTTCACAAATCCAAGAGATGGTCACCAAACTGCGTTTAGAGCAGGTTTTTCCCTGGGAAACCCATTCCTTGAATGCTGTTGAACGTTGAATCCTGAACTCCTTCTCCTTCCTTTGAATTCCTCCCTGCAGTCACAGCCCGGGCTCGTGTCTTTATTGACAGTTTCTGGAGTTCTTATCTCATTTTCCGTAGCCTTATCCTGTTTTCTTTGTCCCTCTTTTTAAGAATAAGTATGAACTGATTGAAGAAATGCTCCTGGTCCTTCTTCTTCTGGACGAGGCGGAACCGCTGGTCCCGGCCGTATTTCTCCGCGAATTCCTTAAACGTCGTCCTGCAGGAAACAGAGACATTTCAGAGCTGGCACTTGGCCACGCCACCCTGGGGCTCCTTGACCTGCACCTCAGTGTTCCAAACAGGCACCAGAAATGAGGGGTGTGCTGCCAATATGTGACAGGACTGGGACGGGGCAGGAAAGCAGGACAATGCCAGAGCCACCCGGGCTTTGGACACGTGGCCCTCCCTGCAGTGGTTAAGGTCCATTCTTAGTGGGAACCTGGAGTGCCAATTGGCACTCTGGACACTGTTCCATCACTACCACATCACTCACAAACCAATGGCAAGGCGTTTTTTATCTAAACTGCTGGATATTTTACATTTCCAAGGTGTACACTCTCCTAGCAGAGTTTTCTCCCTTCATTTCCTTTTAGGCTGCACTCCCAACTCAGTGTTTTGAAATTACAAAGACTGGTGATTTATTTATCCCACTGTGCACCTAAATCAAGCCAGGCACTATTGCAGGGAGACAAGCTTCGTCCCTGCTGCATCAGAACCAGTCCCAGCTTAAATGTCCCTGTCCTGTCAGCCTGGGCAGTTCTTTCCTTGGAAACATCATGGCTGGAAGCAGCTTTTAAGTGCTACATTAGCCCAGAATATTCCCAGTTTTGTTGCAAAATCCTTCTTATAATAATAATTATTATTATCCAGCCCCATATGCTGTTTGTATCTAGGTGTCTTGGCAGGGCGTGCTGTATAATTAATTACCTGCATATTTCAGTAGAGAAAACTGTAATTTCTTACTTCCAACTACATGTTTATAATCCATAACCCCTTATTTCCATCTAGTTCACAAATGAGAAGCACTGCCCTGAGCACTGCATTTACTGTTGTGCAGGTTGGATCCCTCACTTGGAAAACAATGTAAAAATCAATGATATATTGGATGCTTTATTTTAACTAATCAGATAATTGCAGAATCACAGAATGGTCTGGGCTGGGAGGAACCTTAAGGATCATCTCGTGGCAACCCCAGCCATGGGCAGGGACACCTCAGACTAATTAAGAATACACAGTAAAATACTGGGGAAGGAGTGTCAGCACAGCATTGGAACAGCTCGCCATGAAGAGCAAGCTCAGTGTTCCAGCACTCTGGGCTGACAGGCTCAGCCTAGAAGAGAAAGCTTATCCTGTCAAGCCTTCCTAAGGCAATGCCCACCTTGGAGACAACTTGGATTCTTCAAGAAGCTTTTTAAATTCTTCTTTGGCCAACAACAGCTTGTTCTTCTTCTCTTTGTACTCTTCTCTGATCCGGGTCTTGACAAACTGCTCGAAGATCTTGCCGGGACAGGGGAACAGACACAGAGTTATTACCAAATCCTGCCTGGTGTCTGAGCCTGACCCAAACTCAGGGACTGCAGTCCCACCTGCCCGAGGCTCCTGCAGCCTGGGCTGTGCATTCCCACAAAGGGAGGAGCCGGGAGAAGGCACAGTTTAGAGAGACAACCTCTCCATCCAAAAATGAATCACAGTTCCCTCACATTTCCTGCCTCCAGCATTAGCCTTGTGCCCCTGCCCAACCACCTGCAGTGCTTCAGTTTGGATCTTGCATCTTTCCAGCTGCCTGGAATTCCTGAAAATGTCTCCAATGCCAAACAGCAATATTCTGTCTGTTATCCAAAAAAACCTGAAGATCTTTCAAACACCACGAGTTTGGACATGATCCTCAGGCTCCCAAAAGCTTTAATGTCTTTGGAATGATCAACAACCTTCCTCTAACAGTGTCTGGCAGCAAAACAGGGGGCAGGACTTTTGGTGTCTTGGAAAGGATTTAAGGAGCTCACTATGTCACTACATCCTGCCAACTGCCTTAATCCCATTTTTAATCCCCAAAACCTGGCTGGTTTCACGCTCCAAATGCTGTAACACACTAAGCTGTCCAATAAAAGGAGCTGCTCCTCACATTTCCCTGAGTTTTCCATGTTCACTGTCCTCCTCACCAAGTTAATTATGAAATCCATGGAACTACCACAGAGCAATCTCACCAGCCACAAGGATGTTCAGGTGCAAATCTACATCCCAGGAAAGCTGAAGCAACCAAACTACAACTGGGATTTGGGAAACGTGGAAAAGGGAAGAAATAGCACTGGAAAAGTAAATATTAAAAAGTGGCCATGAAAGAATCACAAAAAAACCCCCACAAAAAACCAAAACAAAACAAAAAACAAAAACCAAACCAAACCAAAACCAAAACCAAAACAAAACAAAAAAAAAAACAAAACCCCCCAAAAACAAGAAACAAAAAATCAACCAACCAACCAAACAAAAAGTGAAAGACCAAGGAAATCTAAGTGCAATTGAATGTAAGATGGAAAAAATGGAATAAATAAAGCACGTGACACTGGCTTGGCTTTCCTTTCCTTCCTTTGTCCCTTTTCCTCCTCTCTCCCTCCCTGTCACCATTTGTCCCTCCCTCCTCCCTTTCCTTCTGAGCCACTTTCCCCTCTAACTGAGTTTCCCTCATTCCCAAAGCCCCCAGCTCTCTCTCGAGGCCACAGTCACCACCCATGAAGGGGGATATTTCCATAAACCTACATATCATCTTCCACCCATCTGAGCTGCACTTCCACAAGCACTTCCATTAAATCAGGAATTAAATCATGTCTAACTTCCTTCTAAAGTGAATTCCTGGGGGGAAATAGGGTGCAATTAATGGCACTACTATAATGAACCTCTGGAAATTGTAACTTCACCTGGCACATGTTCCCAAAATTCCTGTTTTCCAGGACACAACCACCAATGGCTCTCCTGCAGCTCCGTTCCTGCTGCTCTCAAAACCCCCCTCCACCTGACGACAGGTCCACACTCCCAGGGTGACACCTGCTGCTCTGCACAGCCCTTCCTGGAGCACTGGATGTACCAAAACCCCAGGGACACTCAAGGGACACATTATGGGACATTTGTTCATGGTGCATTTTTAGATCTCATTCCCAAGGCTGATATAATGGAAGAAGAAACGTGTCCTGATTGACTCATCAAGATCTAGGTGTTTTCCTTGTTGATTCCCTGAAATAAATCCCAACTCTCTGCTCAGCATTTTCCATTCCAGCAATTTCTCTTACATTTGTATTCCTCTTTTTCCTCATTGTTTTATTTCACTGGTTTTCCTTAGGAAAGAAAATATTGGCAAGGGAGTAAATGGAGATGGCTGTGCCCAGTCCCTCAGTAATTACCTACAGGAAGCTCTCTGGAGAACCAGGGGACAGTATGGAATAGGAATAAGTCCATTTTTCATAGTGTTCATTTCAAAAATGGACAATTCCATATTCAAAGCTCTTCCTTCTCCAGGATGACAAAAGAGTTTCGAGGGACAGAAGTTGTCACCTTCTCTGCAACATCCCTGCATGTCTCCTGAAGTTTTTAGACTAATCTGCAGACTTTTGGATCCCTTGTGATAATTAACATCCAAATTACCAAGGAAGCAAAACATCCACATCCCTTTGGAACACCAGGAAAACCCAACCCCCCTAACAGGCACCAGCACAGCACAGGGCTCTGTCCACTTATGGTAAAACCCAGCAGTAAATCCTGCCAAACTCCTAGGAAAGGTTCTAAATAATAAAAATGAAGCAGTTTCTCTTCCATATTTAAATAATGCAGGGTAGGAGTGTTACCACTGGTCATTTCCCTCTCTCAGCCCAGTTTCCCAGGCTCAAGAGTTGTTCCTACACGTCAGGGGACCAGAGCTTGTCCCTGTCTTCAAATCTCCCTGTACCACTTGCTTTTCCAAAGAAACAGCACTTAAAACCATGGAATATCCTGAGCTGGGAGGGACCCACGAAGATCACCCAAGCCCAATGCCTGGCCCTGCCCAGGACAGCCCAACAATCCCAGCCTGTGCCTGAGCATCACCTCCCAAACTGGAGTCTCCCCCAAGAAATGTTAATTTTACACCATTTCTCCCCTCCCGAGGTAATTGCTCTGATACCCTGGTTAATTTGGGAGATGTCTGAGGCCAAGCAGGAGCCAGGCCAGGGGCACACTCACCTGTTTCCTCTCCTCTGAGTTCAGCAGGAGGTACCGTGGGTCAAACACGATCTTGTGCAGCTCTTTCTCCCACGTGGAAAACGCTGAGACCTGCGAGGCACACCAAGAGTGGCACTGAGGAATTTTAATAAGGATGTGGAAGAAGCAAATGCTCCAAGGTGAGGCCAAAGAGGAGCTAAAGAGCCCTTGGGAGATGTGTCAGAACAGTTGGAAGGGGAATTTTCATGCTTTTGGCAATGCTCTGGTTACCCCCACAGCACTGACTCACTCTGGGGCATCTCAGTGAGGATCTGGGAGATGCTCCTTCCACATTTTTGGTGGAAAGAATTTGTAGCAGAATGGAAAATTCCATTTTACAATCCTGTTTGTGCAACAGAAACATCAATTCCATAGAGAGAATTGTCTCAGCTTTAACTCTAAAATCCTAACCCAGCTGAGGAACCAACAGCGAACATTTTCAAAGCACCACATTCCTGCAGCCACATGAGATGAGGACATCACATCCTACAGAGGTTTTCCATCTTCATAAAGTCATGGAATCTTGGAATGGTTTGGGTGGGAAGGGATCTTAAAGGTCCTCCAGTTGCACCCCTGCCATGGGCAGGGCACTTCCCACTATTGCAGGACCTTGTGCATCATCGCTGGTAATTATTTGCTACAGGAAAATCTGGAGGAACATAAAATATTCTAATCACTCCATCTAATTACAAAACAGAGTAAACTCACTAAAAATAATTAAGTATGTGAAGTATAATTAAATAGAGTAATTAACACTTGAACAGGAAAGGTTTGATGAAGCAGAGTTGGTTTAAATGGACTTGTTCTCCTCTTAGAGTGGGCAGAGACAGGAAAATTCAAAGTTCAGGTTCCCTTTGGGGATTCAGGGTCATCTCCTCCCAACATCACCCTCCCTGAGGTCCCCTTCCCTGTGCCCACCATGCCCTGAGTTTGGGGGTTCCCTTCCAAAAGCCTCAGCAGGAGCAATGCCCTTTTCAGGGTGCCTTTTATACTCTCTTGGACACAGGCTTCGTTCCCAGCACAAACCCCCCTTGGAACTAAAGCTAGTTAAGCTCAGACTTTGAGATGGGAGGGTGTGGGTTAGGACACCCCAAATACCCCTTCCTCTCCAGGATTAAGAAGGTAAAATCTTGAGAAAAGATACCATCCATTACCAATCCTTTGAAAACCTTGTTTTTGTGCCAGAATCCCAGCGAGGAGAAGACTTTCCTAGGAATGCTGTACACCGTGGGTATTTTGATGCTGGGGCTGGGAGGGAGCCAGAAAGAAGGTCAGATTTTCCCCTTCCCCTCAGGATTTTGTGGAAACTTTTCAACTTCCAACAGGCTATCAGAGATTACATTTTTCCACAGGAAAATTTGCCCCAGACTTCAGAATAAATAGTGCCTTTGTCTTGGAGCAGCACCAAAAAATCCCATCTATCTTTAAAATGTTACAATAAATATTCTTCTGTTGACATAATTTGTGTAGGAAGATGCAGAACTACCCCAGCAAACTCCATCTGGTCCAGATCTTTGTAATGCCATCAAGGAACTCCTTAAGAAACAACAGCATGAGGAGAGAAAGGCAGGAGAGGGTCATTAAGTGCCCAGCTGAAAGCAGCACTAATGAGTCCCTGAGTCTGCAGCAATGCTGACCCAGGGCTCATCTGCACACTCCAAAAATGCTCAGGACAAAAGCCAAATCCCCCCTTACCTCCACATTTTAAAATCATAGCAATGCCAAACTATAAATTTCCTGAATTCTTGCATTTTATGAGCAAACCTGACTCTTACACAGAAACACTTGAGGATCCTATTCCAGAACATCCCTAATAATTCCAAATATTGACTTATTACCCCCAACCTAAACCATGCCAGCAGAAGTCTCATCCAGGGTTCATTTATGGCCCTCCTGCATTTTTATGCATAAATAACAAAATGCATTAATAAAGCAGGTCTGGGGTGGAGATAATTTACTGCTGAGCTGCTGAAGCTCTAATTATCCACCTTTAAAGCTGCTGATTACCAGGGATAAATTTTATAGGCTTTACTGCCTAACAACAGACACCTTGGGTTTTATTTTGTTACAGAAATGACATTATCTTTATAGAACACATATTGAGTTATCTTTAGAGAACACAGATTGCTGTGTTGGAGGGAGGGGTAAAACCTGCTCATTATAAACCCTCCTTGTCCCTGTTCAACCCGAAGTCCTGAGCATCCCATGTTCCTGCTGCTCAGCCTCAGTTGGAACCATCTCTAGAATATCCTTTTCCAGGGATTTGGACAAGCATTAATGGCTTTACACTGACAGAGGGTGGGTTACACTGGATATTGGGATATTGGGAAGGAATTGGTGGCTGGGAGGGTGGGCAGCCCTGGCACAGGATGAGCAGAGAAGCTGTGGCTGCCCCTGGATCTCTGGGAGTGTCCAAGGGCAGGTTGGACGGGGCTTGGAGCATCCTGGACTGCTGAAAGGTGTCCCTGCCCATGGCAGGGGTGGCACTGGATGAGCTTTGAGGTCCCTTCCCATCCAAACCAGTCTGGGATTCCATGATTCTGTGAGTTTGGATGGCCAGTAAGTGCATTTGGCTTCCCACTGCTGAATCATTGGAATTTGTGGTGACAAACACTGGAAAAAGCGAAGTCCTTTCCAGGACAACTCTGAGCCTTCCAGGTGATGTACAAGACACACCATTTGCTCCTTGGGGTTCATGTGAGCTCCCAGGAAGGTCCATGGCCACGGTCCCCATGCCCTGCTGAGCCACCACTCTGTGCTGGAAGAGCTGGTGCCTCTGGTTATCTCTGGGTCTGTCTCCAGGAAATTCTTTGGGGAGGGCTCCCAGTTCTGCATGGCCACGTTTGGCAGTGGGACAAAAGCCACAGAAATATCCCAAACCAACGTGGTCCTGGACAGAAACTCCCTCTCACTGACTTGGCTGCTGAGCTATGGCCATGAAACAACTTGTGCAGTGCCCTGGGTCAGAGCTGGGCTGTGTGGGGCCAGCAGTGCCCCTGGCTGTGCCCTGGGTCAGAGCTGGGCCGTGTGGGGCCAGCAGTGCCCCTGGCTGTGCCCTGGGTGAGGCAGAGCAGGCTCTTACCCCCCTCTCCAGCAGCATGTCTCGGAAGTGGGTGATGCGCTCCTCCAGGGGAGGGGTGATCCGGGGTGCCGACGGCTCCTCACTGCTCTCCTCCACTCCTGCCCTCTCCAGGCCAGCAGCTTGGGAATCTTCTGTTCTTTAACAGGGTAAGATAGAAAAGAGTTCAGCAATTGTCAGCCCGGAGGGGATTTTAATCCTCTCCAGAACATCCTCAAAGATGCAGGGACTGCTGGGAATGGACGCTGACGGATGGGAAGTTCCCCCAGACTGCAGCTGGTTATTAAACCCTGGGCTGGGGGCACCTGGGAGGGACCTCTGGCAGGTCCTTATGAGGAAAGATAGTCCATCAGGGACCTCAGAGGGACTCAGCAGCCAAACATTACACTGCAATTCCAGCTACAGCAAAGTGACACCTTTAAATGAACCTCACAAGGAGGGCAGACTTTGAAGGAGTCACTGAAAAGACTCATCTTAGTTTATTTTTTGTCGCTCTGTTTTTGTGGCCTGGAACTTGACAGTCAACACTGATCTTTATTTTATGCTCCCATGCACTCCAGGGGCTCATTCCTAAGGGAAGGAACTCAGGAAGGCCCCAAATTCACACAACCTGCCCTCTGTGAATGCCAGAGGGGCTGTTTTTATCCTGACAGCCTTTTCCAAGATTGCATCTCATTGGAATAAATAGGTGTTCCTGAGAAAACACTTCCCACACATTGCCTGAGTCCCTTTGCCTACAATATCCCTGGATAAAGCAGGTAGGGAGCACCACGGGGTTCACTGAAGGAAGGGACAGCTTATCATGGAATTATGGAATCATTATGGTGGGAAAACACCTCCAAGATCTTCAAGTTTCAGCCCTAAAGAAGCAGGACCATAAGAGTGATGGTCCCACCAGGTGCAGCCCAACATCCCCAGTGTCATCCCTGGAGCTGAGCTGTTTGACCTCCCCCCTGGAGTACTGCAGCCAGCCTGGGATCCCCAAAACAGCAGCCACTGGGAGCTGCTGGGGACAGTCCAGAGAAGACCATGGAGATGCTCCAGGACTGGAGCCCCTCTGCTCTGGGACAGGCTGGGAGAGCTGGGGGGTTCACCTGGAGAAGGGAAGGCTCCAGGGAGATCTGAGAGCCCCTTTTGGTGCCTGAAGGGGCTCCAGGAGAGCTGGAGAGGGACTGGGGACGAGGCATGGAGGGACAGGACACAGGGAATGGCTTCCCAGTGCCAGAGGGCAGGGATAGATGGGATATTGGGAAGGAAT
>JAWWEW010000166.1:34789087-34801698 GCA_035583185.1 Anabacerthia variegaticeps
AGGCCCTGGCACAGGTTGGGCAGAGAAGCTGTGGCTGCCCCTGGATCCCTGGAAGTGTCCAAGGCCAGGTTGGACAGAGCTTGGAGCAACCTGGGATGGTGGAAGGTGTCCAGGATTGGCTGGGCTTTAAAGTCCCTCCCAACCTAAACCTTTCTAGGATTCTATGATCTAGAAACATGTTTGGGGGTCTTTGTGCTCCTCCCTGCACCTCTCCCCCCCAGCAGGGCTTAGGGGGGTCTGAAGAGGTGGCAGCAACGCTGCAAGTGCTGCTGGAGGAAGAGTTGGATCCACCTGAGGATCTCCTGTACAAACAGGCTGATGTTCATACATTGCTCAGGGAAAGAAAACCTCCCCTTCTCTGTGCTATTTCCAGACCTCAGACGTGGCACCAGGTTGGGAATGCCCCAATTCTGCCCAGCACGTCCCCCTGACCCTCTGCCAGGACCACTCTTGCTCTATGTCTGACATATTGTACTGGATAAGACATATTTGTGCATGTTTAAAATAATGAAATATTGTTGTGGAATAGTTTAGAATACTGAAAGCTTTTAAACATGCAGAAACAAAGGAGGGGCTGTTGCTGCCCTGCATGGAACACCTCCCTCACCATCACACCTTTCTTCAAATCCCTCAAACTTCCTCGTGCCTGAGAGCACAGCTTGATGCTTCCCCACATCGTCCTGAGGGGATGCAGCTGGTTTAATAGATAATAAATAAATAATATAACAAATATAAATTAATTAATAATGGGTTTTCCCCACAGCAGCCTCACTCTCCAGCCCAGCACTGGAGACCCTGGCAGGAGGAGGAGGAGGCAGCTGACAGACACGGCTTTGCTCAAACACAAAAAACATGGGCCCATCTGAGTGGTTCAACATGTTTCAGTGCAGAACAACATTCACTGCTAATTAATCCGGCTGGCAAACGAGCCCAAACAGCGACAGCCCCTTCCAGCACACTCTGAATCTCAACAGTGATGGCACAATACAACGTCCCACGTGCTGCTCAGCTGCAAAATAAAAACCACTTTATGGGGCAGAGACCACAGAAAAAAGAGCTGTGGAGTCAACCCAACAGGCATCACCTTGGGTCTAAAGAGGGAACAATCAGCAGCAAGCCATTAATTCTAATTCTCAATTTAAGAATACATTTAGGGGTTGAAACATGAGGAGCATTTTACTTCTCAACCTCTTCTCTGAAACAACTGCTTTTTAATTTACTACTGCAGCAACAAAATAGAGATTCAGCTCTACTGCAATGCATGTTCTGCTCTTTTCCACGTATGACTGTTCTTTTCCAAGTATAAACCTTAGTTACATAAAGTTACAAAATATTTACACATCAGATATTTACACTTGTACTACTATGCATCTATGTATGGGTGTATTTATACTTACAGCCCTTAGTTCTATTAATGAGTTATACAGAATAATGGAATTTATTTCACAATAGCACTGTGCATAACTGAGCCTTAAGGAGCTGATGGATCTGTTCCTCTCCACTACTGCCAGCTGCCTACAGAGACCACACAAACTCTTAAAAGGAGCAGCCAACAGAATTGCACATGGACTGTGCCATGGCACCAGGGAGACATTCAGGTTGTCAGCAACTTCTTGTTTGAAAAATAAACTGTGCAGCTGGGGAGTGGCTGGTCCCTTCATTCCAGAGGTCAACAACCACTTACAGAACAGCCTGCTACAATCTCCTGTAATTACACACAGTCTTTTCTTTCTCTAAGAGTAATTTTAGAGGCTGAAACGCACTTTGCCACCAAAGTTCAGCTCAAGCAAGAAATTTTTAGCTGAATGGAAGGAAACCTTTCCTTTAGAGAATGGTCTGTGCCTCTCTGAGAGATGCATTAAAGGAAAATCCCCAATTAGCAAGTGAGTACTTAATTATTTACATGGTACTGACCTGGTACCAGCTGAGGTGCCAACACCAGCGTGGGCAGTGGCCTGGAGGCAGCAGCTGGCCTGGCTACAGCGAGAGCTACTTGGTTGGTCATCAGCAGAGGTTTCTCAGCTCCCTGGAACAGCCTGGACTCCTCAGGATGTATCCAGGCTGAATCCAGAGCAAATGCATTGTTCAAGTATATCTGTCCAACAGGAAGAAATTAAAAATGTTACCATTTGAGATACAAAATTCAGAAGTAAAGGTGAGACTAAAGTGTCTTGACTCAGTATTACAACAGATAGTGTCCCACCTGGGGACAAACCTGCCAAACTAGACCGATTTCTGCTCCCTCAGCATTGAGGCTGAGTTAGAGTGACCATTTAAAAATGACCATTTAACCTGACTCATCAGCTGATGCAGCATCACAAAAAGAAAAGGATGACCCGAGGCAATGGTGTCCCACACACGGCCACTCCAGAGAGCCCCATCGGCACCTCAGGGACTGCTGCCACCTTCCACACCAGAGGGGATGGGATAAAGGCACAGAGCTGCACTGTCAGTATCCAGCTGGCACATGTCAGGTGAGGGTAACTGAGGGTGGGGTGAGGACACAGGACCACGAGTGCCACCCTGGCACAAGGGATGTGGCAGCGCTCACGGTGCCACCACTGCTGCCAGCGCTGGACCTTGGCATTGCTTTGGGGACAAAGAGGGAAAAGCCAGGAAGGGAAAAGGGAGAACTCCCATAACCACATCCCATAAAAAAATTAAGACGTTCTAGTCAATGGAGTAGAGACTTGAAGATATTTTGGTCTTTTTAAGGCTTCAGAAGAGTGAAGCTGTGAAACTGCTGCTCCATCAACCCTCTCTCCCAACATTCCTCCCCCGTGGGGTTTTCCTGACAAACCACTGACCTCTCACGCTCCATCACAATCCACTAAACCCATAACATTCCTCAGCTTCCATACTTTATGTACTGCAGCCTGAAAAACACTTCAGGCTGCTGAGATCAGACTTACTTTGCAGCTGGGCAGCCTTTTATCGATCCAGCTTTTCCCAGCGTGAGGCGGAACCGTAGCCGTGAACACCGGGGGGAAAACAGGCACAAATTCCACACTCGAAGAAGGTGAAAATCCTATGACTGGAGAATGAGCTCCAAATATCCACTTCGGGAAGGGAAAAAACAGGAAGAAGAGTTAACAAATGGATTTTATCCTGGATAAACCAATGCTTCTCATGATTTCCTAATTATGTTACAGACGAGCACAGAGAATTTCAAGCCCATCCCTTCAATCCAGTGAGAATTTGTAGTTCTTTGGGCATCAGAGAGTGATCAGCACACGGCACTGGCATCACACACTGGTTTGGGAAGCCACAAACCAGTAGCCTGGAGTACAGCAGCACTGGTAATGGCTGCAGTCGCGTGGGTTCGCTCTGCTCAGGCTGAACCTCACACACACAAAACCAAACATCACTACAAAGTGCTTTGAAAATGCGTCTCGAGAACCAAAGGAAATGGCAGAAACGCTTTTTTCCCTCAACTTAAATTTGCTTGGCAAATGGGTTCCCACACCAAAACCCCCTCTGCGGGTCAGTCAAGTGGTCTCACGCCGGGGAATAATGGATGTTCTCGTTTCATTAGATCCAGCACCGACTGTTTTCTCCCGAGCCACAAGAGACGCTCCAGCTCGAAAAGGCTGGAAATCATCACACGAAATCGCGCGGACTCTCCGGCGCTCGCATCCCGGGTTTATTTTTACCTCTGTCTAGTAAAAAACAAAGCCGAGGCAAAACTACGGCACAGCTCCGACACCTGCACTGTGCCAGCGCGAACACCCGGCCGAGAGGCTCCGCTACCGCTGCTGCTCGCGGCAGCAATTAATAATTCAAATATTCATCAGGGGAAGCGCTGGCGCGACACAGCGGTTCCAGTGACACGGCTCAAAACTTTCGTCTTTATAAATATTCAGCGAACGCAGAGCGGCGACGCTGCCCCGGCTGCCGGAGCATCCCTCGCGTTCCGGCTGCATCTGCGGGAAGCGCATCCCCAGCGGGCGGGCAGCGGGAGCCGGAGCCCAGCCCCGCCGGAGGCACCCCCGGCACCACCGAGCGGCCCCCAGCCCTGCCGAAAGGAGCCCAGCCCTCCTCCCAGCCCTTTTCCTCCCGGGGAAAACCCCGCCGCGGGCTTCCAGAGCCGCGGGGAGCGCTGCGATCCCCCAGACGCGGGGCCGCGACCGGAGACGGAGCCCGGGGGGAGCAGAGCCCGGGGAGGGGGATGGAGAGCCCGAGGGGCACAGCCCTGGGGAAGAAGAGGATGCAGAGCTCAGAGAAGGGGGATGCGGAGCCCGGGGTGTCCCCGCCGCCCCTCGGGCTCTGTCCCGGGGTGTCCCCTCCGCGGGGCCGGCGCTGGGCACGGACCCAGACCCGGAGCCGGGGAAAGTTGTGCCCCCCGGGGGTGGCGGGGCCGGCGCCGCCCTTACCTGCCCCTGGAGCAGCGGCTCGGTGGTCGCGGGCAGCAGCGGCAGCAGCGGCTCTGCGGGGCCGCGCCAGCCCCGCAGCACGGCGGGCACGGGGGCGGGGGGCGGCAGCAGCAGCGGCGGCGGCGGCGGGGGGGGACCCCCGGCGGGCCCGGCCGAGCCCACCCGGAGCAGCCCCGGCAGCGCCCAGCCCCAGGGCGGCGCGGGGGGCTCCGCGGGCGGCGGCCACAGCAGCGGCGGCGGGCGCGGCGCGGCGGCCGGGAGCATCCCGCATGGCACGGCGGGCGCCGGGATGCTCCGCTCCGCTCCTCTCGGCTCGGCTCCGGCGCAGAGTGAACTCCGGAGCGGCGGGAGCCGCGGGCAGGCTCCGCCCGGCGAGGGGGGGCAGCGGGGCGGGGGCGCCGGGGCCGCCCCGGGAGGGAGGGAGGGATGGGATGGGGAGGGGGCGGCGGGACCGGCCCCCGGTACAGCCCCCGCCGCGAGCGCGAGGGGGAAAACGGGGTGTTCGGGGTCCTGCGCAACGCCCGGGGGGCACCGGCGATGTGCGGGGCTGGGCACGGCCCCTCGGACAGCACCCCCGACACTCCCACCCCCCCAGCCCCCCGGAGCCCACCACCACCACCCCAAAACCTCCCTGACACCCCAGATACCCCAATCCTCCCGACCTCGCCAAAACAGCCCTAAATCCCCAACCTTCCCAACGCCCCCGACCCCCACACACACCTCCCCAGCCTCCTCCAGCGCTCCCCAGCAGCCCCAAAGCCCCGATCCCCAGGCTCTCTCTACCTTCCCCAGGCCGGGAATGTGCCGCGGCATCGGAGGCAGCGGCAGCTCAGATATCCCACGGGTGCCCCCTCAAACGCGAACCTTCTGTCTGCAGCGGAAACAACAGAGATTCAAACTAAAGGAGGGGAGAATTATCTTAGATATTGGGAAAAAATCCTTCCCTATGAGGGAGGTGAGACCCTTGCACAGGTTGCCCAGAGGAGCTGTGGCTGACCCATCCCTGGAAGTGTCCAAGGCCAGGTTGGACGGGGCTTGGAGCAACCTGGGCTGGTGGAAGGTGTCCCTGCCCATGGCAGGGGTGGGAACTAGATAATCTTTAAGATCCCTTTCAAACCAAGCCAGCTTGAACTTCTATGGATTTTCTGGCAAACAGCAGCCCGGTATCACTGTTGCTGCCCGAGAACAGCTCCCCTCTCCAGCCCAGCTCAGGTAACCTCAGGCTGAACCACCCCAGCAGGACAAGCTGTTTCCTTACAACCTGTGAGCTTGTTTCTCCTGCCTTCTCCCCCACACTGGGAAAAGAAGGGGCTGAGCAAACCCCTGCGAGCTGCTGACGGTATCACAGCTCCCAGCCACTCCTGCAAACATTAAAGGAGTGAATAACAGCGAAATGGGCTGAGCCTGGGATCACACAACAGACAAGTGTTCCAGCTTCGCACCTTAAAATCATTGCAAAGAAACTCGGTCTCCTATGGCAGAGGACACTCCGAGTAAAGTTAACACCCAAGAAGTTTTGAAATCAAATCATGATGATCAGTGGCTGAACACGGGATCAGGGAAATGCACTGCTTGTAATTACCCGCAGAGACACACTGGGAACTCCTGGTTTGAGTCAGGTATGAAGTGACAAGAGCCAGATGGACAGAGGATCACTGCTAAATGTTTTACTGCATGGCTGTTTGTAAAACTCAAAATCGGATCGTGGTCATTGTAACTGAGCAGAGAAACAAATGCAAAGACAAAGTCAACAACAAAAACTAAAAACCAGAAAAAATGGCTGTTTCCTCTGAAATGCAGTGGTCCTTGAGTAGCTGGGTTTACACACAACGGGGGGAACAAGGCACCTGAGACATGTCATCAGTCTCCCTCCAGTGCCCACCTTAGCCCTTGAATACTGCAAAGAGCACTTGAGACAGCCAAAAAGCCAATTTAGCCTGAAATAAAAGGTTGAGACCCATCATCTTCATTCTAAAGTCTGAAAAATGGGTTTAAGCACTCAAACAAGACATCGCTCTCATTAATATCTAAATTATGGATTTTTCTTCCTGAGGACATTCTTAGCCACTGTTCTTCATGCCAGGCATCAGGTAATACCCAAGCTTTCTATTGTTAATGCACTGACTATTTCAAAGAACAGGTGCTGTAAATCAGCAGCCATCCGTAGGGATTTGATTTGGTTGGTGAACACGAACAGACCAGATCCCAGGCCGTGTTCCAGAGGCATTGTGTAGAACACCCTGTGTGCAGGTGTATCTGGAGCCAGGGACAGCTGAAGGTCTGAAGGTGCCTGTGGGTGATAGCACCGACCAGAATCCCGGCACAATTACATGCTTGGCAAATCCCTGATGAATAAATTCCTCCCGCTGTGATCTGAGCTCCGAGTCCCAGGGAAGGAGCAAGGAGAGGGAATCTCCTGCCCCATGGCCGGGAGCTCTGCTGGGTGAGCGATCCAGCGTGAGCACAGGCGGGTTGTTCCCCGAGGCACCGATGCCCCACGCCCTCCCTCTCTCCCGACAGGACAGCAATCAGGACCCCCGTCCTAAGAGCAGCCACTGCTCCCCCGGCAGAGCCGTCAAACCGCGGCCAAACAAATGACCCAGCAAGGCGATTGTTCTGTTTCCTCGCACCGGCACAGACTAATAGTCTGTTCCTCGGGTTAATCCTTATCTGCTGCTCCAGTCATTTGTTTCCAGCGGTGGTGAAGAGCAGATACTTCAGAAATGCAGCAAATAAACCCCCTGTGCACCTCATTGTGCAACACCATGTGGCAAAGGGAAATGAGCTTTCGAGTCCACTCCCGGTCGGCTCCTCGAGCAGGAGAATTGATTGTCCCTGTGTCTTTAATTTCAGCCAGACGCCTTTTATTCTCCTACACAGCTCGTTGGAAGCTTTGACAAATTCCCCCTTTTGGAAATTGTGGCTGGATAGAGAGTTGAACCCCCGGTGCCCAAACCAGTCAGGATCCCATGGGATTTCAAGCTGCTGGAGGTGTGTGTGTGGTGGATGGTGGAGCAGCTTCTACTGCTTCTCAGATCACAAATCAACCCTCCACTGAGCAGAGTGCCCAAGGGAAACACATCAAACCAAGAATCCTGACATGAAATGACCTCTTGTTTCTATTCTTGTCATGTGAAATACCCGATCTGTGGTCTGGTTTTTGCTGAATTCCATTGATTTCCATGAGCCCCGTCTCAACCCCATTAAGAGATATCAAAGAAATAGGAGCTTCAGTGCCATAAAAATCACTGCAGGAAAACCTGTGATGCAGGAATTTGGCCTTCCCTGGAGCCTTATTTCATGCTCTGCGGATGGTGGGAATTGCCTTGGGACACCTGGATCTCCAGGAGGCTTCCCAGTCTCTCTAGCAGGATGTGACCCATGGCAAACTGGGTGGAGAAAAGGATGAAGCAGCAATCCCCCAGTAAAATACCAGTTTCTTTTCCATTACATTTCAATCCGTTTGTTTTCTCATTTCTTATACAATATTTGCAAACCATTATATATATACAAAGTGGAGTTACTGATGCCAAAACTTCAAACCCTTGTTTAGGAAGGGAAAACAAATGCTAAATTGCTGCCCTTCCATTCATGGTCAGCTGAAAGCAGGACCAAGAGAGAACAGACAAACAGAATTACAGATTGGTTTGGGTTGGAAGGGACCCTAAATCTCATCTCCTTCCACCTCCTACCATGGGCAGGGACACCTTCCACTGGACCAGGTTGCTCCAAGAGCCATCCAACCTGGCCTTGGACACTTCCAGGCATTGGGCAGTCACAACCTCTTTGGGCAACATCTGCTGCCAGGGCTGCTGGGAAAGCTAAATTCATTCACTCAAATCCCAAATTTCTTCTCATCCTATTGGATTCAGAAGTCAAACACACCTTTTTTCTTTAAAAACAGCACAAATGATGCACAGATCCAGGATAAAGCTCTGCGGTGTTTGTGTATAGGAAAATCACTTCAGATAGCTAAGAAAAGAAACAGAAAATGTTCAAACCAAGAGATATATAAAAAGAAATGGTATCTTTTGTGTGTGCAGGCTCCAGACTGAGAGGCTGCAAACATTTTCTTTGTGAATTGGAGAACAAATAGCACAGGCATTTCAGGTAAGGTTTGCTTTTTGACTAGTTCCCTGGAATACAGCTCCAGTCTGATTTAACCCTTTTTGGGAGTTATTCCCAGCTCCACTCCACAGTAAGGGAAAGATAAAAGAGACATGGGATAAAGATGTCTACCTCTGACTCCCCTTTGTGCCAGAGCACTCCTGAGAGCACACACAGCTCACTTTGATCTGGGCATTCATTTCAAAAACTCCAAAAAAGTTTCCATGCTAAATCTGGGGCTGAGCCATCTGTAGAGGCAGCAACTCATCTCCCCTCTGCATCCAGACAGAAAGGTGAGGATAGATAAAACCACCCTCAATACACAAAATACAGTCCATGATGCCCTTCACCATTTCCAGCTAAACGGTGAAATTTGGGAGGGGAGCTGCTCTGTGAAGTCAGGGAACAGATGCAAGGGAGGTGGTCCCCTCCCTCCAGCACAGCACTGCTGGTGGGACACTGGCAAGGGATGCCCAGAAAAGCTGAGGCCCTGCTGACCTTAAGCAGAAAGAGACAAATTTCCTTATTCCCGTTTGACTTGTCAGAGTCAACAGATTGTTTGGAGCGATCTGTGCATCTCCAAGGAGACCTCTTGCAGAAACACAGCATTCTGAGTCAGACTTGCACCTCCTTAGTCCTCTAAAACACAGAGCCATGTGCAGCAGAGGGGTTAGGAGAAGATGTTGGTTTGCAGCTGGTACAGCCCAGCAGGGAATCAGTAGGGGGGGTTCATGTTTACGTTTTCAGGGGATGCTTTCCTGATTTACATTCTTCAGCCATCACTGAAAACCTGGAGAACTGGTCCTCTGCATCAGCCCTCATCTCATAAGCATTCCAGGTACCTCAGGAAGAAACTTTGAGCATTGCAGGTTCTCAGTGAAGTCAGATCAATGAGCTCACTCAAAACAACTAGTCTGGAAATTAACTGTTTCATGAATTTCAGCAAAATATTTATGCGAGAAGCTCCAAACATCTCTCTAGTCAAACATCCTGTTATTCAAACAGCCCTGGAATCCAAAACAACAACAACAGATGGTGCCACCTCACATCTACCTACTGCTCTGAAGGAATACTTGATAGTCAGTGAAGCTGCTTTGTGGGAAGACTCGCAGTAGGGTTTAGAGTAGAAAGATTCCATTTTTTTGTCTACTTTATCAATAAAGAGCAGTGACCACATCAACACACTCCACAGCACCAGCAGGGTAGGCAGAAATTGCCACAGTCCAGCAAAACAGCCTGTCACATACTCAGCAGCTTGGGTTTTCACTCTCTGAAGCAAATTACCTTTCATCCTGGAGGGACAAAAAATTCTCCCTGCTGCGGACCAGTCAGGACAGAGGGGTCAAACTCATGGTGGTTTGCATGGAAGTTGGAAGAGGAGGAGTCTTTGTATCTGTTCTTACAGCCCTCAACAAACATTTGTTATTGCTTAATCTCCAGTTTAGAAAATACCTGTTTTTCAAGAAAGCCATAAGCAAACCCACAGCTTCTCTTTTAGTCACAAGGCCCTTCCCCAAATCTGCTTTATTCCCATTTGGTGGGAGACCTCAGGAACAGGAACGGCTCCAAGATGCTGGGAACACCAGGAACAACAAAAAGAAGGGATCAGTTTTGCATTGGACTGGGAACAGTCCCTGACCACGTCAGGTCTCGCAGAGGGTCCTCAAACCCTCCCACAGGACACCATGATTTGTCTCAGAGCTGCTGTTTCCTGTGTGGACAGTGACTGCTGCTCCTTGGGGGGTGGTCATGTCATCCCAGGATCCGTGAGGCTGGCAAAGCCCTGCCAGCCCCCAGAGCCCACCCTGTGCCCCATGCCCACCTTGTCCCCCAGCCCAGAGCTCTGAGTGCCACGGCCACTCCTGCCTTGGGCACCTCCAGGGCTGGGCACTCCAACCCTCCCTGGGCAGCCCCTGCCAGGGCCTGACCACCCTTGCCAGGCACAAATCCCTCCTGCTGTCCCACCTGAACATCTCCTGGCCGTTCCCTCTGCTCCTGTCCCTGTTCCCTGGGAGCAGAGCCCAACCCGCCCCGGCTCCCCCCTCCTGGCAGGGACTTGCAGAGCCAGAAGGTCCCCCCTGAGCCTTCTTTTCTCCAGGCTGAGCCCCCTCAGCCCCTCCTGCTGCTCCAGCCCCTTCCCAGCTCTGTTCCCTTCCCTCCACATGCTCCAGCCCCTCCGTGTCCTTCCTGCAGTGAGGAGCTCAAACCAACCCTGGGATTTGGGGTGCAGCCTCACCCATACCCACCACAGGAGAACATCCCCCAGACAAGGAGGGGGCTCTGGCAGTGCTGTGGGAGTGTTGGAAAGGTGCTGCCCCCCCCACCTCTGTCATGGGCAGCACTCACAGTGAGGAGCCAGCAGAGCCTCCTGCCAAGGACACCAGTTTCCATCAGCCCACTCTGTGTGCACAGAGGGGCTCAGAGGGCTCCTGGCACCCAAACTCAGGGGGTGAAAATACATCAGGGCAGGCAGGGGAGTCGTGGGCACTTGGTTCTCTCAGCAGGGGGAAAATCACAACTACTTCTGCTTTTCATACATTATTCCAACAGAAAATGTAAGCTTTTGGCTTCTTAATTAGATGTTTTTACCTCCCCACATTAACACAGTTATGTCAAAGCCGATTGCAGGTTTTAAACTTCACTTTATCAGCTGAGCAATTACATTTTTATGAGCTTTATCCCCTTTGCAGTAACTTTAATACACTTTTGTTACCTAATTATTTCCCTTCCCGGATTACTGCTCTTAAGGAACATCACCATCATTCTGGATTCAGCGGTGGAGACAGTGGCCCGAATCA
Source organism: Anabacerthia variegaticeps (assembly GCA_035583185.1). Classification (NCBI taxonomy): domain Eukaryota; kingdom Metazoa; phylum Chordata; class Aves; order Passeriformes; family Furnariidae; genus Anabacerthia; species Anabacerthia variegaticeps. The sequence goes on from JAWWEW010000166.1 coordinate 34,800,366, forward strand.
CACACTTCCCTCCAAACCCATTTGGGGAACCAAATGTGGGAATATCAGTGTCAAGTTACAAAAAAAAATAAAAATGTACCGAGAAGTAATTATTCCATCTGGAAACGTTCCGATTGCATTTCCGCGGCGCTGAATTGCCGGTGTCTCCCGGCAGCAGCTCGGCTGGAACGGGCTCTGCTCCGCTCCCGCAGGAGCCTTCCCAGGACAGAGCGCTCCCGCTCCCTCCGCTGCAGCCACTTGTCTTTGCCGCCTAATTACCCATTTCAGGCATGAGTTTCCCTCGCAGTCGGCTCTTCGCTGAGGCCATTTATTCCACCCCCAGTCCTTCTCCTCCGCCCGGGGTTGGAGCAGGGCTGGATGCTGCGCCTTGCCTGTCCCCTGTGCCTGCGGTCCCTGCGGGGCCGGGAGGGAGGCAGGGTCTCCTCCCGGGACAGCCACCCCTCTGCCACCAACCTCGGGATGGAGAAAACGAGCCTGGCAGGTGCAAGGTGCTCGGCCATTCATTTAGGAATTAGACAGGACACAAAACACTCCTAAAGACTAATGCTTGCATCCAAACCCTGTCCCGGAGCTGGGAATGCTGCTGGGAAGAGAGGAGGGGTTTGGAGTCTGCCAGAAACTGCTGGTGCCTGGAGGTCTCTGGTCAAGAGCAAATCCCAGTCCGAGCCTCTCCGGTAAATGCTCCACTCCCAGATTTCACATGGTGGGCAGGCACCAGTTCAGCGTGGGCAGGCAGCAGTTCAACCTCACCGCCTGGTTTTGGGGCTCGAACTGGGTCCCGCTGCCTTGGGTAGCAGCACCCCAGAGCCCGGTTGTGCTCCCTGCCCCGAAGGCAGCGGAGCCTCCCCCAGCCCCGGGGCTGCAAATCAAAGCAGGGACACAGCACAGAGCTCTCGGAACCCGCCTGAGCATCCCGGGGACACGAGGGGGAGAGCGGGAGGTGCTGGGGAGGCTCCGACTGGGCTCCAGGCTCCAGTTCCCAGCCGTGGTGCAGGGATGGATGAGGGGGAGGCAGGCACTGGTGTGTGCCCCTGGGAACTGGCACACTGAGAGCACAGGACAGCTCCTGCTGCCAGCCCATGGAACTCAGCCATGAGCAAGAAGATTTCAGCCTACAGAAGAGAAGGCTCCAGGGAGACCTCAAAAGGTCCCTTCCAGTGCCTAAGGGGTCTCCAGGAGAGCTGGAGAGGGACTGGGGACAAGGCATGGAGGGATAGGAAAAAAGGAATGGCTTCTCACTGCCAGAAAACAGGATCAGATGGGATACTGGGAAGGAATTCCTCCCTGGGAGGGTGGGCAGGCCCTGGCACAGGTTGGGCAGAGAAGCTGTGGC
>JAWWEW010000166.1:34805582-34821749 GCA_035583185.1 Anabacerthia variegaticeps
CAACCTGGGCCAGGGCCTGCCCACCCTCCCAGCCACCAATTCCTTCCCAATATCCCATCTATCCCTGCCCTCTGGCAATGGGAAGCCATTCCCTGTGTGCTGTCCCTCCATGCGTTGCTCTAAATCCCTCTCCAGCTCAGTCACAGGTTCAGGGAATTGTTAAGGTTAGAAAAGACCTTCAAGTCCAACCAGCAGGACCACCATGGTCCCCACGACACCAGTCCCTCCCTGAGAGCCACATTTCACCCACTGATGTGTCAGTGAGAGACACAAGGCGTGGGATCAGTCTCATTATTTCCTTCCTCGTAGCATTAATTTCCCTCCTTAATCCAAACACAGCTTTCCGCAGTTATTAAAGCAGTTTTAATCCAATAAAACATAAACAGCACGGATCAAAGGATATCCCAGAGGCACAGGATGAGAACTGCTCATGTAAAGTTCAGCCACATAAAATGCAGAGCCTGTTACTGCAGAAGGAGACAACCCAAAGGTGGGAGATGTGCAAGACGTGTGTGTCGCTTTATTCCCGGAGCCAGAACCCCCATCTATCCAATTACAGTGTCTGACTAATCACCAGTGAGCATATTTCAATTAATTTAATTAGCACGTAATCACATTGCATCACACACCCATAATACTGTAACGTGGGCTCCAATTAAACCCTAAATTACTGCAGAACACATCCAGTACCACACAGAATAAAAGGGAAAGCTGCTTTTGTGCCTTTCCTTCCGAGCACCTTTGGGGAACAGGCACAGGCAGAGCTCTGGGAATCTGAGTTCCTGAAGTGAGTTCATGGGTTTTGTGGAATCCAGAGAGGTTGGCTAATCCAAACTGCTCATGTGCTTCTGGACTCATCGAGGGCAGGTGCCAGTGCTTGGAATTGGCCATCACAGCATTCCCAGGCCTGGTTTTGGGCTGGTTGGCTGGGCTCTCCCTGGCTCACCCCACTGGGATCGTCAGACCCCATTCATCTCCAGTGGTTCACCAGCTGCCACAAAGGGCAACCAAACCCACAGCACTTGGCTGCCACTTCTCTCCCTGCTATTTCTGCTGTCCTTCACACACAAGGAGTTTCTGTGGAGCCCATCACCCAGTCCCAGCCTCCCAGTGCTCAGAGGAGACTGGGAATCACTTCCCAGCTCTCAGAGATGCCTCCAGCCAGACCTGCCACTGCCAGACCTTCATTTACATCACACACCACCCTCCTTAAAACTCTGCTTTGCTCTATTGAAAGCATAAAATCCCCTAAAGATCCCTTTCCAAGCAGCAGTCCTGCCCAAAGGGGGAGAACCCCTCATGCTCCCAGGGGTGTTTCCTGGTCAGCATCACTCCTGTGAGCACTGGGATGAGGAACTGGCCTCAGCCAACTGGCCCCCAGGTCTGGGGGAAAGGGCAGGGAAAATCAAATAAAATGTAAAGATGTGAAAGAATAAAAGTGCCAGAGACAGGGAGAGTGGCAGCAGGAGGAGGCTGGAGTTGTGTTCTGCAGTTCCACTGGAGCTGTCCCGGTTTTCACTCTTCTCTGCTCTGGGTGTCTGTGCCCAGGGTGCAGCCAGGTCAGTTCTGACCCAGAGCACCCTCGGGGCAGCCAGCAGGGACGAGCTCCCTGGACCCCCAAACTCCTGCCTGGGGGTCTCTTTAGGCAGCTCCAGACACCACCCCTGTCCCTGGGAGAGTTTGAATCCCAGCAAACACCCCCAGGTACCTGCTGAGCTTCCCTGCTCGGGAACATCTCCACTCACTGCTCTCATCCAAGGATTGGCACTCCCTGTGCAACAGCAAACGTTACGCTCAAAGAAAAGCTTTTCTAACTCATTAATTAATTTGTTCCACTGATTTGTTCTCTGGAAAGTCTCTAGAAAAGTGTTTTACAATGAAGGTGGGCAGGCCCTGGCCCAGGTTGGGCAGAGAAGCTGTGGCTGCCCCTGGATCCCTGGCAGTGTCCAAGGCCAGGTTGGACGGGGCTTGGAGCACCCTGGGCTGGTGGGAGGTGTCCCTGCCCATGGCAGGGGTGGCACTGGATAATATTTAAGGTCCTTCCAAGCCAAACCAGTCTGGGATCCTCTGAAACACCACATTTTCACTGATCTCATCAAAATCTTTGAGCCTCACCAAACACCCACCTTGAGCAGCTCCTGCAGGATGGGAGAATGTGCCTTTCCTTCCTTTTCCTGCAGTTATGATGCTGAAGTATCAAACCAGGAAACATCTGAGTGATGTCTCTCACTGAAGATAGAGAAGTGTGATTTAATTGTATCTTTATCAATAAAAAGAAAAATATTTGCTATCTCTCAAGAATAGATCCCCTGCATTCTAATTTTAAAAAGTTAATTTTCAAGAGAAACTCCAGCCCAGTCAAATAAAACCTGCTTCCCTTTAAATTTCCCTTCGGATCTGTGTATGGTAATATTTCTGCTCAAAGTGGCCTCATCAGAGGTTGCACTGCACCAGCTGGAGAGCAATGCCATAAAAATCATGTCAGAATCTCTGAGTACTCCAGCTAATGAAAGGACAAATAAAATACCAGCATTATTTCCAACCTTTGAAAATTCCCTTTCTGAGGAGTCCTTTTTACGTGCTAATTAATCAAATCAGTGATATTTGCTGGGGTCAGTGACTCATTACTGCTGCACTCCCTGAGCCTGCAGAAGTCTGAAACACGAAACTGAAGAGATCATATTTCTTCCATAGATGGCCAAGCTGTGTTTGCAGAGGGACCGATGGTATCTCCTGTCAAACACACTGTGAATCACTTTCCTCTCCCCCTCTCCTTTTCACAGCAGTACAGAACTGGGGAGTTGACAATACTAGGGATTTTGCCTTTGACCATCCAAACAGCCCTTGACCTCTGCAGAAGAGCATCACCAGCCTCCCCCTTCCCTCTTGCAACCAACCCAAGGAGAGCCTGACTGGGATGAAGGTCACACATCCCCAGGTTCATCTGGGAATTCAGCCGTGTTCTTCATGCAGGACCAAAGCCTGGATTTGTGAAAGGATGTGGAAGGCACAGCTGAATTCAAGGCTGGCTGCAGAGATTGATTTCCTGAACAGATGGAAAACAGGGATTGGATGCAACCTCAGGCCAACTACCCCCCACCACCCTGGTAGCTCCCAGCAGGGCTTTTCAAAGTGTCTATCCAGAAAGTCAAAAGAAAAAGTAACGCTGAGAAAGCAGAGAGAGAGAGGACTGTTGGAAGATCACAGAATCCCAGACTGGTTTGCCTTAGAAGGGACCTTAAAGCCCATCCAGTGCCACCCCCTGCCACGGGCAGGGACACCTCCCACCAGCCCAGGGTGCTCCAAGCCCCGTCCAACCTGGCCTTGGACACTCCCAGGGATCCAGGGGCAGCCACAGCTTCTCTGGGCACCCTGGGCCAGGGCCTGCCCACCCTCCCAGGGAAGGATTTCCTCCTAAAATCCTATCTAGTCCTACCCTTGTTCAGGTTAAAGCCATTCCTCCTGGTCCTGTCCTGAAGCATGAAGGGTAAGAAAGGGAAAAGGGGATGAATGAAACATGGGGAGGGAAAGATGGATGTGTGAAATAAGTGAGAACAGATGATGGAAAAGGTAATCAAAGACAAAGAACAAAGAAACTCTGTTAAAAGAAAAACAAGTTTTAAACCCTCTCCCAAATGAATGTTTCTTACACAATGAAACCCAGGTGAGGCAGAACTGGACTGCTCTAAATGAACTTGAAAGGCAGCTAAATTTTTGCACCAAGAGGTGAATCACAGAATAGCTGAGCTGGAAAGGACCCAAAAGGACCATGGAGTTCAAATCCTGAGTAAAGGCAGCTCTGGAAAAGCTCAGAACCCCACAACTGAACTTGGAGGGGTGAGAAAACCATCAGATGTGATGGCAAGAACATGTGATATGAATTTATATAGAAAATCTTTCCAGGTAGAAAACACCTACCCATCCTGAAATCTTGTACTGATCAACCTCACATGTTCCTGCCCAACACCAACCAATTTAATTTATCATCATATTGCTCAGGAAACACCCTCAGACACTGACATAATGCAACTGAACCCTGGGAGAATTTGTCTTCATCAACAACACACAATATGCAGGTCTTTCACACTCTCAGTTGGAAGAAAACCTCTATGTAATCTCAATGCCAATCTCAATGCCACAGAAACATAATTTAGGAGTTGACATCATGAGTTATTACAGGCTGTTAGATGAGGGGGGTTTATTTCTTTTGTTAACTAATGCCTCTCCTCAGAATAAAAATTATATGCAGCAATTTCTACCTGCAATTGCACAAAAATAACATGAAGATTGTCATGAAGCAAAAAAGTTGGTGGGTTTTTTGGGGCAGCAAATGTTGCTGAAAATCTCCAGCTTAAACAACCTTTGTGACATTTAAGATTTGCCAGAGACTCCACATCACCACAGGTAACATTAATAGTCATGGAATCCCAGACTGGTTTGGGTTGGAAGGGACCTTAAAGCCCACCCAGTCCCACCCCCTGCCATGGGCAGGGACACCTTTCACCAGCCCAGGGTGCTCCAAGCCCCTTCCAACCTGGCCTGGGACACTTCCAGGGATCCAGGGGCAGCCACAATCCCTCATAAATGCTGCTGTAACCAGTAACCTGTTGGAAATCATGGGGAAGGATTCTTACTAATTGATGGTAATTTTGATTTCAGGGTGCTTCCTCAAAGCTACAGAAAAAAACACTCCTAATTCTTTAAGGATGTCTCCACTTCAGGGCAGAATTAATGTCCAAAAAGATCCCAAATCCAAAATGAATCCATTTATGTATAGTACCATTCCTGTCATCCCCCTTTTGTACCCCATGGAAAAGGATTGAATACGTTTGGCACCCGTGCCCCTTTCCCACCTCATTCCCCTGCAGCTTGGCACGATCAGTGTTTGGGATGTGCCAGCCTGAACCAATCATGTGGCCAGAGGGGCTCAGAGCTCCTGGGCAGAAGAAACATTTAAATTGTTTAGTCTTTTGAGCTGCCAAAGAATCAGAACCCCCAGGGCTTTACAGGCCCGATTTTTTGAGGCAATACGGTGTCCCAAAGCACAGGACATGCTCTACTTGCCCCCCAAATGGAGCAGGAGTTGTGCATCAATAGTGGGGCAAGCCTAGAGGCTCCTCTGGCAAGCTGAACACATCCAGACCAAGGGCAGTGTTTGCAGAGCCCTGGGTTGGGCTCAAGCCTAGGGGGCTGTTCCTACCCTCCCATGGCCTGCAGAAGCACAGCAGTGGGTGTTGGCAGCGATGCCCCCTCTGCCAAAGCCCAGCTGCTGGCACAGACAGGGCAGTGAGCCCTGCACAGGTCCCACACCCAGCAGGGACCAGCCCAGACCTTACTGAGACACCAGCACAGCTGTACCCTGAGGAACCATCCATCAAAGTCTGCTTGGGTTGGCGTTTCTAACTTTATATAGAGGTATCTACATAGGGATTATGGACCAGACCCTTCATTTCTCACCCAGGGAAGCCCCTCCCAGACCTCAGCAGCATCTTACTGCAAACTGATGGAGAGGGTGGGAATCTGCCCTGGGTTGTGTGTCCAGGCAGCCCCCAGTGGAGATAATTAAGGTTTTGCTTTGCCAGGGACAGGTGGGGAATGCCACACAGCTTGTATATGCATGAGGTGTTTGCTGCTCTTAAGCAATAAACCTTTAAAATCTGTATAAGAAATCAAATTAACCATGTGAAAACAGGAATGGGTTTTTTGGTTGTGGTGTTTTGTTGTTGTTTTTTTTTTCCCCCCCCAGAAGGGAACACACAAAAAGGTGCTTTTAGGGGAGAAAAAACTACTGGCAATGCTGAAGGCCCTCTGAACCCCCTCCGTGGTAGCCAGGTTTGATAAGACTGTTAAAATTAAAAGCCTAATGTACATATCCCCACTGCTGTTGAGTCAAGCCCATGGAATTGTTCTTTCTGCTTTTATTTCTCCCAGAGCCTGTTTCAAGCTGCTTTGGCTGCAGGCACTGAAGACATTCCCCACAGCCCCCCATCCAGACAGTATTAATATTTTCCTCCATAGGCATAAATCTCCTCAAGGCTCTGCTCCACTCCTGCCTGGTAATTAAAAGATTCAGAAAACCTTCAGGACTACACCCACACACCCGAGAACCACATGGCAACCTGCTGCTGCTGAGCCCCTGATAACAGCTAATTAATTCTCTACAAGAGAACAAAGTGGAAAAATCACCTCCACAAACCAACTCCATCTTTGCTCCTTCCCTCCATTCCATGGAGGATGGACATCACCCCAGGACAGGGCACATGGCCAGAGCTGTGCTGCAGGAGTTGGGTTTGCACAGACTTGGAGATGCAACGTTATTTGTGCCTGGAAAGGGTGGTCCGGCCTTGGCAGGGGCTGCCCAGGGAGGGTTGGAGTGCCCAGCCCTGGAGGTGCCCAAGACAGGACTGGCTGTGGCACTCAGAGCTCTGGGCTGGGGGACAAGGTGGGCATCGGGCACAGGGTGGGCTCTGGGGGCTGGCAGGGCTTTTCCAACCCAAATGATTCTGGGATTCTGTAATTAACTACCTCTCCATGCTGAGTACTTCTCCCGTAGGATGTGGCTGGTTTTCCTGCAGTATTGGAGAACAATGCCTTTGGACTGGAATTGCCCAAACTCGGACCCACCAGGGATGTGGAGAACATCAGCACATCCCTCACCCCATGGCAGGAGCAGTCTGTGCTCAGAACCATCATCCTGCAAGGTCAGTCATGGAATGGTTTGGGTTGGGAAGGATCTTAAAGCTCATCCCATTCCACCCTCCCTACCATGGGCAGGGACACCTTCCACCAGCCCAGGGTGCTGCAAGCCCCGTCCAACCTGGCCTTGGACACTCCCAGGGATCCAGGGGCAGCCACAGCTTCTCTGGGCACCCTGGGCCAGGGCCTGCCCACCCTCCCAGGGAAGGATTTTGCAGGTAAGTTCTAATCCTCTAGAAAGAGGGATTCACCCTGAGCCTGCTGTCAAAGCCCAGATTCCTCAGAGCTCTCTCCCAACATCCCACTGCACTTGCACATGGCACCCCAAGGCTCCTGGGCAGGTGCTGGTGAGACACGAGCACTGAGAGATGGGCAACTCCCCAAGAGCTACAGGTCCAAATTAGCCCAAGGTGGGGAAAGAGAAGCAAATTGAAATGTTAGAATAATTCATACACAGCATTTAGTTTAATGTACAAATGGTTGTTATCTCCTCTGCGATCTCCGTAGCAATGGCAGAGAAGGGATGAGAGCATCAGATGGGGGTTTCAGGGTAATGTTATTCATAAGCAAGTCTTATCTGGCTTGGTACAGCTTGAATATTCTTATAAATAGCTAAATTCTTTAACCATTCGAGGTTTGGGAGCCTGGTGATTCGTGTCTCACCTCGTTTCTCCGAGGAAATGGATTTATGGCCACAGTAGAGCTGCCTCCTAATTAGCCAGAGCTTCTCAGCTCAGTGGGTTTGATGAGCCCTCCGCAGTATTGAATCACCAGGTGTGTGAGCAGCAGAGCCGGCTCTGACACTGCCTGCCAGCCCGGGCAGCACCTGAAAGAGCAGGGGGAACCTGCTGACACAGCCTCTTCCTGGCTGTGCTCACTGAAGGCAAACCTCCCTCCCCTCGGGGTCAGACCGTGCAAACAAACACCCTTCCCCACACGGACAGAGGGGGTTTCAGCACGCAGGGGGTGTTCCCATAACCACACATGGCAGCGGCTCTAGAAGCTGTAAATACAGAGAGCCTACTTTTTAATATGCCTTAAATCACAGATTGAAATAGGCCACTGTCACTATGACTTTGTCTACTTCAAATTTTTCATGGCTTAAAGTAGTAATTTATTTTTTTGTACTGAGAGCCTCCAAAAAGTCAAGCTGAGAGTAGTTTCCAGGGAATAAATCATCTCGCTGCGATAAACACTCGCCTTAAAATTGCCTTTTGCACAGTTTATTAGACCTTTTATTTTGAAGGAAGCAGTTTAACAAAATTTTCACTGCAGTTTTAGTGTTTGATAATTAAGCTCATGTGGTTTGGCTATTTTTGTGATTTCCAAAGGCAAATCTTCATCTTGCCCACCTGATCCTCACCCAAAACAACGTGTTATGTTTCAAAATAAGAGAACAATGGAAACATGTTAAGGTTGGGAAAGCAGGAGGTGTCCCTGCCCATGGCAGGGCTTGGAAGTGGATGGACTTTAAAGTCCTTTCCAACCCAAACCATTCTAACATGTATTCTACCTTTACTTTTTTCACTTCTGTAAGCTGAATTTGATTAAGCTTTGCAAACTTTTTGGTATCAAAAAATCAGGTAGCAGAACTTGTTACCCTGAGCTAAGCAGCACATTCATCCAGAAAGGTCAGGCATGCCCAAGAATTCTCATCAAGAAGAGATTTTTTAAACATAATAGGAAATGTCATCCTTAGTTTATAATATGGGGAACTGAGGTGGGCTGAAAGGCTTGTCCTGGGTAAGGCAGGTAATTTAAAATCCAAGAACCTTAACTGAGACATCCTTAGCCCTCATTTTATCAAACTACTTTGTCATTTCCTTTCTGTACTTCACTGAATGGTAGCTTTGCAGTATTTTTCATGCTTAGAAACGGGTCATAAGGACTTTAATCAAACATAAATCCATCTAACATTTCAATAGAGACAATGAAAAGATAGATAAGGAACAAAAGTTAAGGATTCTTTGGAACCTGTTCATAAATGAAAAGCAAGTGATGGAAAACTCTCTGAAACAACATCCAATAACTGGTGATACTTATAAAAGACATCACTAATGGTTCATTTAGCTTTGCAATATCTTAAACTCACCCATTTTGTGAAACTGGAATTATTTATGAGACAGTTTATTAGGAGCAGATTAATATTCATTGGCCAGTTGGCAGAAGATGTATGTTCACATCTCGGGCTGTTTTGCAGGAGAACAGAGCCATCAGGTTGGGAGCTCTGGGCAGAGGGCTGCTTGCAATCAGTGTTCTCCAGGAGTTCATTAGACACAGACACTGTGCAGAGGCCCCACTGGAGTTAATCACCCCTGGCTGTCGGGCCCAGAGCAGCTCCCCCTGCCCCTGTTTCACAGCCCTGTGTGAGGCTTGGGGTGCTCACACCACTAATGAGGCACAGTTTGTTATGGGTAATATTTTGGCTTCCCATAAACTTGATAGAGGCAATTCCTGAAGAGCTGGAGAAGGGGCAGTTCCACACTCAGCTCTCCAGTGTGCCAGGCTCCCCAAAGCACCTCCCTTCAGGATGACCAGGACACAGCCCTTGTTTACCAGCAGGGCATTGGTTTCAAGAGGATTCCTACAACTTCAGTTCTCTGCTCTGTTCCTGCATTCCCTTAAATCATTGGCAACTCAATAGTAGAGACATCACCAGCAAATTTCCACCCTGGGACTCCCAGGTCTGTCAAAGGGCCACTGCTCTGAGGGTCCACACACACACATCACCAGTGTTTGGTTCTTTAAACCACACCAAATACCCGAGCAAAAACGAGCAGGAAACTTATAAGGGTTCCAAAATAGGCAAGACAGCACCAGAGAGCCCTTATGCAAAACTCAAACAGGGACAAACCCCACAGAAATAAGTGCCTTGTTCCCTGTGGGTTAACAAGTGTGGATTGGAGGGTGTGAGAGGTGACCTCTGACAGCCAACACCTCCCTGTGCCCAGGACCCCCATCCCACAGAGCACAGCTTGAGACCCCCAACAGCTCCTTCCCAACACCTGCACGAGTCCATGGGCTATTTTTCTTATGGAAAGAAAGTTTAAAAGTACATCTCAGCATTAATCCATCAATACCTATTATTTATTTGTCTACTGCTATATATAAATAATTGCTAAGCAGGATATCCACCCACGAACAGCTCAATGATCATGGCAATCAAATGGAAAATAAAGGAACCCGGTCTCACTGCTTCCCCCATCACCTGCCAGCCGTCAGGATGGGATTGCGGGGAGAGCAGAGAGAAAACTGCCACATACAGAAAGAAACTGCAGCAAAGCACTCCTTGTGAGACAGCAGGGAATCAGTAAAACATGTCTCGGATCGATAGAAAAGCCATTTGTGCTTCTAGAATCGTCTGATTCAGAAATCTCCAAGATTACAGATGTTTCCTCATGCCATGACTGCTGCAATCTTGTGTTGGTCATGGGTGTTTTGCTCAAACCTTTCACTTACACACTTTTTTTCAGCTTGACAGCACCACAACACTCCTAAATGAGCCTCTTCTGTCCCTTGATTCTGCCCCACAATGAAGACAGAAAATTGCCTGGCAAACGAAGCACAGGGAGCACACCTTGGGCACAGCCTGCACGGGGAGATTTCCCTGTGACACCCACCCTTCCTCTGACTGTGAAATGGCCAGCCTTAAAGTACTGCAGAAAAGCTGTTTCACTTCACTGTTTGGTATAAAATTATGTATGTTGGGGTCAGGGCCTCACCTGGGGCAGTGGAAAGGTGATCCTCATTTTGAATTTCTTTTTCCCCTTTAAGCCTGAGCACGCATCCTGAGAAAGGACCCTCCTCACCTCACCTCCTTCTCCCAACACCAGAAGGGATTTGGAATGGTAGGAGAAGGCACAGAGCTGCACCAAGTCAGATCAAAATCGAATGAAAAACCCATTGCACACTCAAATTGGTATCTAATTTCTTATAATATTAACAGCAGAGAAAAAATTAAACACCTGAGCTTTGGGGGCTTTTTTTCCCCACTGTCATCCCTTGTGACCCACATAGTTTAACCACATCCATAATATTATTCCATGGGAATCCTTGAAACCAGACAGCTTAATATATGTAGATGCACAATCAATGCACATTTGAATTTCCTAATGAGACCAGAGCTTTTGTAATAAGCCTATTTTTGGTCTAGATATTTATAACTATCCCATCTTTAAATTGGAAAGAAGTAGCAGTTTATAAATTTATCCAGTCTTTGCATAAAATACGTGGCTAGAGCTGATGTTAATGAGTTCATGATGGCATTATACCCAAAACCTTCTCCCGAGCAAAGGAAAAGCAAACACCAGTCACTCAGTGGCCAAAATTCCCACACTCCCCAAATCCTAGGACTAGTTTCCTCCACCACAAACCCAAACACCCCCAGAGCTGCAGGCATGGGGGCACACAGAGCACTGTGGGGTTAAATCCCCTGCCAGGGGACACATCCCAGTCCAGACACCCCCTGAGCCACAGCTTATCCAAAATCATGACAGACACAGCCAAACCACCCACATCCTGGGAAGAGAAGGACTTTCTTCCCCAGGCATGGGAAGGGCTCATGCCACTCTGGTACCACACTTGGGACAGGCTGGTTTCAGCCACATCCCCATTTCAGCCAGCACAGGACCAGGGACAAGGAGCAGGGGGGCTGCAGGATGGGGGAACAGGAGGGGGCATAACTCCCCCAGAGCCCAAAGAGCAGCAAAATGATCAGCAAGAGCCAACACAGCCAAGCAGCTGCTGAGAGCCCCATAAAACCCACCCACACCCTCAGAGCAACTCACCAGATCGCAGAGCAGATCTTCCACCCACCATCCTGCAGAGACCCAACCCCTTCCCACCCCTTTTATCCCCTCTGGCTGTGCCTTCTTTCCCTCAGGGGTGGGATTTGCCACCAGGTGTGGGCAGTGAAGGTCCTTCCCCTCCTGCTTTCCATGGAGGGTAACAGAGAGAACCAGCCCTGCCTTGGAATCACACACTGGTTTGGGTTGGAAGGGACCCCACAGCCCATCCAGTGCCACCCCCTGCCATGGACAGGGACACCTCCCACTGTCTCAGGTTGCTCCAAGCCCTGTCCAACCTGGCCTCGTGCATCCCTCTGGGATTCCAGCATGGAAACACGTGGCAATGAAACAAGAAGCACGAGCACTGTTTGGATGTGACCCGTGTGGTGGCACCATGGCTGGTCCCTGGCAGCAACAGGGGGAAGGGGTTTGCTCATGGAAATTGTTCTGCCTTAGGGACAGCTCAGCTCCTGGAGCAGGGAAAGGATTTTAATTGCTTGAGCTCAGGAACTGACAGAAAAAACCTCCAAACCAACCCATTTTCAGTTCAGAATGGATTTTTTAAGTGGCCGAGTCATTGTTCCTTTAATTTGACTTTCCTTTATCCAATCTGACAGCTGCCACCATCCAGGAGGTGTGAAAAGCCAGGGGGTGAGGCTGAGTGTGGTGACACTGGTCATGGTGGCTTTAGGGCACACAGTGACATGAGTCTGTGATTGGATGTGTTGGCTTTGGTGCTTTTGTAACTATAATTTAAAAGGTGTCTTGGCTATTTGCTGTTTCTTGAGGTTTTAACAAATGCCACATCTCTCTAAACCCGGTACAAGAGCAGCCCTGGGTGCCCCGGCAGGAGGGCAATGCTTTTTTGGGGGCCTGACCTCAAAAGAATCCTTCAACAGGACTGAGGGAAGGCATTTTCGACCTTTACCTGGACACCCCCAGCTCCCCCTGAGCCCGTGCCAGTGCTGCCAGCTTCCCGAGCCATTGCTCCCTCTCCTGCCTTCCCAATCCCCGTGGCCTGAGTACAGGGATTTCCCACTCTTCCCTGGCTTCCTGCTCAGATTTCCTTCCCTTATTTAGTGACCCTGCTCCTGTATATTTCTGCAAAATATTTGTAATTTGTACTAAAATTGTCATTTGTATAAAAATTGTAAGTCATATAAACATTGTAATTTGTATACAAATGCCTTTCCTCTGGCAAATACTTTGGGGTGGATGTTTTCTGGCTTTGAGGCTTCACTGCAGAACTATTGTTTCCTTATGAATTTTTAAAAGGCACAAAAATGGTTAAGGATTTGTAAACTCTTCTCCTCTATTTTCAGGAGTGGAAAATAAATGAAGTGAGTTTCATCACAGGAGGGTTTTTTCTACATATTCCCTGGGGCAAAATTTTGATGCAGCAGCAGAGTGAGGTTGTCTCAAGCATGAAGAGTAACATATATAAATATATATATATATATATCAGGTTTTGACATTTGAAATCATCCTGGCAAAAGTGCTCTTAATTTTGCCCGTTCATTAATTCCAAGCTGAATTCACGTGTTCTGGCCACAGGCTGCTGAGTCAGGGCCATGGACACGTTCTCCTCTTTTCTCATTTTCCCCGCCTGCTTTCCCCGAGCCTGAGTGGGGATCACTGGGCTCCCTGAGTGATGCTGTGCAGCCTGGCACACAGTCCTGCTTTGGGGCTCCCTCCACACTGCCCCCCTCCCCTGCCAGTGGGTGTCTTTCATTATCCCTGCCATTAATAGTGGCTGAACCAACAGCTGCTCCGTGCTAATGAGCTGCAGCAAAGAGGAGCCTCTCGGTGGCTGCAGCCCCAGGCTTGGCAGAGTGCCTGGCAGCTCGGGCACTCACACACTGCTGGGTGGGAAGGGACCAGGAGGGTCCTGCCAGGGGCAGGGACACCTTCCACTACACCAGATGGTCCAACCTGTTGAGTTACAGCAACAATTCATGTGCTGGCAATATGTTTTTAAGAGGGAAAAGCAGCAGCACACATACATTACATGTACATTGCCTCCTCCCAAAGTGAGCTCTAGTGCCACAACAAACTGACAGAGAGTAGGGTTAGATGGGATATCGGGAGGGAATCTTTCCCTGGGAGGGTGGGCAGGCCCTGGCCCAGGTTGGGCAGAGAAGCTGTGGCTGCCCCTGGATCCCTGGGAGTGTCCAAGGCCAGGTTGGACAGGGCTTGGAGCACCCTGGAACAGTGTAAGGTGTCCCTGCCCATGGCAGGGGGTGCAATGGGATGGACTTTGGGGTCCCTTCCATCCCAATCCATCCTGTGATTCCATGATCTTTATGCGACCTTGGCATAATGCCTGAAGGTCTCTGAATATCCCCCCATCCCCTTATGGACAATGTTATAATACACTAAAGAACAGCAGATGAAGGGATGGGGGGAACGGCTTTATGTATGGAAGAAGCCCCAGATGGGCCTGAGCAGAAAGCCCAGCAGGTCAGCACTGCCCAGGGCACCCCTGTGCCCTCTGACCAGGCTGGGTACCCTAGTGCAGCCCTGCCTGGAACTTGTCACCAATCCTGCCCCACTCCCCCAGCCAGAGGCACCCTGGACTGCACTGAGCTGAGGACTGCACTGGGTTTATTTGGGGCTGCTGTTAAGCCCCTCTAAGGTCAGTACCAACCTCTGTGTCCCTCAGCCAAGACAAATCTCGTTTACACTGATGTGCAGTGACATATTTAAGTGCTCTGTGTAAAACCCTGTTTGCTCTCCTTGAAAAGCCATTTTCAGAAGGTGAGGGCGCACTTAATGGGGCAGTAACCCCAGAAGGTCTCAGGCAGAGCAAAGCCCTGGGATCATTAGCCAGCTCAGGAAACTCTAACATAAATAATGGTAGAGATCACTGTAATTAATTAATGTAAAAAGAGCTGCCAATTACAGTGTTCTGTGTGTTTATGTGTATCTATACATACATACGTGTGCACCCACTGGGGGTTTTGAGGGACTAACGGGTGGCCTTGATGATCTTAGAGAGATTCTCCAACCTAAACATTTCCATGATTCTACATTAGGGAGACTTTCCTTGACATTCTGATTACAGCAGCAGCACCTGCCAATATATAATTATGATCTGAGAGGACAGATTTAGGTTAAGGTTATATTTAACCAGGCTTATATGGACGACTAAAACAAGAACCAGCTGAAACAGAGACTTGGATATTTAAAATAAAGGAATGCTTTAAAAAAGGGTCCCTGTGTACCCCTTCCAACTGGAGGTATTCCCTGATTCCCTGATTCTACAGCTGGCAGGAGCCAGATGAGCTCAGCAGTGCCATTTGTAGTACATGCCAAAGGAAAGTGAGGGGCTGGAGATCCTGGAGCCTGAGGGAAAACAGCCAAGCACCACACAGAGAGTCCTGCTCGACACTGATCCGAGAGAGACAAGACAAAACCAGCCAACACTTCCTTCTCCAGGAGCGTGACTGCGAAGCTCCTGACAGGTTCACTGGGTTTGCAGCCTCACAATTTCCCTCTAACCAGAGAAACATTTCCCCAGGAACACTTTTCCTGTCTAAAGCAACTGAAGATGTCAAGTGAGGCTGAGAAATTTCTTCTGGAGCACAGCAGTTTAATTTCTGACTCATTCTCATGAGTTCAAACTGAAAGAGAGCAGGGATAGATGGGATATTGGGAAGAAATCCTTCCCTGGGTGGGTGGGCAGGCCCTGGCACAGGGTGCCCAAAAAAAGCTGTTCTGCCCCTGGATCCCTGGGAGTGTCCAAGGCCAGGTTGGACAGGGCTTGGAGCACCCTGGGCTGGTGGGAGGTGTCCGTGCCATGGCAGGGGTGGCACTGGGTGGGCTTTGAGGTCCCTTCCAACCCCAGTCTATGGGAATCCAGGCTCGAGTTTACTTTGTCTTCAAATCTATGACATCACCAAACGAGATTCAAGTGAGGAGTTTTTGGGGGACAGTGGAAGAGACTGGTGAAATAGATTTTTTGACCACAAACAAAATAATAAATTGAAATGTCTTTGTTACTGTGTTGCAAAAGATCTTTGGAATGCTGTCTCTTTTTGTTACATTCAGAAGGTCATTTGCCAGATAACTTTGAAATGCAAAGTATAGCAGGTTTTATTTCTGCATTTTGGTGAATAAAGCTACATGGAATCACTTTTTTTGATTTAAATACCATGGGCACTGTGAGCTGGTGCCCCTGGAATGCAAAGTAGGGAAACACTTAGATTAGAACAATTAGTGCAAAAAACATCTGCATCCTTTGTTAACCATAGGGACTGTCTAGCGAAAGGGATTTTTTATTTTTTTACTGTTAATTGGAATTCATTAAAATAACTTTGCTTCAAAGTAAACATTAAAGCCATTTCTGAGCTTTTTATTTTCATGTTTACCTAGGCAGGTTCCATCTGGTTTAGGCTCTTCTGAACAACAGCAGCTTGGAGGAAGAGAGTGGACTTTTACAGGAATCACTGCTGCTGGCACATTAAAGGCACCAGCTGCTCTCAAAGCCAAGCCTTGCTGCTCCCAAATCATTGCTGGGATCTAAGGGGACACTGTGGGGTCACAGCAAGGCTTTTCCATCCTGAGACCGTGTGGGAGCATTATTTTAGGAAGAAATTCCTCCCTGTGGGGGTGGGCAGGCCCTGGCACAGGGTGCCCAGAGAAGCTGTGGCTGCCCCTGGATCCCTGGGAGTGTCCAAGGCCA
>JAWWEW010000166.1:34821849-34835412 GCA_035583185.1 Anabacerthia variegaticeps
TGTTTTTAAAACAGGAGGGTTAGGAATGTTTGAGACAGCTGGAAACACACACACACACACACACACACACACACACAGAGAAACGTGGCTGCAATGCCTGAATCACCTCCAGGTCCTTTAGGCTGGAGGTACCTCAGGAAATTGGTCCTTGTGGGTGCAGCTGGAAGGAGCC
Source organism: Anabacerthia variegaticeps (assembly GCA_035583185.1). Taxonomy (NCBI): domain Eukaryota; kingdom Metazoa; phylum Chordata; class Aves; order Passeriformes; family Furnariidae; genus Anabacerthia; species Anabacerthia variegaticeps. The sequence goes on from JAWWEW010000166.1 coordinate 34,822,022, forward strand.
AAAGGGCTGGAGAGCCCTCGGGGTGGGTTATGGGGTGAATGTATTCTTAGGGACCCCCTTCAGTTGCTGCAGGGAAACACTGGCAGCTCAGGCAGTGCCTGAGGATTCCCACAGCCCAACCTGGCCTTATAAAGGCTATTGAGGAGGCACCACTTACTGCTATAAAACACAAACATTCCTGTGGAGACATAAGGTGAAGAGATCCCTCCTGTGTGACATTCCGGTGTCACCCCTCCACGGTGTCAGCTGCCTGCCCTCCCCAGGCTTTGGAAGGCACAGAGATCCCCATGGGAACGTGAGGCTGGGGAATCAGTGGTGATGTGATGCTTTGCAGTGATGCTCCTGCTGAAGGGATGCTCCCAGTGTCCCCGTTGGGAAGCTGTGCTGGGACCATCAGAGCAGCTTTGTCACCGTCTCTGCACACACCAGGGGTGCACAGGACGGGTCCCCTGTGCCTGCTGCTGCTCCACACCAGCTGCCCCCTGTGCCCTGTGCATCCTCCAGGAACCTCAGTCAGGGCTATCCCGAGGCTCGGATGATGCAGGTGACGTTGAAGCAGAAGGCAGCTCTCCCAGCTCTTCATCCCAGGGAGTGCTGGTGACTGAGCCCCTGCAGGCTGCTGCTCTCCTTCCTCTGAATGCCAGGATAAAGTTACCCCATGAGGTCTGCTCTGAGTCCAGCCAGGGGTCTGGGCAGCAAACACGGGGCTTTGTGGTTTCAATCCCTCAAGTACAGTGTGCTTGTGGAAATCGTGCCCACACACTGATTGTGAATCCCACCCCTGAGGGAAACAGCAAGGGAAACATCAAAGAAAGAATTCAAGTTCCATTCCGCATCCTTGAGGAAGCTCTGAAGAATGTCCTCAATGGGGCCACTTAATTCTCCTCCTATCTCCAGAAAGGTGGAAAGAAACAACCAGGGTAAGAGAACAGCAAAGGAAAAACTCTCTGTTTGCCATCGGTGTGGCAGTGCCTGCAGGGTACCCCGTGTCTCAGGGAACAGCAGCAGAGCACTTCCCTGGGAAGGGTCCTGCAGGAGCTGTCTCACTGTGACCTCTCCTCAGGGGGTCAGAGCACAGCTCTCACTGCCGTGGGCTCTCCATCCTCCCAGCCTGCAGCATCCTCATGCCCTGGAGCATCCTCCTGACCCAGGTATCCTCCCAGCCCAGCTCCACTCACCTTCCAAATCACCTCTGGCTCTCCCCTCACAGCCACCTCGTTTCCCCACCACGCTGCCTATGAGCACTCCTTTCCCATCCCTGGCACTGGGATGTGAGCCTGCAATGCTCCTTGCCTTGCAATCTCCATAATGGCCAGGATATGCCATCCCCAGCTTTCCATCAAGCAGCACAAAGCATTTATAGCAGCAGCGCTCACAGAAAGTGCTGAAAAGTGACAAAATATTAGTTCTAATTCCTTTCTGGATGACACATTATTACAAGGGTATTAGCTGAGGTTTCCAATTTTTCTGGTTGCTGTGATTTAGGAAACCAATGTAAAGATTTCCAGACACTGCATATGAATAATTTACCACTCGCTCGATTCATTTTTGAAAAGCTTCCCTATTTTACCAGGATCAGGCAAATGTCACACCACCTTGTCACATCACATCACAAAAGCAAATGAGTAAATTTATTGTTAAAAGACATTTAAAGACAAGTTAATGCCCAGTAAATCTCAGAGTATGGATTGGGAGGTCTGAGAGCTGCAAACCCCAGTGTGCATGAGACACAGCCTTCCTGAGCCTGGTGGGTTGAATGACTGTGTGACAAGGGTGGGAGTCGTCCCCTCAGTGCTGATTTCAGCTGAGAATCCAATGAAACTGCTTGACACCAGGCTCCTTAAAAACCACAAGTGTCATTATGAGTTTAAATAAAGGTTTAGGGCCCACTTTTACTTCCTTATCTCTGAAAATGTTGACATTTATGAATAAGGATTTGGGGATGGAAGTGTGTCATTTGCAAGAGGGCATTTCACAGGAGGACCCTGCAGTCAAGGAGAAGCCAAAAAGTCAAGAGCAAGAGGAGGGTGAATGGAGACATTTGCTCATAAAGAGGCATTTTAAGCAGCACTTTCTCCTGAGAAATGAGGATGGGAAGAGAATTCATAGGCTGGCAGTGCTCAGCTTTATGGAATCACAGACTGCATAATGTTGGAAGGGACCACAGTGGGGCTCTGGTCCCCTCTCCCTGCTCCAGCAGGGCCATCCCAGAGCACACAGCACAGGGTTGTGTCCAGATGGCTCTGGAATATCCCCAGAGAGGAGACTCCAGCCCCTCTCTGGTCTCTGCTCAGGGCTGGGTCACTGCACAGCAAAGTTCTTTCCCCGTGTCCAGGTGGCACTTGCTGGGCATCAGTTCCTGCCCGTCCCTCTTGTGCCATTGCTGGGTCCCCCAAGCAGAGCCTGGGCCATGCTCTGCCCCCTCCCTGCAGGCACTGCCCCCCATGGGCCCCCAGGTCCCCTCTCAGTGTCCTCTGGAGGCTGAACAGCCCCAGCTCCCTCAGCCTTTGCTGCTCCCAGAGATGCTCCATCCCTTGGCCATCTCCGCAGCCTGTGCTGGCCCCGCTGCAGGAGCTCCCTGGCCCTGCTGTGCTGAGGAGCCAGAGCTGGGCACAGCCCTGCAGATGTGCCTGCCAGGGCTGCCAGAGGGGCACGATCCCCTCCTGACTGCTGGGAATACTCTTCCCAATGTACTCCAGGAGATATTTGACATTTTATCCATATACACTGGTACAGGACCACTCAGAGAGGCAAAATCAGCTTTTTTTCTTCCAGCAAAACTTTTCTGGTGTGATTATTCAACACTTCACAGTGAAACTCTGGTTGCTGGAAGCCTTCAGAATGGATTTAGGGTTGTATCATTAGAGGGCTCTAATTCAGTGGGAGAGGAGACATTTGAAACATCACCTTGGATTTGCACCTGGTTGTTATCGCTTGAACCCAGAGAGAGCCAAGGTTCCCAGGAAATCTGCCTGGGGAGAGGTCTGGGAATGCAGCTGTGGCTGTAAACAGCAAAGCCAGGCACTTCCCAGGGTGTAGCAGCCCTCTGCATTCACCAGAGCATCCTACCTGTCATTAATTTTACAATAGCAGGAAATGGAGAAGTAAAACCCTGGCTTGGAGATTAATGCTCGGGAGCTCAGTGCTAAGCATTATTTACCCATAAATAAAATTATCCTGTAGTCTGGGAGTCTGCAGTGCTTCCATTACTGCCTTCTCTGCAGCCGGATGGGATCCTGCTCAGGCTCTCCCACATGTGGGTTGGCTGCCTGTGCCTTCTCCACACTCCCTGGGAAGCAGGGAGAGAGATCTCACCACGAGGACTGAGCAGAATCAGTCGTGCCTTGTTATTTCCCAGGAAACTGTAGGAATTGGGGTGGTTTTGGAGGGTAGGATGTCCTGTCCATCCCCACCCCATCACCTCCTGACCCGTCCAGCCCTGGTGCTTTGGCACAGCAGCACTGACAGGAGGGTGGAGACAAGGGGGAGTAGGTCTCTTCGCCCAGGTAATAAGGGGCAGGCGAAGAGGAAAAGCCTCAGGCTGTGCCGGGAAGGGGATAGGTTGGACATCGGGAAGAAATTCTTCATGTCCAGCCCTGGCACAGCTGCCCAGGGCAGTGGTGGAGTCCCCATCCCTGGAGGGATTGAACACGAGTGGGACATGGAAGCCATGGGCTCTGATTCCAGCACATTCACCTCCATCCTTTGATCTCCTAAAGCCACTTCCCCAAAGCTTCTCATCCCAGACTTCCCTCTGCAGGGCTGAGGCTTCTCTGTTCAGTTCAGTTCCTGGGAATCAGGGGGTTCAGGGACATGACCCTGTCTCCTTGAATGAAACATCTATAATTTTTACTTTGTACTTAAACTCATGTAATTCAATATTTCTGCAAGGCTGAAACTTGTTTTTAAATAATAACTTGAATGCATCTGCAGCTGAGAATATTTGGCTGCCAAGGCTTACACAGACTATTGAGGGAAGTTTTTTAAAATAACAGCTTTTTCAGACTTCAGCAGCATAATTAAACATATGCTTTTAACAGAGCTCACCTGCAGAGGCACCTGCCTGCAGCAGATTAAAGCTCTCAACCATATATTTGAAAGAAAAGCCAACATAGCAAAGAGAATTAGCCCTCCTGCTGGAACCGAGGGCCATAAAACTGGGTTTAAAGCAACAGAGTAGAGAACTGGGGCTGGAAAAGGGAGTGATGGGAGAAGAGCAGGCACATGCTGAAGGGAGCACTGGCAGAGACACCACCAAGGGTTCTGGAAGAGGAACAGAGAGTAGATTTAACTGGAATATGGGGAAGGAATTGCTGGCTGGGAGGGTGGGCAGGCCCTGGCACAGGGTGCCCAGAGAAGCTGTGGCTGCCCCTGGATCCCTGGAAGTGTCCAAGGCCAGGTTGGACGGGGCTTGGAGCAACCTGGGACAGTGGAAGGTGTCCCTGCCAGTGGCAGGGGTGGCACTGGGTGGGCTTTGAGGTCCCTTCCAACTCAGACCATTCCATGGCTCTTTGAATGGCTTGTCTGTGAGCCTCCCTCCCCAGGACCCTGCCCATTCCTTACTGTAGAGGCACAAGTGAGATGGAAGAGGCTGTGCCAGAACCCTCTGCCTTATGCTGTGATTTAGTTGTGCAACAACCCAGGGAGGAGAGAAAGAAATCCTCCCACCACATCACAACAATGCAGAGCAGAGACATGACAACCAGGATAAACAGGGGTTCGGCCAGGAAAAATAGAACCTCATTTTCCTTATCTTTTTTTAAAGTGCCAGCTTGAAAAGAAGCAGTGAAAGGATGCCCTTTAGAGGAAGCACAGCCTTTGCCTTGTTTTTGAACTAAGGGAGCATCTGCCCTGACAACCAGGGGAGAATAATGGACTGAGAAACCACAACATGTTTATTCTTCATTTGTTCATTCGAAGATTGAAAACAGGTGGATGAAGGGCTCTCTCCACAGGCTGGTTAAAAGCTCTGCTCACCCCCTCATCAGTGAACTCCTCTCTGTTCCAGTGGAGGGAAAGGAGCTCCTCCTTCTCTACAGGCCTGGGACCATTAGGAATATGTATTTTAAGGGAATCTGTATTTAATGTCATCATTTCTTTCTTTCCTCTGAAAAGTTCAACGTTTTCAGTCACTCCCTCAGTGTTTTTGTTGGCTGTAGCAGCTGGATTTGGGAAGGCTGAAGGAGTTGACAAAGGCGCTACTCATCACTTTGTAAAAATGCTTTAACAAAACACGGGGTGTTTTAGAGGAGACCCCCAATTGCCTTGTCCTGAATCTCTAACTGCAGGTTTCCTTCCCCCTCAGAAGCAAAACATCAAAGCCCAAGATCTTGAGATGTCCCAGTTTTGTATTACATTTAACCCCTTCATATTTCAGACCTGTTTCTCCTGCAAGGGACTGAATGTGCCTGTTCAAAGTTAATATTTAAGGGTTTTGGCAGCTATCCCTTGACAGGCAGAGCTGTGCTGCTGGGGCTGGTATCAGTGAGCAGCAGTGTCACCCTGCTGCTGGGTTATCAGCAGTGAAAGCCCAGCTGGCTCACACACTTGGAAGATTGAGGCTCCATAAGAGTGTGCTGAGAAATTGTGCCCATAGATAGCAGGGCTGGAGTGAGAGGGATCCCCACAGGGACTGGGCTGGGCAGCAGCAGCCAGAGGAGGGGAGATTTTTGGTAACTGAGGATGGAGTCTAATTCAGCATCTCTGGGTCACAAGGGCTGCTGGGCTGGACCCCAGGGCCCCCCTCAGTGCTCCCCATGCCCAGCAGGGTTCAGTCCAAAGGAATAGGACAGAACAAGTCCAAAGCATCTTCTCTCCCCTCTCAACAAACCCTCCTGTTGTTCTTTGGAAGCTCCACAAGGAAACCTCCACGTGCCCAAAGCCTCTCCTGATCCAAGCCTTGACCAGGAGGAGCAGTTTTGGGGGTGGAAGCCACAGGCAGCACTTTGGGGTGACTCAGACTATGGAAGGACTGTAAAGGGTGGTCTCAGTCCAGGCCAACACAGCCCAGAAGACCCAAATGGCTTCTCCTGCCTCAGCCAGGTGTCCTGACATTTATCTCCAACAGCTACACCAAGTTCTCAAGTGTGGAGATAAAACTCGGGCAGCATTTAGGAGGATGGACACGAGAACCTCCTTGGCACTGCAGCTCCAAAGAGACACTCCACAGCCCCAGACCTGCTTTGCAAACACTTTCCTGCCCTCTCCCTCTCTGCTTTTCTTCCTCACAGAACTTGTTTTTATTTCCTACCTACAAGTTCTGCTTGGCCCACAAGCAAACCTCAGATCCTTGACACGGGAAGACAGATTTATCCCAAGCCCTGCTGAAACAAATGGTGACTCTCTTTTAACTCTGCATCTGCTGTCCCCATCATTCCTGTGCTGCTCGAGCAGAGGGAGCAGTAAATCCACATTAGCAGTGACTTGCTGTATCTCTGAAGTTTATAAATCATGAAGGGACAGCCCCATCCTGCATTATTAAAATCTGTTATTACACTCTGGGTCTGAGCTCAGATAAACCCACCGTGCAGCTGTGAGCCATGTGTCTTGTTTGCCCGATGTAAGAGCTTCTGGAAAGCAAAGGAAAAGGGATATTAAAATATCCTGCTCAGAAATGTCACGTAGTATGAAGATGGAGTGGCAGATAATGCAGCTGACTAGAAAGCGTTTGCCTGATGTGGCTTTGGATGTAACAGATAAAGTCTCTGATGGGTGAATCCCACCCTCCCCTCTGCTGCTTCTCCCTTTAAAGTCACAGGAGAGATTCATGGAGGAGACTGCAAAGTGCAGAGCAATCCCCCAAAGGAATCATTCAGCACTGCAAAGCATCTTCAGCAGAAATCCTGCTCCCATGCACTATTGCCATAAAACTTCATTTAGCAGAAGTCAGAGGGAAAAAAGGCTGTGTCTCTTCAGTGGTCTTTAGAGAGAATGAATAGAACCAGAGAATGGTTTGGGTTGGAAGGGACCTTAAAGGTCATCTATTGCAATCCCCCTGCCACAGCTTCTCTGGGCAACCCATGCCAGGCCCTCACCCCCTCACAGGGAAGGATTTCCTCCATAATTTAGGATACAAAATTTCTCCTCTTTCATTTTGAAGCCATTCTCCCTTGTCCTGTCCCTCTAGGCCATTGTCCAAAGTCCCTCTCCAGCAATCTTGGAGCCCCTTTTGTCCCTGGAAGGGCTCTAAGGTGTCCCCAGAGCCCTCTGTGCCCTTCTGAAGGGCTGCAGTGCCCTGACATTGCCCAGCCCCTGGCAGGTGAGTCCACCAGAGCCCCCACTCCCTCCCCTGCTGCCAACACACCCTGCACAGCCCTTCTCTTTGCTTGGTGATTTGTTATCCTCGGGAGAACTGGATGGAGAGGAGAAGACAAGGCTCTGCATCCCTGTGTGCTGGGGTATGGTCTGTGCAGCCTCGTGTTTCCCCCTGTCCCCACTCCCCTCACTTCCCCCAGTGGCACGAGGGAAACACCGAGAGTTGCCAGAGCGTGCTGAGGAGCCACAGAACCTGGCAGCAGCACGAGGGCCAAGTGTAGTGCTCTAAATTATTGTCAGCTCCTCTGAAAGTGTGAAAGGGAAGGCAGGCACCCCGCCAACTTTCCCTGGGAAATGGGCTTTCCCCAGGAGAGTGTGGATGGAAGTGCTGGGGGCTGCTGGCACCTGCCCTGCCCGTCCCACTGCCCCCAGACCCCTCACCACGGCTCACAGCAATAAACCCTCAGGCAGAAGGAAAACAGCCCCTGCAATTCCTACATTTCCAGTGGCTAGGAAACTTGAAAACGGAGGTTTCCCTCCCGTTGGGGTGTCTGAGGTGTCGGGCAGTGGGGTTTGCACACACTCACACCCCGAGTCGGTGCTGCATTTTAAACACAGTGCACAGCCCACCATTTATTTACCTCATTTATTCCATGGTACCTTAAGGCTTTGTCCCCGTTTTTCCATCCCATCCCTCATTTGCTGGTGACAGCAGACAGTCATTAGACCTGTGAAGTGCAAGGATGGCTTCCAGCAGCAGCACTCACAGCTCTGTCTTTGCCCATATGCCCAGATTTGTTCAAAACCAGAACTTTTGAGTAATTTATGGCTGTTCTTCCCGTGATACAGGTGGTTTATTGACCTGTTTGATCAGTACCCCTGGTCTCACAGAAGAAACTTCTCTTTTTTGTGCTGCTCATTTATGGACTCCTCCAAGCACGACAATGTGCTGCCTATTACCTTAATTGACTGATTTTCTAACAAGTTTCTCTCTACCTACAAAAAAAAACAATTTCAAAATGCTTGAACAGCTTCAGGTTTTCTCATGCTCCCCATCTCAGGACACCTACTGCTCATTCTTGCCTTGCTCACCTCAGGGTGACCTTGAAAGCCTCCCAGAAGGTCACAGCAGATGGAGTTCAGCTGTTTGAGGTTCAGGCAATGAAATCTGCCAACACTGACACGGGGCCAGCTCTACTCTGCTCCAAGCAAAACCACGATATTTAGATATAAGTTGCCAGTCTCATTATTTCTCCTACTGAAGCCAATAAAGATGCTGCTGCTGGCAAAGGGAGAGCAAAGTCCAAAGGACACAGTCATACAACTTTTAATCTTCATAATTCTTTTATTCCAACTACAATGAATGAAAAAGAACCCAAATCTTTGCTGGTCCACAAAGAAGAGCCTGGATTCATTCTCAGAGAAGCTCTTTCTCTCTAATGAGGAGCACAGAATAGCCAACCACGAACAGAATCAAACCACACCACAATCTAAAGGAAGGAATAAAGACTGAATCCTTTCTTTAAGAATATAACCCTCACCTCTAAAACATCGGGACTGGTGCATCAGGATACAGCTAAAGGAAATTAGAAGCTACACAGGAGCCTGCTGAGCTAAACAAACTGCATTAGACCCAAAGTGTGCCCTTTGAGCTGTGCCTCAGAGCTCTTGGAATGCAAGAGAACATATGAATATATGGCACAGGTAGCTCAGGGTCTTTATGGCCTTGGGAGCACTCACAACCCCTGGAAGGAGTCCTGGCACAGTGTTTATTTGCCACCATGGCCTCGTGGCTCATGTCCCCTTTCCATCCAAGCTTATTCTGACCACACAATGGGAGGCCAATCCCCACAGGTCCCTGCATTCCCTAATTTCTCGAGGAGATGGAAACCACAGCTCCAGAGGATGGGATTGCAGGGGCAGGGCAGCTCTGGGTGCCCAGGGAGAGCTGCCTGGCTGCACAGGGACAGGAGCTGGATCTCCAGGCCTGCAAATGAGGAGCCTGCACCTTTCCCCACATCGTTACCACATCCCTGTTCAATCACAGCACGTCTAAAAGCGCAGGCACGAGGCTGGAGTTGTGGCCCCAAAGGGAACCTTTCTGGGTGTGTAACAACTTCATCACAGGCACTGATTTCCAATGACAGCCCTCGCACTGGGGAAGTTCATATATTGTCATTAATTGCAAAAAAAACATACTTAGAAAATATAGTCAGGCAAATATTTGGAGCCTGAGGATTTAAGAGAGGCCCATCCTGCTGGAAGCACCATTATATTCAGCACTGCTGAGATCAATGCCATATATTTGAATTAAACCTGCATTAATCCCCCTATAAAGGACTGGAGCCATCCAGTCAATTTTCAGATTGTAAACACAGCTTTTGTTAATACAGTAAAAATAAACCATTTCTCTCTCAGCCCTAACTCTGATGATGGAACCTGTTTCAAGCACAGCTCTTTAGTCGCCACCATACTGTAATTATTCATCAAACTGACAGAATAAAGATCCTTTTTATCCATCTTCTATTTCATCCAGAAACATTTCAGTGGTTTGTGAGCAACAGCCTCTCCGAGTGTCAGGACATTGCTGATGATATTGGCAATAAATAAATAGTGGCAATTCTCACTGGAAGGGAAGGCAGAGCCTGTGCTTGTGCTGTGCATTACCCACTGCTCCTGCTTACAGGGTGGGGGGTGTGGTAATATTAAATAACTCATCTTTTAAATGTATCCCAGCCTTACAAATTATATAGGTGCGATCCACACACTCTACAATAGTTTAGTTTTACCAACCTCTCTCCAACTGAGAGTTTCCCTCTCTGTAATTCAGTTTTTGGTGCTGGCAGGGGTTTCACCAGTCCCACCTTGGTGTGGTGGGAGCTGGAGGTCACCCACAGGTCTGAGACCTGTGCTGAGCCAACCCCATGGGGCCAAACCCACCCAGAGCTGCGGCTGCACCGGGGCAGGAGAGACTGGGCTTACACCACAAGGGCTGGGGTGTTTGCAGGTCAGGAGGAGAATTCCTTACTGGGGATCTCAGCTCTGTCATTTGGCAGCTGAGCTGTGCTTTTGCTTTGGGTAAGGGCAGTAGCCTGGCTTTGAGAACTTGCTCTGCTGAAATCAGTAATGTGTAAAAAATAAAATAAAAATGGAATGTATTGCCTGGGAAAGCCTGAGGACAAAGAGAATCCCAGACTGGTTTGGCTTGGAAGGGACCCCAAAGCCCACCCAGTGCCACCCCTGCCATGGGCAGGGACACCTCCCACCAGCCCAGGGTGCTCCAAGCCCCGTCCAACCTGGCCTTGGACACTTCCAGGGATCCAGGGGCAGCCACAGCTTCTCTGGGCACCCTGTGCCAGGACCAGGGCCAACCCTAACCCTAACTGGCTTCTAATTACAACACCTTATTTCATATGTCACGTGGCTGGGGGACAATATGACAATTTTGGCTTCGTGGACCACTAGGACACAGAACATCTCTGCTGAGCTGGGGCAGCTGAGGGTTGTGCTGCTCTGCCCATGCCCATCCTCCTGGACCTGAAGGAATGAGGAGCTGAGTTTTTGCTGGGACTGGGTGTGACAGCTGATGCAACAAGAAAACAGCCCGTGAAGGCATCAGAATCCATCATCCCCAGCACTCATTTCACAGGCCTTTAGATCAACCCTCCTATTACAAAATCATCCATCTCAGTAATTGCAAAATCCATTAGAAACAAGCAGGAGCTGCCACCCAACACGAGCCCTCGTTTTATTTATCTCACATTATAAAGGCAATTTGGAATTACATCCATTTGAATTGTAATGGGGTGAGCATGGATGGGCTGCAGACAAACAACATGGAATTTGTGGGGGTTATAATCACTGTAATCTGTATACAAAGAAAAGTTGCTGAACTTTGGCATTTTGGTGTAAGGAGGCTGGACAGACCCTCAGCTGGAGCTCACACTTCCCTTACTCACTGTGTGTGCCAGCCAGCCTCACTTCCAGGGTGCAATTCCCATTATTCCATGCTCTTCTCCCCTTACTAAAAGCGAGTTTTGTGTTTTTGAGCTCTGCAGGTTTTATAAGCAGCTGCAAATCCCCTCTGATGGCAGCATTTCTGTTCTGCCATTTACCAACCTCTGAGCAAATTTGACTAATATTACTCAACTTACAGACACTATTGAAATGGTAACATTAAAAAAAGTAATTATATATATAATAACATATATAACATAGCCTTGTCATAAGAACTAATCTTCATTTCCACAAATTTTCTGTATTTCAAGGAGTATGAGGCACTGCAGTGATGAGTTTTCCTTGCCATGGTTGTGAGCTGGCTATGGCAGCAGGAAACGGTGTTTACTGAAATTGGTGCCAAAATTCTGCCAAAAACTTATTCCGCTCTTTTATCACAGATTAAAATAATGGAGAAATATGTTCCAAATTGCTATAATAAGGTTTGAACACAGTAGTGAAAATCCAGAAATATTGCTATAGGCCAGCTTTATATGTCAGAACTAAAACAAGCACAAAAATCCTTCAAGAGCACCCAGAAAAGGTTGGGCACCTCACAGAGTCAAACGTTTCATGGCAGATCTTTGTCAGATCACCTGGGCTGGAAAGAGTCCAAAAAGCAGGACCTCCTTCAGCTTAATGGCTGTCACAGGGTGAGGATTCACAGTGTCATTTCTTGAACTTATCACTGGGCATTGATATTTCCTTTAGAGAATTTAGAGCAAGGAAAAGCAAATTTCCTACTTGAACAGAAGTAGAAGACACATTTCTTCTTAAATATTTCCAACCCAGTTTCAAATGTAACTGTTCAGTGCACCACAATTATTCATTTGGCTGTGAATATAAATGTTGGGGTTGTTTCTGAAGCCTGACAAACCCTGTTGTTTGGCTGGAGAGCAGTGAGGGCTGGAGGGTTATGGCATCACTGCAGAGCACACGTGTCCTTGGGCAAACCCTGTGTGTGAGCACATGTGAGGATGTATCCCAGTGCCCACAGGGAAAACCTGCCCATGAACCCGGACAGCTCCAGCCAGGATGGCACAGGAAACTCTGGCACTCCTTGGAGTAGCTCTCCAAGGTACCGGAATATGCCTCTGTATCACAGCTGGTTTGGGCTGACACTCTCCAGAGCCAGACTCAAGTATCTGAGATTTCCAGTTCCCACCATTACCCAGGACTGCAGATAATAATGACAATAATAATAATAATCAATACCAGGCGAACAGCAATGAATGCTCCGGAGAGCTGGGCTTTGGAAAGTATTAGGTAGCTCGACTTTAATCCCCACACAAAATTGCACTGGTGATGTGCAGCTGAGCTTGTTCCTCGTCCCCACAGCCCTGCAAGGAAAGGCTGAAATCTCCCTGGGAGCAGATACTGCCAATATCGACCAGCACGGCCAGAAGTGGGGGATACAAAATTAAAGCCACCCAGGTCATTGAGCTCAGGCTTTATGAGCCTCATGAAGAAGCCAGGAAAGAGTTAGATCTCCATCAGGTAACTCTTCCCACAGTGGCTGTGGAGCTCCTGGCCCTGCACAGCCCCACGAGACCCCCGTGAGGCACTGCTGTGGTGGGGATGCCTGGCCAACAGCTAGGAACACATTTGCCCCTCCTTTGCTGAATTTGCCTGACTTTGATGTTTCCAACCACAATCACAGTATATACTTTTATAATTCATGTTTTAAAACAAACAAAAGAAAATATCCCCACACCTGTTGTACCTGAACTTGTGCAGAGCTGGCAGGGGCAGGACTGGCACAGCCATCTCTGTGCTTGGGCTTGGCATTGAGAGGTGCAGGAGAAGTCAGGGGGATCCACGTGTGACAGCCTGACATCACTGCCCACAGTGCCTGCTTCTCATGCCATAGGGAGAAGGGAAATAGCAGGAGGAGAAGAGTCCTCTGGCACCCAAAGCCCCAGGAAGACCTTTCTAACACCATCAGTTCAAAAGCAGGTCTCAGAGCATGGACTGTATTTCCAGAATAGTGTTACATACACAGTGAATCAGGGGATCCCAGAATAGTTTGGGCTGGAGGGGACCTCAAAGCCCATCCAGTGCCACCCCCTGCCACGGGCAGGGACACCTCCCACCAGCCCAGGGTGCTCCAAGCCCTGTCCAACCTGGCCTTGGACACTCCC
>JAWWEW010000166.1:34854976-34886938 GCA_035583185.1 Anabacerthia variegaticeps
CCAGGGATCCAGGGGCAGCCACAGCTTCTCTGCCCAACCTGGGCCAGGGCCTGCCCACCCTCCCAGCCAGCAATTCCATCCCAATATCCCAGCCATCCCTGCCCTCTGGCAGTGGGAAGCCATTCCCTGTGTCCTGTCCCTCCATCCCTTGTAAATAATCTCTCATATTGGATATATACAATACATTGGTATATTATTGTATTCTCTCATATCATTTCAGTCCTACTGCTGTAGCCATGTATATCCCCTGGCTATAACCAACTCAACAGGTATTTCACTAAAGATGCTGAGATTCAAACCCTTTTGAATGCACAATACATGTGCTCTGGCAAAAGCTGTGGATGTTTCTAAACAAAGTCTTCTCAAAAGAACACATTTAAGAGCTCAGGAGTTGAGAAATCAGGGCTTTGTATTAGGGGCAAAAGAGAAGAGGTATCCTCAAATATTAGCTAGAAACCAAATATCTTTACTGTGAAATCACCACACAGTGAGTAAATAAAACACCTGCAAATTATTCTGAGCCAATTTACTTTGATATGCACTGAAAGGTTTAAACTAGAATGGTCTGTACACCAACAAGGAACCAGTGTAACAAGAAAAATAACTCACAGTCCAGTGTTTGTGTCTCCTCTTTGAGGTACTCCTCCTCTGATAAGGTTTTTAATTTTCCAGCCTTTCACATTTTACCTCTACACATTCCTTCCAAACCCTGGACAGCAACAATTAAAATCTACTTATTAGAGGAAACGTGAACTACAAAGCCAAACAGAAAAGGTCAGGGACAAGAAACTTGTGCAGCCTCTGCAGGGAGCAGGTGAGGAGATGTTTTGACAGGAGACTTCTTCTCAGCTTCATTACACGCTCAGTGCTGGAGCTGGGTATAAATGGAACCGTGTTGAGCCCACAGTGTGGAGGTGGGGGGGTTGGGGGGGTTAATTAAGTGCTCATCCCTTTATGCAACACTTAGTATTTCTCTGCTCTTGAGAGGCAGATGGGGGTGGTTTGCTGCCATGCCAACACAGCTCCTGGGAAGCACAGAGCTGAATGGAGAACCGGGAAGGGAAACCCAGGCAACACCCCCAGTAAAGCCAGCACTGCCCTGCCATGCCCACGGTCCTTTGTGCTCTGTTAGCCCTGGGCCTTGCTGTGGGCTGGAATTCCTCCGGAGCAGAGGGTCTGGTCTCCCTTCAGACTCGGTGTGGTACCACCACCACCTCCATCCATCACCCTGAACACCACATCAGTGTCCATATCCAGGGGCACTGACCAGGCTAAGGTCCAGAGCAGATGGATTCATGGCCTCCCATGGCATTTCTCCAGAAGTAAGACCAGAAAGAACCCATACCCCTGGCTGGTCAGGACAAGGGAACAGATTTCAGCCTTCAGAAAGAGCCAGAAACCAGCTTAGGTAACATCTTGCCTGCCCAACACCACCCATTAGCATTTCTTAATTAAAAAGGGGATATAGTAGATCTTAATTACAAGCCTAAAACACTTCTTTTTGAGTGCCAAACTCACTCCTCAGCAGAGCAGAAGGTGGAGGATCCAGCCTGGCCAGGGTGTTTCACTCCTGGGCCATCAACACATCGGCTGCACCAACAACCTCCCTCGAGCAGACAAGGGTTAAACACCCTCTGCCCCTCCTGAAGCAATTGGAAATGAATGCACATGTTAGTGCCGAAATAAGTGATGTTGTCTTCATAGTTACACTTCCAGGAGAGGCACAATATGTAATATTTTGCCCCAGCTATTGTGACCCAGAAAGCTTCCCATAAATCACAGCCTCGGGAATGGGCGCCGGGAGCTGCGGCTCAGTGGACAGGTATGTGGCAAATCAGCTTCTCAGAGCAAGGTTAAACTAAATCCAGTGTTCCCCAGTGATGCAATACATTATCCTGACAAGAGAGCTGGAAATACCATAAATAAAATGGATTTTATCAGCTCGTATCTGTCTCTCGTGGCTAATATTGGCTATTTCCAGAACACCTCCTCCAGCATCAAGTGTAATTCAGCAGCAAAATGGGCTTCAGTTGCTGAAAGCAAACAGCAGAGCTGGGAGATGCTACACTGCACTTGCACTAATGAATTAATAGATCCAAGGGCTCTCTGTGCTTTAAGGAGGGGCAGCTCAGGCCTGTTCCCATCTGTGTCCCCCTAGTAATGAACTGTGACAGCAGAACACCACAAGTCATTGCTTTAATGCAGCCCTTCCTCCTCAAAAACGCCTAAGAAGAAACCATTGTTTCTCTTCAACAGAAATTGCTCTTTTCCTAACTCCAGAAACCTGAATATTCATGGCTATTGTTTGCACAGAAGGTTCTCCTCAACTCCATCCCAATTTCCAAAGTAAAATCTAAACTCCTGTTAAATTGCAAACTCTAATGGATACTTGGCTTTTAATTACTTTCCAGCTTGTTCAATATCTGACTCTCAGGGATGCATCTTTCAGCTGGGCCATACATTTATTTACTCCACTGTGCTTTTGGAACGCACTGAATGTTATAATTAGGTTGTGTAACCATGTGAACCTTCAGCTGGTGTTTGCTGCATTTAAAGCACATTTGTTCTGCATGTGGAAAGGAGGAAAAGCTACAATGCACCGTGAAAATTAGGCACTAATCTTTATACTTCCAGTGCTGGAAAAAGCCCCACTGCAGTTATAATTGTGGCATTTTAAATGCTGTCTGGGTGCAGGGCACAGTGATGATTCCCATTCCAATGCAGAGGCAGGCAGTGGCAGTGGGTTGTTTCCAGAACTGTTTCCACAGGTCTCCTGCCCCAGCCCCACCCCTGCCCAGGCTCTCAGGGGGGGTGCATCCCTAACCTTAACCCTAAACTGGGAAGCTCTGCCCCAAAAGGTGAGTAGCTGGAGCAGACCCACAGACACAGCCGGCCTTAGGGAACTGCTCAAACAATTCCACGTGATGGAACATCCGAGCTGGACTTGGCCCTCTCAGCCCCTTGGCAGTAACTGCACTGCATTAAACAATCATACCTGTCCATGGCTCCCACAAAGGCACCTGTGCAGGTCCCCAACAGCCCTCAGGTCTTCTGGAAGTGACACAAGAGCCAGGCAGGGGGTTGGAACCAGATGGTCTTTAAGGTGCTTTCCAAAGTGTTCTATGATTCTAAAGTGGAGCCTTGCCAAGGCACCTCCCTCCTGTGCTGAGGGATGAGACAGGTGGCTGGTGATGACCCCAGCACAGGGCTGAGGCCACTTCTGCTGCTACCTGGAAAAGCACATCTCAGGCACTTCATAAACCTCTGCAGCTTCCAGACCCTGAACAAAGTCACTTCAAGCACCGAGGTGGCTCTTGGCTGCTGCCACTCTCAGCAGTGATCCCTTGGGGATCAGCCTAACAAGAGCCTCTGTGAGGTTCCTGAAGTCACAGTATCTTAAATTAGACAACTGCTCTTCAATTAGGTAATTCATAATCCAGAGTTGAGTTAAAGCTTAGGGACTTTTGTCATTATTTCATGAAAACGTGATTTTTTAAGGCGTTCTTGGTGGTTTCTGCACTAACAAATCCCCATTTGGTGTCAGGTTGAACCATCTGTTGACACACAAGTGATTTCAGAATTCTCCCTCCTGTCATGCACAGGCAGAGTCTCCACCCATATGTGATTGAGTTGTCTCCACCACACAAATGTTCACTTACATGTTCCCAGACCTCCCTAGAGATTTGCTAAGTGCTGAGAAACTGTGTGACCTTACCTTAGAACAGGGCAAAACTGTAACACAGGCCATACAATGTGTAAGTGTGGAGGCTTTGCCATCTTCCCATGCTGCTCTTGCAGCTGCAGCTAAAGAGAGTCTTGCAAATATTGGAGTTTTCTGTTCAGGAGCTCAAAAATTAATATATCAGCTTCACTAAGAATCAATTTTTCTTCAGTTTGTTCTTCCTCAAAACAACCACAAAAATTTCCTTTGTCTTTCTCTCTAGAAGCTTCAAGTCATAACCAAATCAACATGCATTGCAGATTATGCACTGCCATCATTGCCCATGGAAGAGGAGTCGGCTCTAGATGGTCTTTAGGGGCTCTTCCAGCCCAAACCAGTCTGTGATTCTGTGAGCACTCACAAAGTGAGAGCAGGAGGTAGTCCAAGGTGTGGGTCCCTCCAGCCTTCCCACCACCCACCTGCTGTGGTGCACCAGGACCTCTCCTTTGCCTGGGACAACAGTTTTGCACCTCTTGCTTCCTGTGATAGAGCTACTGCAATTCACACTCTCACATGAATGTCACAAGCCCTGTCCAGCCTGGAATGGACACTTCCAGGGATCCAGGAGGTGCCACAGCTTCTCTGCCCAACCTGTGCCAGGGCCTGCCCACCCTCAGAGCCAACAATTCCATCCTATTATCCACTCGAAATTGCCCCTCTTTTAGTTTAAAACCACTGCCCCTTGTCCTATCACACAGCTAAAGAACTGCATCTCACACCTAACCTAAAACACAGGCTGTGGTAATCACCAGGATTCACCCCGACCCACCTGACAGCAGATGGAGGAGCCTGTGCAGAACTTTGGGAACATCTCTGGGAGGGAGGTTTGGCTGCTCAGAGCTCCCTGCAGCAGGAGAAGGGTGAGTTCAGGTGTGGTGTGGAGCTCTGGGGCTGTGGGACAGCCCAGGGTACTGCAGAGCCCCACAGGAACAGTCTGAGTCAGAAGGAGGTTTTGAAGTCTGGGTGTCCCTGGGTGGGGGGGGACAACACACTGTGACTTCCTGCATTTCCTTCTGAGATTTAAATAGGTCAAGTCCTTCACTCGGTGCCATTCAGGAAGTTGTACATTCCACAATCACATCTCAGAATGTATAATCAGCCCAGTTAAATATTATCATTACAGAAACGACAGCAAAATCCAGATGGGAAAGTCCTCCCGCTTCCCCACACACACGTGGACTGTGATGCCTAGGAGTTACTCCAATATTCAGCTCTTTGCTTCCCATCACTGTCTCTCAAACAGGGAACACAAATTGGATTAAATAACGTGCTGAAGAGAACACTTTGCCGTGGTGAGACGTGCTGTGCTTGGCAGCTGGCAGGATGCACGTGTCCAGAGGAATTACTGACGCCCAGGACTTCAAATGGGCAGGTAAGATGGGAGGAAAGATGACACACCAACAGCTTTCTGATGCCTCAAACAATTCCACAGGGGTTCTAGCAAACCACAACGTGACAGGATACTCCCTTCCCAAAAATAATGAGGAAGAGAAAGGAAAGGAGATAGTGAAAATAGAAGGCAAAATAAAACCACAAGTCACTCGGTCAAGGGCAATAACTCACCTCTTAAAGTTTGCATCTGTGCCATCCATCCCAGGAAGTTCCTCGTGCACAATTCTGTCACAGACTGCAAGGCTGGAAGGAAATATTGGAAAATTATGTTAATGAGACTTGAGTTGACAATACTAAGCAAAAAATTAAAGAGAGACACCAAAAGACAGAACTTTGTCACCTCAGAGGCTGTGGGACATGGGAAGAGCACTGTGCTGCCAAATAAAAGCACCAGAGCACACATGGGAACCAGCCCCCAGGCACTGGGTGACCTGTAAGGTCCCTTCCAGCCCAAGGCATTCCATGATTCTGTGATCTCATTGCACAATTCTCTGATTTCATTCCACCCCCTGCCATGGGCAGGGACACCTCCCACCAGCCCAGGGTGCTCCAAGCCCCGTCCAACCCGGCCTTGGACACTGCCAGGGATCCAGGGGCAGCCACAGCTTCTCTGGGCACCCTGTGCCAGGGCCTGCCCACCCTCCCAGGGAAGGATTCCTTCCCAATATCCCATCTGATCCTGCCCTCTGGCAGTGGGAAGCCATTCCCTGTGTCCTGTCCCTCCACCCCTTGTCCCCAGTCCCTCTCCAGCTCTCCTGGGAGCTAAAGGGGCTCTCAGGTGTCTCTGGAGCCTTCTCTTCTCCAGGTGAACCCCCCAAGCTCTCCCAACCTGGAGGAATCAGGGTCAGGAGATGTCCAGCCCCACAGCAAAGAGAGAAAACAGGGGAGCAGGAGGGAGCTGAGCTGAGCCTGCTGCACCCCCATGGAGCAGGAGGATGCAAACGTGCCTCGAGTCTTCCTTGGGGTTGGTGGTACCAGCACCTGCTGCTGCCACACGGAACCCTTGCTATGGAAGGCACGTTCCAGGAGGATGGATCAATACCAGGAATGCTGCTTTCCCTGCAGGCAGCTCTCCCACATCCAGGGGCTGCAGTCCCTGCAGGGCCAGCCCTTGGCTCTTGTTGATTGCCAGGGAACCAGAGGAGGCCACGAGACCTTTTGTGGTGACAGGGTGGGCTGGATCCCTCGCACATCCCTCCACTCCAGCCCCTGCTCCAGAGGGAACCCTCCAGGCAAGGGCAGGTTGGGGTGGGTGGGGTGCTCAGGCTCCCCCCTCCTTCAGGAGCACAGTGCCCCACCAAAGATTTGCTTTCTGTAAATATTTCTCCTGGGGTTCCTGGTGAGCTGACAGTTTACCCTGCGCTCCGAGCTCCGTCCTCCTCTCCCACTTCTCCCTCCCTGGCACCAAACAGATGCACATGGAATTGCAGTAAACTGTGAAATGAACTGTCATTCAACAAAGCTGAGCTTTGAATAATGTGTGCCTAACAACACACACTGCAATCAGCTTCCAAAACCCAAAATCCTCCTCAGAATCAATAGGGCTTTCTGAAAATTTAATTGTTGAGCAGATTTTTTAAACCTACGGATTTGATTTTGCTATTCCTTGCCAAGGAGGGGTGTCCATGGGTACACAAGTCAAATCCTTTCCACTGATCCTAATGGAAAATGCTAGAAAAAAAGAGAAAATGAGAATGTTAAACCCTACTAAAAGGATCCGGATGATTTGCCATGCGACAGGTTTTATTCTTAAGTGATATTTTCTCCTGACTGAATAAAATTAGGATGCTTAAAGGCTGCATCCCAGTGATCCTGATTAGCTGTGTGACTTGAGGGATGGCTGAAGGATTCAGATAACCAGCACTGGGATTACATGGAATTTCTGCATGAACTTTGGATTCAGAGGAAGTGTATGAATTTCAGATTACCCAAAACCCAGATAATGAGGTACCACACCTTTAAGGCTCCCCTATATTAAAGACCTGCCCAAGAGCTCTTCTGCACTTTATGTGTAATACATCAACAAATGAAACAGATTTAGATTTAGCAAGCAGTTAACAACACTGGGAAGTAAGCAAAGAGCACCTCTAATGAAGTACATTTTGCTAGTAATTCAGAAATAAGAGAAGCACATTAACCTGCCGGGTGAAAGTGCTTCCCAATTCCTCTCTAATTGGGTTCAGACTGGAGGCACTCCAGGCTGTTTTGCATCAGCAGGGATTTTATTCCACAGGTAAGGCAGCTCACGTGGCAAAAGCACCGAGGAGGCTTTCTGGGGAAGGTGCTGCAGCTGGGTTTTATTTCTGGCACATTCCCACAGCAGTGGGATTTGCAGGAGGACCTCAATGTGCACACAAGCTCTGCCGTGCCTGGGGCTTTGGGGAACACAACCCTTGGCAGCCTGAGAACAGGGATCCACAGGAAAATGGCCCAAAAGCTCTTGTAAGTGCTTCTGCTGTGTGGGGAACTTCAAAGAGCATGGAATCAGAGGATTTTTAGGTTGGAAAAGCCCTCTGGGATCAGCTAGTCCAACCATTCCCCCAGCACTGCCAAGGCCACCACTACACGTGTCCCAAAGGAAAGCAGGTGCTTTCTGACTTTCAAAACGTTGACAACATGTTAAAAATAACATTAGATAGCAGATGACAGAACTTAAAAATATGAACTAATTGCACTACAAGACAAACCACTGCCACCCACCCTGTGTCCTGGGCAGGGGCAATACACAACCCAGCAGCTCCTGTCCCATCAGCAGGGCAGGGACACTCAGGAGAGTCCCCAACACTTGGTGAGAGCACCTTTACAGACATTTATTTGAGATAAAGCCAGCCTGGGTACAAAGACAACTCATTTCCACTGGCCAAATGCCCCTTGAGCTGCTATATTTTTTCTTTCAAGAGAAATAAAAATAAATCCCAAGAAAGCAATCCAGAGAAGTCAGGTCAATATTGCTAAAAAACGCTGGCTTTCAACACATTTGGAAGATTCCCCCCCATCCAAACTGTAGTTTCCCAGGGTGTATTAGGAATATGCACTTCCATGACTGGGAATTATCCTATTTAAGATGTTAAAGAAATTATTTTACCAGCATTTATTTACTCCAAGTGGTCTCAGCTTTTGATATTTCATCTCTGTATTAGATGTTTTCACCTCTCACCACAAAGCAAACATCTTTAACACCAACACTTCTCACTCCCTCAGCAGCCAGGAGCCTGCAGGCCAAATAAAACACTGCTGATGCTGCCAAATCCCCTGGGTCCCATCACACACCCGACCCTCACTGCCCGTAGTGCCCCCACCTCTTCCCCAGCAGACAGAGGGAAAGGTGATTCTAAATAGGATGAAATTATTTTCTCCTTAAGAAAATAGATGGGGTGTTTCAAACCAGAGGTAATTGTGGCTCCACGGGATGGAGGTTGAGCTCGACTGACTGAAAAATTGACCACGAGGAGGAAGCCAAGCCCCAGGTCCCTGTTTGCTTGGCTGCTGCTGTGCTGCCCAGGACCAGGCAGGTGGGGAGCCCCAGCTGCTGCAAAGCCACTGGAACCTCACAAGGAGGCAGCTGGGAAAACAGAAAGGATAAAAAAGGTTGGCAGTGCTAATGGAACATCGAAACTTTCACAGACACCAGGTGATCAAAACAAAAGCACCCCCCGAAATCCCCTGCCAGGGGAGGAGGTGCAATAAATGTGAGGCTGCTGCAGCAGAGTTATTGATTCCTGGCTGGGAGCAGGCTGGGACAGCAGGGGCTGGAAAGCACAGGCTGAGACACATTCAGAGCTGTCCAAGTAACACCAAGAGGAGCAGCCCAGGGCAGTCCCCACCCTGGGACATCATGTCTCAGGGACAGGACAGCCACTGCACTGCCTTTGGGACCCTGTGGCTTTGTCCTCACTGCTCAGGTACTGCTATTTCATTTATCTCCATGAAATGGGAACAGTAAAAGTGCTTGAGAAAAATCAAACCTGACAATTATTAGCCAGGTTTTACCAGCTGGTCACTGCTGGAAGGTGGTGAGT
The DNA here is from genome assembly GCA_035583185.1 of Anabacerthia variegaticeps. Classification (NCBI taxonomy): domain Eukaryota; kingdom Metazoa; phylum Chordata; class Aves; order Passeriformes; family Furnariidae; genus Anabacerthia; species Anabacerthia variegaticeps. Next base: position 34,864,109 of record JAWWEW010000166.1, read on the forward strand.
TTATGGGAGAAATACAGTGGGGTTCATGGGGTTTATTTCTTCCTGTGCTAAAAAACCAACCAAACAAAAACACCTGCAGTTTGGTCCCATTCTTGCAAGCAGGGAGGAAAAAAGTAAGTTCTAGTAACATGTTGAATTTAGTCAGGTGGGTGGATAACACGAGGTGTCTGCACAGCACAGGCTCTGCTCCCACCCCAGCAGTGGGACACGGGGCCAGGGAGCCCAGCCAGGCTCAGCCAGCTCCTTCCCTCTCAAGGCACCTGAATGAGACTTATAATCACAGAATATCCTGAGCTGGAAGGGAGCCGCAAGGATCCTCCAGTCCAACTCCTGGCCTTCCCGAAGACACCCCAACAATCCCACCCTGTCCCTGCCCCGTTGTCCAACCCCTCCTGCAGCTCTGGCAGCCTTGGGGCTGTGCCCACTGCCCTGGGGAGCCTGCTCAGTGCCCACCACCCTCTGGGGGAAGGACCTTTCCCTGAGATCCCCCCTGACCCTGCCTGATGGTATTTGATACAATCTCCTTTTAATAGATCAAGCCTGTTTTTCATTAATTCAGGATAAAAATCAAGAGAAAAGTAGGCTCAGATTTACAAACAGAGGAGGTGAGTAAAAACCTTACCTAGCTGTAACATCAGTGCTGCATCTCCCCAAAAGAAGAGCCTGTAACTGCTGCACTAAACATGCCTCTGACACAGTAAATAAAAGCAAAAGCCTGCCAAGGGCAGCTAAACCCCATCCCACAGAGCCAGGGGACTAGAAGCTGTCACTGTCCTCTGAGTTGGTAAATACAGCCCAAAATAAACTTAACCAAAGGAAATACAGCCCTGAAACTGAGGGACACAGGGCAAAACAGGGCTGGCCTTGAGCTACACTACCTGACACTGAGCACCATGAACAGCTACCCTTCACTTCTGAATATTCTTCCATCTGCAAATATGATTTTTGTGATGGGAACCCCTATTCGCCCTGTTATTTGTGCCCACCTCAGTCCCTGATGGAGGCCCAGCAAGGACACAGCCCTGCCAGCAGGACTCGTGATGCCACTGGCCACAGGCTGGTGCCCAGCCCTGGGACACTGGGGACAGTGCCAGCTGCAGACAGTGTGATCCCCTGCCATCTCCAGTTCCTCACAAAGACACGAGCAGCTGCTGCTTTACTGTGCAAACAGACAGAAAATTAACCTACTCTCACTAGATCAACTCAGAAACAACTATCTACACATCTCCCTTGCTGTGGAGCCTGGGCAGCAGCCTCTCCTGTCAGGAGTGGTCAGTGTTTCCCTCACAGAGACCAGGGCATCACACACTGCTGAGCTCCAGAAGTGCCTCCAGGCCCAAGGGATTTCCAGCTGGACTCCAGTCCTACCCTGCTGCAGCAGCATACGGATAATTTTAGCTCCCACTGCATTACATAAGAGTTGAGAGGATACACTGCTCCTGGGAAGGAAAGGCACAAGTGTATTTTGATGTTATTTAGGCACCAGGAAGGAATAAACACAAGGAAATTCAGGGAGAGGTGTGATTAATGCAAAAAGTGCTCCAAGGCAGTGAGTCAGATAGTTCTGCCAGGGGTGAGAGCAGATTCCTGAGCCATGGGGGGAACAGGGAACTTGCCATGACTTTGAGAGCCAGAGGAAACATTTAACATGCACCTTTGTATGTGCTCAAGGTTGAGCAGCCTGAAGAACAGCAGTCCCTCTATTAGTGAAGGGGCAGAATCCTGGAGAATCCCACAATTACTGAGGTTGGAAAAGCCCTGAAAGACCATCTAGTTCAACCATTGCCCAGCCCTGACCATGCCCTCAAGTGCCACGTCCACAGGGCTTTGTAACATCTCCAGGGATGGGGACTCCCTCCCGGGCAGTCACAGCCACACTTTCACAGCTTGTACAACCCCAAAACTCAGAGCAGAGCCAAAAAACTCTCCTTGCATCCATCACAATTTTCCATGCTCTCAAAGAAAGCCTCTGCAAGGAAAGGTAATTTGGGTCGGTCAGATGAATGTGTATTAAAACAGAGAGAGGTTTCCAAAGTCTGGATTCAAAAGCCAAAGTATAAATGAAATGCTTGAGGAAATATTATTTACACATTGTATTTTCAGAGAGCAGCAAAACATTGTTTTAAAATGATGTTTGTAACCCCTTTTGATAAACTGTGTATACAGAGAATAAATTTAGAGTCAGGTCCATGACGGCTGTCAAATCTACAGCATTTATTTACAGGAAAGAGGAACAATATTTTGACTTCTCCTGAGCAGCCTTTCAGGAAGGGGAGTTTTTGTGACTTAAACGCACCAAGAAATGCCACATTAGTCAAAGGTCTATTTTCCCACTACAACAGGAGCATTATTTGGCAATGACCTCCAAATGGCCTCTATTTTTCAAGGGGGGTGGAACAGGTGCAAAATTAAAGCCACCACCAGCCCTCATGGGTCCTGTCTAAACAACACTTCAAAGGTGCTTTTTTTTCTTTTGAAAAATTAGGTGAAACCCCTTCTGGTACCCTGCACTTACAGATTTACACACTTTAGGGTGGCACAAGACACCTCGTGTAAAATGGAGTGATTTCCTTTCTCAAACATCACTGAGGGAGACAACACAGAAACAAAGACAGCCAAGCGAGATGTGCCTCCTGCAGCCACTGACATGATTATATGAGCAGTGCAAAGAACAAAGGCTGCAAAGGCCACAAGGGGCCAGCCCTGCTGACCAGGACAAACCCACACCAGAGAGCACCTGCCAGGCAAAGTCCTCCAAAATGAACAGAGTCACTTTGACTGCCCTAATGTTTAAGTCCCCCTTAATCAGACTAAAGCTTCACTGAGGGTGTTGCTCAGAAATCATAGGTAAGAGATCAAAAGCAGAGAGTAGCTGTCTGGAAAGACATTGATGTGTTCCTTATGACCCTAAGGTTGGTTTGTCAGGTTTTCTCCCCCCAGTTCCTGAGGGGTTAGTTTGGTGGGACTTGGTTATCCTGTTTGTTCCACGAGACCTGAGATAGCTGCTCAGTGATGTACCTGCTCTGTGCTGAACAGCCTCCCCCAGCGTGCAGCAGCTCTGCAGACAGCAAGGGCTGTCATCCCTGAGTCCATCCCTGCCACGTTCCCCAAGTCCTTCTCCCACCTCCCTTTATGACTGTAATCAAGTGGTAACTACCTGGTGTCTGCTTGCTGCCTTTCAGGGGGAATGGAGACCTGCTGCTGGCTCAAAGCACAGCCACACACAGACATCACTCACCTGCCTTTCTCTTCCAGGACAATAAATTCTATCTCACCTGAAAAGCAAGAACCTTGTCCTTTCCTTCTCTTTTCATTTTTCACTTAAACGATTAGCTCGAGTCATCCAGCTGGAGTTAACCCAGCTCAAGTGGTGGTGCCCAGGCTGCAGAGCCCCATCCCAGAGGGGTGTGCTCAGCAGCTCTCACTGGTTGGATTAGCACCCGATGAGCTGTGCTAAGGTGAATTACAGCCTGCTCTGGACGCCAGCACATCCCTATCTCAGGCCCAGCAGGACTCCAGCTCAGCCTCCCTTCCCTGGCAGGTGAGTTTCAAGCACCACTTAGATCAAGGTTTTCATCTTTGGGCAGAGCTCGTCAGCAGCAATGCCGAGACTGGGTTTTGAATGAAGTCTTTGGAAAGACTTTAATTTTACCTTTCAAGTGTTGACTTAGAAAACACCCTTGTGATTCAAGAGCATTTGCACTCACCAGTGGAGCTTGATAATTTATCTTCAGTAATGGCCCACCCCACTGTTGTAGTTTCTGCCTGGGTAATGTGTTTATTGCAGCTTGTGGAGCCTATGATTTATTTGCTGTGACCCCTGTGCTAATGGATATGAATGAGCAGGAACCAGGGCCCCTCACTGATGGGATCTTCTCCACAGCACTGTCTGCAGCCACCCTTCACACTCAGATGCTACAGAGAGCTCAGCTGCTGCAGTGCCATTATTTGGGAAATAATGTCTTGCTGAGCCCCCTGCCCCTTGGAATTTACTGTAAAGTGAATTTTTATTTCGTTCCTGCAGACTCAGACTTCCCACCACAATGCCCAGCTAGGGGCTGGTGGTGAAGATACAAAGTCCCTGAAGGGATACTGGCAGACCCGACATCTTTGTGTGAAGGGAGCCCATTCTGGTTTCAGCACCAATATTTGTCAGAATTCAGAATATCTGTTGGGCAAAAAGCCGCCCAATAGACAAGTGCTGCTCTCTCACCCCAACAAGAAGGGCTTGTGTGAGCAAATACCTCAGAGGAAAAGCTACAGTGGCTTGAACTGAGCAGCAGCTGCTTTGGCACATGAAAGTCTCCATTGTACCTCTAACAAAAAGGAGATTTTGCAGGGAGCATTCAGAGGACTGGCTGTCACAGCACTGGGGCTGTGAGAGAGGCAGGAACCCTCCTCCACAACTCCTGATCCCCATCTGAGGACTCAAGCCCAGGTTTTATGGACAGTCTGAGCTTTCCAGAACTGAGTCATATGGGATCATTCACAGAATTTTTATTCCAGAATCCCTGAGGCTGGCAAAGCCCTGCCAGCCCCCGGAGCCCACCCTGTGCCCGATGCCCACCTTGTCCCCCAGCCCAGAGCTCTGAGTGCCACGGCCAGTCCTGCCTTGGGCACCTCCAGCCCTGGGCACTCCAACCCTCCTGGGCAGCCCCTGACAAGGTCTGACCACCCTTTCCAGCCACAAATTCCTCCTGCTGTCCCAGCCTGAGGCCATTCCCCTCTCCTCCTGTCACTAGGAACTATGGAATGGCACTTGCATGTCACTGGCTTTCCACTGCAGCAACCCCACACCAGCCTACATAACACATGGCACCACCAGGACAGTGCCAGGAGATGCCAGGACACATCAGGAACCCTCCTGGAACTGGTTCAGCAGAAGAAGTGGTGGTGCCTTTTCTCTGTGTGGGAAACCCCATTTGACTCTTGGCTACTGAAGTGCTGAATAATTGATAGGGAAGGAAACACTTTTTAACAGAGTGACCTCATCAGGTGGTTGTACAAAATAATTCAGGCTCTGTTCCTCTGTCCCCTGACACTTGATTTTGTACTGCAAGGCATGCTCTGCTCTCCACGCACAATCTCTCACCACTGCCAAAAGTGAAACATGATGGAGGTAGAAAATAAATCAGTTTAAATTAATGCTCAGAATAAGAATATTTGCCACTTTTACGTCATGATTTAAAGGTTTCACTGCTATCACCACTCTTATTATGCCATCTGCTCAAGCTTAAAAACTACCAAGAGGGCTCTGAGCTTCCCAGCACAAGGACAGTAAGAAATGAACCTGAAATTATGAACAGAATCACAACATCTACACCCAGGGGGGTTATAGAAGCTGCAAAACATTTGGCTGCACTTCAGCAAATACTTATTTTATGTTCTTTAGTTGTAAAACTCACAAGCAAGAAATAAGCTCAATTCCCAGTCCAGTTAGACATCCAGGATATCCAAGCAATGGCTCGAGCTGCATCCAAGGGACATCCCACTGAAGCCCCGTGGAGGAGCAACTCCACCCCAGCTCAGGAGCAGCCAGGACTCAGGATCTGCCTCTTCTGGGGCTGGGCAGCTTTAGGGGGTTTAGAGAATGGAAAGCTTGTGGTAGATGTTGAGAAAAAAATGATTCCCTTAAGGTCATTCTTCACACAGGGAACAGGTTTATCTCCTGCATTCCCCAATCAGTCAGAACATTTCCTTCAGCAGGGCCAGGGAGTCCACTCTTGGGGAGAGGGCAGAGTAACCCCTTGGGGCCAGCTTGCTTCAATATACACAGCTGCCAGAGAGCAGAATTCTCACCTAGTAAGAACCAGCTTTGAATATACTCCAAAAGAAAAGTGAAGCAGCCAACCCTTTTTTTTTATCTCTGGAGTGTTAATATATTTTACATTTAAATGGACCACACCCCCCAGGCTCCCTGTGCTGTCCCCCACCACAGTAATAGTCCCTCCTTCTGCCTCTCCTCAGCCCAAGGGACTCTGGCACCTTTTCCCACAACAGGATGGGTGGGGGTCCCTCTCCCAGCAACCAGCAGGTGGAAATCAGGCAGACCCCAAGGGGGGAGATGTGTCCAGCTGAAACTCCTCAGGCAGCTTTCCCCACCATCTCTTGAATCATTCTCTCACTATAAAATCAGTTCCTGTCAAACCAGGTGGATGCCAGTCCAGGCTGGCTGGGTTGAAAACAACACTCAGAAGGGACATCTGTTACTTTTGCTGTACACATGAAGCAGCTCCTGAGACGTTTGACTCCCACATGCCTTTGTTTGATGCTTCCATTTCATTGAGCAAGTGAGTCAAATTCCATTTGCCAAGAACTCAGCTTCCTCAGAGGCCCTGAGTCCAACACCACTGAGACATGCTGGGGCAGGCTGGAGTGTTAGAATAGAGGGATCAGGCTCCTAAGGCAGCACAGCTTTCAAACTGCACAGGTTGGGCAGAGAAGCTGGGGCTGCCCCTGGATCCCTGGGAGTGTCCAAGGCCAGGTTGGATGGGGCTTGGAGCAGCCTGGGCTGGTGGGAGGTGTCCCTGCCCATGGCAGGGGTGGCACTGGGTGGGCTTTGAGGTCCCTTCCCACACAAAACATCCCAGGATTTATGATTCATTTGAAAATAGTTCTACTGGCCAACACCAGTGTGAACTACTTGACAAACCAGATGGAGATCACCCTGGTGATCACTGGCTCTTACTCATAGTTCAGAGTGTTGTCTGTGCTGTTCCCCTAAAGTATATTCCTGCAAAACAACATTAAAAACCCTCCCACATTAAAGTGTGGTACGAGTTTGATGTTAACCCTTCAGTGCTTTCAAGGAACTAACGGAGGAAGCCGATTTTAACTCCCTTCTCCAGTCTGATGCTGTAGTTGAAGGACACGAGGAGGTAGGCACTTACTCCAAGATAAAAAGGAGCAGACAGAACTCCCACAGGATGTTGGGCAGGCAGGAGTTTGCCCACACTCCTTTATTCTGTGAGCACAGAAGGAAGCAGGAGAGATTTTGGTGGGAGAGGAGCGTGTGCTCCACACAGCCAACACATGTAACATGAAATGTGCTCCTACTCTGCCCTGACCAGCCACTGACACACCCCAAACCCTCAGAGGGGCTGGAGCCACCTAGGCAGGCAGGGGAAATAAGTGACATTTTGCCCTGAAGAGCCAAAAGAGAAGCAGAGGAAACAGGAGGATCAACAGGGAACAACAATAAGAACTCAATATTATTTAGACCTTTAGTCTGCCAAATGCAGCTCTAGTGAATCCACATTACAGTGGGTAGTATTTTTTTTAAAAAAACATTTCTATGCAAAATGATGGTGCCCCAGGAACAAGCTGCCAATGAGGAGGAAACAATAAATGACTAGTTGTAGGGCAAAAGTGATCTTGATAATTGTACCTTTGCATTTTACTGCAGAATCTGAGGCTCCAGAAATAGGGTTGTTGCCCAGACAAACATGATCTGCATAAATAAGCACCAGCAGGAGACTCAGCACTGGCAGAGTGGCTGGAGAAGACACTTCCTGGGCATGGTGATGTTTTTTCAAAGAGCAGCTGGAGCACAGATTATGTTGACTCATAAAAGTGTCATTTTTTGGATGGAGGCTGGAAAATGTGAGTGTAGATGGCACTAGAACGAATGCTGGGAGTGTGGGAGACAGGAGCAGGGGGAACAAGCAACAGATAACAGGGAAAGAGGATCCAGCCCTGAGGAATGCTAGGAAGGAATGGGGTGGGAAAGACAGACATGACACCGTATGGGGTGGCAGACTGGAGATGGAATAAAAGCAGAGAAGGAGCTGTGTGACACTGCCATGGGGCAGAGGGGGGTGACATGAAACACAACCACAAAGTAAACATTTAACAGCTGCTTTTAACATGTGCTCAACAAGAAGTGTGTACATGAGATTAACTCTCAGCCTGTGGTTGTGAAATTGGTTGGGAAAGATGAAGGCAAAGGGAACAAGGAGAAGCAAACCCAGGAACAGCTCTGGCTATGCCACCTCCACACTGCCAAGATCCATCCTGCTGTGCTCTGCAACCCGCCTGAAACCCCACTTGTCATTCTGCTCTGAGCCCTGCTTGTATTGACCTACAGCCTTCTGAAGCCTGAATACCAATTAAACCCCTGCACGGAGGAGACAAATTCCACTCTGCTCCAGCAAAAGCTCCCTCCTGACAACAGACTGGGTATCCTGCCCTGTAAAATAGGGTTTGCCCAAGTAAGTGGATTTTTCTGATGGCCAACAGAGACAAAAAGTGTCACAGTCTTAGAAAGAGAATCACAACGAGCTTCCTGGAAGGAGAGCAAGACATCCCCCAGACAGAGCTCCAGCAGAGCATTCCAGCAGCGACAGCCACTCCCCAGAGCCTCAGACGGGGAACATCAGACCATGGCAAAGCCCCTGCCCAGGCACCTTCCCAGGAGCAGTGATGTTCATGTCTGGGGAGGGATGGGGGCTAAAACAGGGTCTGCAAGTCCTCCTGTTCAACATCTGGTTAGTTTCTGACAAACAAACCAAGCTCGCAATAAGAATAATAAATCAGACCAGGAGAAACCACCGAAGTCATGTCACTTTGAAAGATAATTCAAGGCGGGGAAAAGTTCAGTTGTGTCAAATTGTGTCCCCAGTTTATCTCAGCACAGCCCAGGAAAACCCAGCCATGGGTTTGTAACCAGCTTTCCAAGAGAGAGGAGCCCCCAGGGCACAGCCCAATAGTCCTGGGCTCCAAATAACTTTGGACATTTCAGCAAAGCTTTTTACACCACCTTATTATCTGTTTCCCTAGAAGCAGCCATGGGCACCCACCAGCCAAGGAGTTGGAACTTGCCTTAATTTTAGCTGCTGCCATTTGTTCCAACTTCATCTCCATTTCCCCAGAAACAGACACAGGAGCATGCACAATGTCACAGTGCCAGTCCACAGGCAAGCCCTGCCCTGGTGCAGCTTCACTCCTTAAGCTTCAGGCTTATCCCAAGCCCTGCAGTGCCGGGGTGGCCCAGCCCTGCTCCAAGCTGAGCTCAGGCTCACACAAGCCACAAACAGTCCTGGCTGGATTTTCAAGCCAAGAGGAGAATGTAGGCTGGGATTTCACCAGTGCAAGGTTGGGCAGGGCTTGGCCATGGCTGAGTGAGGGCAGAGCACACAGGCAGAGCTAAAGCATCCCAGCCCACCCCTCTGAGCCCACCTTGGCACGGCTGGTGTGACACCAGAAAGGGCACAGCCTGAGGAGCAGCTGCCTGCTAGGGCACATTCTGCACAGTTTGGAGCTAACTATGGACATATTCCCTCAGGAGCAGACCTGGCTGTAACTGGTGGCCTTCAGTCATCATCTGACACCTCCTTGTGTACAACACCCCAAGGTCCTGAAGTTATGCCCCCCAGGAACTAACATCCTCAGGGATTGCGCACCAAACTTCCCCATTCTGGCTATAAGCAGTTCCCCTTTTAGGGTGGTTTTGTGCCAATTACAACCCACCTCAGCACACTCCAGCCAGTGGCACTTGAAGCACCAGGTCCAGGCTTATTTTGCCTTTATCTTATGTTAGTGTTTCCTGTAGGTTTTCAGCCCCTGTTGTGTTACTGGGCAGGCACAGCATGAGCCCTCCATGCCCGGGACATTCTCTCTGCTCGTGGCACTCCTGGGGCAGCCTGAATGTGGGACTCACGGGGACTTTTGCAGTCACTCCCCTCTCCCTTTGCTGCCTCCTTCCCTGGTAGCTCCCCCCGTCTGGTGCAGGAACTGAGAGAAAAATGGGATCTCAAGTCACAGCAACACATCTCAGAGACCCCTTCCCTGCCTCGAGGGGGAGAGCAGAGAGTGCTACCAAAATGTCACTTTTTCCCCACTTCCACCACAGAAACCAAATCCTGTCTCTGGCAGTCTTGCAGTCTGTGCCTGACACAGATCAGAAGTGATGAGCAGATAGACTGGAAATGCTGTTCTACCACAGACCAAATGTTATTTAGTCATCAGCTGAATAAGAACAGCCTGGCCAGGTCACAAAAAAAAATAAAGCAAAGAGGCACAAGAAATAGATGTGAGCCTGGCAAGAATGACAAGAGAAGGGGATGGAGCTCACTAACAAAAGCTACAAACCCTGTTAGAAGGGCATCAATGTCACCCTGGAAGGGCTGCATGACCCTCAGCAGCACAGAACTTACTAAAAATCCTAGAAACATTAATTTCTAATAATAACTCAGTAAAGAGACAGCAAAGCAGAGCAGAAGCACCTGCTGGGGTTTTATGCAGAATTCATGGGGAGTATTTTCACAGGGAACTGCAGTGCTAAATAAGACCTCAGGAAAAAAAAATAATAAAAAACCCCAAGCTTCAGCTCTACAAGATTGTTACATGGGCTTTTCTGTGTGCCTTGGAGACCCAGGCACTTTGTAAGAAGAGGAAAATTGAGTTGACTTTCCCCTAAACAGGAACCGATTGCTAAGCCCATGCAGTCATTTTAAATTTACAGAAATGTAAGCAAGAAAAACACAGGCCCAAGGAGTTTTCCTGGCAGGAGTGAACTGCATAGTAAGTGCAGCCTCACAACTGGAAAGGTTAAAGTGACCTACTCGATGGGTTGGGAAGCAAGGAAAGAATTTTGTCAAGCTGGAGCACTGAGTGTTTGCTAAAACACTCTCAGGGAGTGCGTGAGTGGTGGGTGATAAAAGAAATAGGGTAATAAATGGCAGAGTTGCCAAGAGGAACAGTCAATACCCTTGTGCCAAATACATCCATGGCCAGAATGTACAACACAGGCGGAAAAATACATATGAGGGCTAAAATCAGCTATAAAAGGCAACTGGAGGGGGGGATGAACCCCAACACTTCCCTCAGCACAGCCTTTCCAGAGCCCCTCCCAGCTCCTGGGAAACCATATTAATGCAAATAAGAAAAACTGGTGTGATTTTAAATTAGAAAAAAAAAAAACATTCTTAACCGTGGATTCTTTCATTATGCAGCTCTACAGTGTAATTTTGGAGTAGCTGGTCAAGTGGCAATTAACAGTAAAATAAAGAGTGGTTAATGTAGCTGTTGCCTCATTTTAGCTTAGGCAGATAATCTACACGGAAATGAATCCCCTCGGGGTAAAGGGGGGGTCTGACAACAAACTGGAGGAGAGGAAAAGGCTACAAAGAAAAAATAAATACAGACTACCAGAGCTGACTTCAGGGGTCAGGGTGGCGGGTGGTTAACAACATGAGCAGCCCATAGCAAAGCCCCCTCCAGGGGACCAAAGCAGAGGAGCCAGCCCCCCAAAATCCATACACGTGGTTAAATAACTCGTGTTCTGGCCAGACTGCACAGCAAAAGCAGCGTGGGCAAGCAGTGCCAGCCAGGATGCCAACCCCCTGTGCAGGATGGGAGTGCTGGTGACCAAACACACCCACGAAGCAGCCCAGACTGCCTCCCCTGGGGCAGGGAGCAGCCCCAGCTCTGGCAGCACAGAGCCCCGGGGCAGCAGCAGCTACCCCTGCCCTGCCCCGGCTTTCTGCAGGACACCCTCCTCACCAAAGCCCAGCCTGAGCCAAGCAGCACCTCCTCATGTTTACAGCTTTCAAATGCTCCCAGAGGGTTTTTTTCCCTTATTCAGCCCAGTTTTCCACATCCCACACCTTTGTCCCAAGTGCTGTAAACACCCCCCTGTGCAGGAGAATCTCAGGCACCCCCTAAGAGGTCACTGAGCCCTCAGCCACAGCCTCTGCTGAACCACAGCAGGGCTTTTTGAAACACTTCCCAGGGCTTTCCACACTAAAAAGGAACTGGATCAGCCACTTCTCAAACTATATGCTTTTAAATTATCAGACAACTTTTTCCAATGCATGGAAACTCACCCATTCCACTGAGCTGCCCCCCTGGGCCACCAGCATAGACCCCAGAACTCCACCAATTCCCGCCCTCTTTCAGCTTCACTCCTTTTAAACCCTGCCCTTAATTCTGCAGGAGCTCCAGCTGGTCCTTCCCTGCCCCAGGGGTCACTCCCAGCTGTGCTGGATAAGCACAGCCCTCCAGGCCCAGGTTATTTTGCTGCAGAGTCCATGAAGAAATGGTGAAGGCACAATTTGGGTGCTTAAGGAGGGACTTTCCCATCACACAGAAGCACAGGGAAAAATTGTGAGAGGATTTTGCCTCCTAAACCAAACCTGAAAATGAAAATGTTGCCATTACATGGTCTATACTTCTGCCACTTAGAGTGTGACAAGGACATGAAGAAGTGCTTCAACCAAGCCCAGTGCCCTGTTTGAGCCTCCCCCAGCAGTGACCTTGGCACGAGGGGATTTTTGTGGAAAACCTGGTTCTGGAGGAAATCTCTCCATTTTACCTGCAGTACAGGGAACACTTGAGTGCTGATTCCAATAAAATCAGAATGACAGTTTGAGTCAAAATCTGTTGAAACAAATCCTCATAAATTTTATTTAACCCTTTTATTTACTGTCTGCAATGTCAACAGATAGCGATGCCCTCATGAAAAAAACAAAATAAAGTTTTAAGAGAAGAAAATGACAAATGGAAATAGATTAGAAATGCTTTTCACTCAGTTTCCCCTGACCTCCAAATTGTACATGTGAACTTCAAAGTCTCTGTGGCTGTAAGAACCTCAGACCACTAAAGCCACAAGCACACAAAACTCTACTCATAGTTTATTAGCAACTTCAGAAAGTACCAAAAAAAATTTAATCACATTTGAATGCAAATTTATTTTTTTCTCCAAATTTTCAAGAGTTTTCTAAAAGTTTTCAAAGTATTTTGTTCATAGCAAATTGATAAACTGCTTCATAGACTTTTGTAAGGTTGATTTCAATAAAAAAAAAAGAATCAGGTTGAAAAATGGTTTTTATTTACTGCACCTGCATCTTTACTGAAAGTTTTTCCCCCTCTAAATCCATAGAAACTGGAATTTCCTGATGGCTCTGAAAGCATGTGATTAAACAAGACAAGAATTAGGGATTGATGCAGATTTTATGGCCCCTTCTGGCTCAATAAGTGAACTCCCAGCACTGGAAATCTGCTGCAGATGCTGCTGAGGTTTTGTAAGTGAAAGGAAAATATAATCTTATTTTACTTTCTTCAGGCAGAGCTGTGAAAACAAGATGTTTGTATTGGGACACCAAGCCATTGGTGTTCATCTTCCAGCACTCAGCCCGAGGTGCTCTGGGCAGCAGAGCCATTGCCCAGCTCTGTGCTGGGACTGTTCCACCTTGGTGTGCCACTCTTGGGAAAGGGAGACGTGACAAACCCAGCCCTGTCCTGGGGGCTGAGGCAGCATCTCCCCCTCCAGCACCACCGTGGGCTCTGGGACTGGGGGGATGTTCAGGAGTGGGGTGGGCAGAGCCCCCCCTCCCAGCAGAGATGCTTGGTGACATCAGAGCAGGGTGTTAACAAGGAAACAGCTCCATCACTGTTCTTCTCTGTGATGCTTTGGAGTGAAGAAACGTTCCTTCCTCCAGGCCTTGGGAACCTTGCAAAGTGAGGAGCAGCACTTTGGTACCTGCAGCCTCCAAAGTCCTTCTCAGGGAGCTCCAGGCACCTCCCCAGGCAGCCAGTCTGGGCCTGGCAGAGGATGCTGAAATACAAAGGGAGTGAAGGAAATTCAAAATTACCCAAAGAGGAGAGTTTAAAATTACTTTAATCAAATTTTCATAGAGTAACAGAATTATTAGGTTTGAAAAAGACCTCTAAAATCATGAACCAGCGACACTACTGTGTCCATCACTAACCCATGTCCCCGCATCCCCACGGTTTTTGAACACAGGGACCGTGAAGCTCAGGCAGTTCCAGGCCCTGCCATGGGCAGGGACACCTCCCTCTTTGGGTGCTTCCCAATTCAGAAACCTCCCCAATTTCTGTGCCACAGCTTGTCCCCTCCCAGTGTTCATCTCTGCTCTGTGCAAGCACCATTAGGATCAGAAGTGATGCCCTGCTCTCATTTAGCACACAGCCTTTGATGCACATCCATGATGGCAATTCAAGTTGTACCAGGGAATTTTTAAGGGATGTTACAGTGAGGAAATAAAAAAAACCATGCTCTCTACTGGTGTTAATTTAAAGCAAAGCTTTTATTTTCCTGCCAACAGCTCCCTTCTATCAGTTCGAATTTACTTTTTAATTATGTATATTGCTTTTTTTTTCCATGTGAAGCTGCAGACTAGAAATATGTATCTCATTATATTTTACGTTATTCAATTGACCTAAACACAAAGGCATTTTTCTTGAATACTGAGTGCTGATGTACCTTTTTAATTAAAGCTTAAAAAGCTTTTAATTAAAACAATAAATCACAGCCAGCAGGGTCTATCCACGTTGTCTTCTGGCCTGGGTGTATTTTTCCTTTTGTGATCGGATTGACCCAAAAGGTAAAAAGCGGGTGCAAAGGGCTCTCCCTTTTAATTGCAACAGTAGAAAATGTTATTCCCCATGATGAGCCACGGAGCAGAGCTGTGACCTGCCTGGCATCACTTCAGCCCATCCATATCCTTTCTCCCATGGTCTCCCCTAAATCTGCACCTGTGGCAGTGATTAAGCCCTGGATAAGATAACAGGTAAATCTTCCCAGCTTTGGCTGCCCAACTCTTCCCTGTGCCAGTGGAAAGGCTGAATTTAACTTCTCTGGATCATTTTGTTGTCTCTTCCGTGCAGAGATGAGGTTTTCCAGAATTCAAGGGTCTTTACACACATGCCAAGGCTGTTTTTGCCTCCTGGGCTATCCTGTGCATCCCTGGCCAGTGGGGCATCCAGGCAGGAGATGGATGTAGGAGCTCTGGGAGCTGCTGTTCTGAATTTAGGCAGAACTCCTGTGGACCTGTGCAAGGCTGGGCAGCTGCATTTCTTTGGGACTCTTGTTTGAGTTCAGAAGCTCATTAGAAATGCATTTAGTCCCTCAGGAAAAAACTGCATCATGCACTAAAGTTGGGGAAGGTATTTTTGGCCCCAAGGTTATAATTACTTTTCAAAATCTGTAAATTCAATGTGTTCCATGTATCCAGAGCTCCCAGACTGGTGTATATAGAACAAAGACTTTTTCAATTATAATTTTTTAAGTAAGAAGATGACCCATTAAATCATTGCCTCATTGAGGATAAAAGTTCAGTTGATCTTCATGTCCCCTCAAGCATTAAAAACACTTCAGGACAAGAGCAGATGGCTTCAGGTTGCACTAGGGGAAGTTCAGGTTGGATATCAGGGAAAATTCCTTCCTGGAAAGGGCTGTCCAGCCCTGGCACAGCTGCCCAGGGCAGGGGTGGAGTGCCCATCCCTGGAGGGATTTAAAAGCTGTGTGGATGTGGCACCTGGGGACATGGTTGGTGGCAGGTGGTGTTGCCTTTCTTCTTCCCGGGCTCAGCAGTAATATTTAATAGCAACATGCCCAAATATAACATGTTCAACTCCCCAGATTAGCCTGTTGTGCACTGGAATGTTCTCTATTCTGGAAATCTTATTCAATTCAAGGATAAATGAAAAGCCAAACGGTGGGGGGAAAGAAAAAGTAAGAAAAAGCAAAAGAAGGCTGGGTGACTTCAAGGAGAAACAAAATCTCCCAATAAAGCCGGCAGTAAACTCGAACTACTTGCCCAGAAGTACCAGGCAGTAAAGTACGGAGCGCTCGGCTCGGCATCCCGCAGGTCAAGGGGACAGGGGACAGAGGACTGCAGCACCACGGACAGCACCACGGACAGCGCCACGGACCGCACCACGGACCGCACCACGGACAGCGCCATGGACCGCACCACGGACAGCACCACGGACAGCACCACGGACCGCACCACGGACAGCACCACGGACAGCACCACGGACCGCACCACGGACCGCACCACGGACAGCACCACGGACAGCGCCACGGACCGCATCCTGGAGCGTCCTGCAGCTGCCCAGCCCTCCCTCCCTCCCACAACATTGATTAACCCATACAAGTGTCCGGCCAGGGCTTGTCCTGCAGCCTGGGGGTCCTGGGGGGTTCTCCCCCCTCCCACCCCGCTGGAGGACAGTGTCTCCACTGCCTGCACTGGGAAGACGAGAGGGGTTTTCTTCCCTTTCCAAACTAAGAAAGAAAGCCCTTCCCTGGCATCGTCCTACCCTGAGCCTTTTTTACCCCCGTCTTTTTCAGATGTCAGCCTGTAGCTCATCTCCTTTGGGCTTCCTTGTCCCCCTCTCTTTATTCACCCATTGCCCAGCCTGGAGGAGGGAAAGCCTCGTGTTTCCCTTCCCGTGGCTGGAAGTGAAGCCCCTGGTGAAGGGCAGGGGAAGGTGTCCACCCCGGGCGGGGGGAGGCTGCTGGAACACCCCCACCCCTGGGGAAGGAGCCCCATTAAATTCTGATTAATCCTGTGCCCAGCACTGCCCAGCGTGTGCCCCTCCCTGGCAGGAGGAGCTGGCAGCATATGTCGGGAGTGATGAGACATTCCCACAGAGATCGTGGGATCACGGCCGGGAACGAGGCAGAAACTCTCAAGAAGATGATACAGCGCTGCTGAAAAAGAGAAATAAGCCCAACACAATTTCCCCTCCTGCGGCTGAGGGGACTCGGGGCCTTTATCATCTTTCTGAACAAGAGAACAAAGACAATACTTTTAAGTGCTTTCGGTTTGGGGAGAATTGTTCCATCTGAGAGCTGAGGGAGAGAGAGACATTGTCAGACCACAGGCTTTAATTAAGTTTGCCACGCTCAGCTCCCGAGCTTTGCAACCCTTCTGGAGAAGAAAGAGAAAAGCAGATGGAGAGCAGGTGTCAAAAGCAATCTGGAAGTTTCTGCAGCTGTGATGGACGTGGGGAACAAAGGTGGCGTATGAAACACTGTCATTCCTCACATGTGAGTAGCACCAGCCTCATCCTGAATTTTAAACCCTCTCGGGCACAGAGGGATCACGGCAGACATGGATGTGCCTCCAGGAATGCTGTGAACACAGGAATCACATCAGCCTCGGGCTGGTCCTCCCCTGCCAAAGCCCAAAGCCCCTCTGGCAGAGGTCTGGGTGCCAGGGTGGGACTGGGGTCTCCCCTGGAGCACAAGGATTGTCTCCAAGTCACTGGGAGGGAGCGTGGGGGAAACGGGATTGTTTGTGGCACGTGGTTCAAGTGGCCCAGCAGTGCACTCAGAGGGACACAGAATCACAGGAAAGAGGTGAATCCCTCGACCAGGGAGAGCAATAAATCAAGGGGAGGTTATTAATGAAATGGCCTCATCAGTCTTTATTTGCTGGGGAGGACCCAGGAAGGTCTGTGATGGATGTTTTGGGGATGGAGCAGCAGCAGAGGAGAGAGGAGGAGGAGGAAAGACTTCTGTGCATGGAGCTGGTTTGCTCTTTCAACCTTTTCCACCTGCAGGACCCAGGCAGAGCCTCCCCAGCACTGGGTAAATGGGACCACGGCAGGAGAAAGGAGAGGAAAGCAATGAAGCTGATGGATTTTATAATGAATTCTGCAATTTATTCTGCTTTTGGAGACTTCTTACGATACCAATTTCTACTACAAAACACAGAGCTGAGCCCAAAGTCTGCAGGTTCCTGCAGAGCCTGAGCCATTTGTCAGTTATTGGCATTATCTGCATCTCCATCAGCTCTTCTGCTCACAAAGATCCATCAGGAATCTTCCTCTTAAACCAGCATTTATTTCCTCTTGTTTGATGGTTACAGATGCCTTTTTCTCTTTTGCATACATTTGCTCCAAAGTAGCATCTCTCCCTCAGAATAATCTGTGAGAAGTAAAAAAAATCAATCTTTAGTTGTCTGGTAAAGGATTAGGCAGCCAATCAGGAGATATTTTTCCAACAACAGTTATTTCATCTAAGGCATAAAATTCACAAAAGAAAGAAAATCACTGGATCCCATTTAAAATCCTGAACAGCAAAGGAGGATTTGTATTGAAAATCAAAAACAAATATTGCTGAGTTGCTAATTTTTATTCAGTCTCTTGAATGGAGAAGATGTTTCAGCTTTTAAGGAATTCAGGGCCAATTTCTTCCTGGGGCTCTGTGATAAATAAGCAGTCCCACCACCTCCTGTTGAGACACCAACTTCCACTCCTCTGACTCAAAGCATTGGCTCCTGAGGCTGAGCCCACCACACTGTTCCCCATGGCCATGGAAGGATGGCTATTTCTGTGGGTTTAATGTCCAGTGCACTTCCTAATGGATCAAACATATGGAACATTTACCTCTTCCAGAGCACCGGAGACAAATAATATTTCTGCAGTAAATAAATGTCGTTCAGGTGCTGCAGACTGGCTTTGGCTGGAGCTGGTAGGAGGCTCAGACCACACACACACAGTTTGGCTCTTTCCTTAAAAAGGATAATGAGAGAAAATCTGCAAAGTGCCAATAGAGCAACGAAATGTGTTTTTAACTATGCAATTGTCTTTTACAGGGGTTTTGGTTTTATTTCCACCTGTTACTGAGCAGCTAATAGGCTTCCTCGGAGTGAAACAAAGTGCTTGGAATTTGTGTCTCTCCATGTTGCTGTGACAGTAACACTCCATATCTCCCTTCTGCAGTCTGGAAAGGCATCAGATCTCATTGCACCAGTGGGGCTTTTCTGTTCACATGCAAGGCATGAAGGCAGGATCCACATCCACAAACCCAATTCACCATCTAAGGAAGAACCTGAGCAACCTGTCCTGTATAAATGTGTTTGCATCCACTAATAATTAATATCAAGGCCAGGCTGGACAGGGCTTGGAGCAACCTGGGCTAGTGGAAGGTGTCCCTGCCCATGGCAGGGGGTGGCACTGGGTGATTTTTAAGGTGCCTTCCACCCCAAACCATTCCATGATTCTGTGACTTTATGAACTTTCCCACCTCTGGAAATCTCCAGGTTCTGGGAGTCCCTGTGCTTGGAAGGATCCCCCACATGCCCGAGTGCCCACAAAAATGTGTCTCCAACATATACAGGCCCACAAAATGTCACTGCTTGTGAAATTTGAATCCCTTTCTTGCCATGGAAGGACATGTCCAGCCACGGGCACTCCTTGCTGTCTGTGTTCTATCACTCCATGGCCATGGCTGTGTGATCCCTTGATTCCAGGTCTCAGGATAAACCCAACTGAACTTCCTCCTTTGCTATTTCTGGCAGCAGCTTTAGCTCCAGGATTGTTGACTGTGTCAGTGGCTTGTGCAGTTTTTGTTCAAATACATGTTAAACAGAGCCACTAAAGGATGTGCAACCTCCATGGATGAGTTGGGCTGGCAAATAAAGCCCAACCACTGCGTGTGTAACAACGGCTAATGAACCTTTAAAGGGCTGTTGCATAATTCACTGTGCTGGGACGTGTGGTGCAGCAGCAGTTTTAGATGCCTGCCACTTCTGATCTTCCTTTGCTTCCTTGTATTTATGTTCCTGAGAATAGTGAAGTGTGAACAAGATAAATTTATGGAAAAAACACGTAGCCCTAAATATGCAATGAATAAACAGGAATTTTGAGCTATCATTTTTCTGATAACTCCTAAAAGCAGAGTTATCTGTTCACGTTGGTCTGTTTTCCACTTGGGTGAATTCCTCATTCCGTTCCTAGAAACAGCATGTTCAGGACAGGAAAGAACAATGAATATTGCAGATGTATACTTTGTTTTCCTCCTTGTTTTTCCAGCACATTGAATATCTGCAAAAGCAGGACAGAACTAAGCACCTGTCCCAGCCTGTGTATTCCCCCGGGGTTCAGAGCCTGGGGGTGGGCAGGGACCCCAAAGCAGCCTCTGCATCCAGCTGACACCCTCCCAGACCCTGAGTGGCCCTTCCCGTGGGACACACACCTGATCCCTGTGCTGAGGGATGAAGACCACAGAGTTTCTATCCAGAAAAGAAAAGTACTGATTTCACCCATCTCTCCACGTCTGAATTCCCACCTCACTGGCATTTAAATATCCTTAAGCAGCATCTACTTCAAAAACTTCAGCTAAAGGTAGTGGCTGCCCCATCCCTGGAAGGGATTGAATGGGACTTGGAGCAGCCTGGGCTAGTGGAAGGTGTCCCTGCCCATGGCAGGGGTGGCACTGGATGGGCTTTGGGGTCACTTCCAACCCAAACTATTCCTTGATTCCACAACTGTAAAACTGGTTCAGCTGCTTCTATAACCAGAGCGAACAGTGATATCATTTAAACCTGTACTCACACATTATATTTAATCTTTGCTGTGGAAGTAAAAATCTTACATCCTGATGCCATGCTCTTTGGGAATACCATCAGTGCAATGAAAGTGCAGGTGTAAGTAATGGGGAGATATTCTAAAGCTACAGAAGGAAGGGCATAACTTCCTATTGCCACGGTGACAGGCACTAAAACTCCCTCGTAAAATCTCCCACCAGCTCCACACACACCACCTCTTTTACAGCATTAAAGATGTATTAAAGCAGAGTTGTTACCATCTTGTAACACTTGCTCGTGCTGTCAGTGCTGTCCTTTGTGATCACAGGATCAAAGAGAGGGTTTGTGTCACATCTGTAACTCACTCCCCAAATGCTCCCCCCATGCCAGGGTGGGCACAGCTGAGGGGTAAAACACCACATTTGCCACGACTGATGCATTTATTGTGAAACTATTTCTGCAGTTTAAACATTCGAATAAAAGTCATTAGAATTCTTTTACTCAACAGTTTCCTTTTAACTGTATTCTGGCTTTAATTGCTCAACACTTACATTTGTCTATTACACATTTTCTTTCCAACATCCAGTTGGAGTTCATAGAAATCCTGCAGCAGCTTCTGGCCACTTCTCACTTTATTTTATTGACAACTGGATTAATTTGTCAACCATTCTGCTCCTCAGGGAGGCCCTGCTGATCCATGCATTCCCAAAGGTGTGCTCACTATCCCAATTGCAATCCCATTGTTTTCCTTTCTTAAACATTACTGTAGATGTCTTTGAGTCAGGCAGCAGATTGCTCAACATTTTAGCTTTGGTTTGGATTCTCAGTGTCACCTGGAAATTGTTGGTTTGGTGCTATTTTAGGCAAATAGTACTTTCCTACAGGGAGCAACAGTCACTAATAACCATGGAAAGAACTGCAGATGTAAACACAGAGCTGGAAATACTCCACTGAAAGGGCTCTCCAGGGCAGTGGTGGAGTCCCCAAAATCCCTGGAGATGTGAAAACCCATGAGGATGTGGCCCCTGGGGACATGGTTTAATGTGGTGTTGAGCTGACACTTGGACTCGATGATGTCACCAGCCTTTTCCAACCATAACAATCCTGCGGCTGACCGAGGGCAGGCTCCCAGAAATACCAAATATTACAGCACAAGGAGACCCTTCAGTTTTGTACTCCAGGGACACCCGATCCCCACGTGCCCCACAGTGAGGTTCAAGGCCCAGGGCCGCGGGGCTGTTGCTGCTGACTGTCCCTCCCCAGCAGTGTCCCACTGCCCTGACCCCCCGACACATCTCATGATGAACAACCTGCCCCGAGAAAACCCTTCCAGCCAGTTTGGATGTGCACTTAGCACAGCTTCACAGAGATAGATAGACAGAAGTTACAAGAATTGAAATAGCATTTATAGCGTTTATGCCTTTACTTTAGCACAAAAGAGGCAGCAAACGTTGGACTATTAATCTGCTTTTCCCTTCCCTTAAACAACGGCTGAGATAAAGTGCCAGGCTCTGCTTAGTCTGCAAAATCTATTCTTTGCCTTTCTTACAAGAACAACAGTGCATTTACTGTCTCAGATAAATTAGGCACATTTCTGAAGAACAACTGGTGCCTTGGCTGTCAGGAGCTGCAAAATCCCACCTTTTCCAAATGCCAGTTTGAAATGCAGAATTCCTTAGCCCAGCTGGCCGTGGACACCCCATGGCCTGGGCTCAGTGGTGCACAGGATTCATGGAATCATGGAATGCTTTGGGTTGGAAGGCACCTTAAAGCCCACCCTTTTCCATCCCCTGTCAAGGGAAGGGACACCTTCCACCAGCCCAGGCTGCTGCAAGACCTGTCCAACCTGGCCTTGGACACTTCCAGGGACCCAGGGGCAGCCACAGCTTCTCTGGGAAACCCATTCCAGGGCCTCCCCACCCTCCCTGGACTCACCAGTAATGGGAGTTCTGTGCTGGAAATCTTAGGATCTTAGATCAAAGCTGTTTTTACCCCTCTGGGCTGACCATGAATGAATTCCATCTGGAAGGTTTAATCTGCTGCTCAGGTGAACTCCTCCCTCTTAAGAACTGTTCTCAGTGATTCCTAAACCACTGTCTTTTTCTCTGACTTAAATAAATCCTAGAAATTCAAATTACATCACACACTTACAATCCCAACAGCAAACACAGATCGCTATTGCCGCAGAGAGATGAAATGTGGACATTCTGAATAACAGTGTGTTGGCTTCACTTGCCATTCCAGGACACTCTGTGTCACAGTCATCAATGCTAATGATAATAATTACATCTCAAATTACATTTTTCACCCAAAGACCACAAGCTGGTGTTTATAAACTTCAGTCTGGTCTCAAAGCCCACAAGGATAGCTCAGCACAAGAATGGATGCCCAGACTTACTGATTTACTTTCTGTTTTCCAAGGCTGCCTTTCTTCTAAAATATCACAGGTTAAGAACATTGAACTGTGTCCAGCTCTGAAGCCATGAACAAAAGGAGGACATGGAGCTGCTGGGGAGGGTCCAGAGGAGGCCACAGAGATGACCCAAGGGCTGGAGCCCCTCTGCTCTGGAGCCAGGCTGGGAGAGCTGGGCATGTTCACCTGGAGAAGGAAAGGATCCAGGGGGAAACCTGAGAGCCCCTTCCAGTGCCTAAAGGGGCTCCAGGAGAGCTGGAGAGGGACTGGGGACAAGAGGTGGAGGGACAGGACACAGGGAATGGCTTCCCACTGCCAGAGGGCAGGGATGGATGGGATATTGGGAAGGAATCCTTC
>JAWWEW010000166.1:34896306-34917214 GCA_035583185.1 Anabacerthia variegaticeps
TGTCCAAGGCCAGGTTGGACGGGGCTTGGAGCAACCTGGGCTGGTGGGAGGTGTCCCTGCCCATGGCAGGAGTGGCACTGGGTGGGTTTTAAAACCATCCTGTGATTCCATGATCATCCTTTACGCTGGGACAGCAGCACCATCCCACCAAATCACGAGCAAACATGTGGTTTATCCCAGGCAGGACCTTCACATAGAAAGAACCATCATTAACCCAAAATCATTGGGCACATGTAGAGTTTGTTAATGGGGAAACAACATCAACAAGAAGCTATAAATATTTTAATATTTGGTATCCCCTAGCTTTATCCAATGGCATTTAAAAGCCAGGTTTTAGGTGTTTAGGTAGCTCTAGTACTAAATAAAAAAGTGTCATTTACATCCATGCTTCAGCTTTGTTATATTTAAATAACTCTCATTTTTTCTCTTGACTTCCTTGCCCCTTCTTCAGCCATCTTAATGCAAAACAACCATGTTAACACTTAACCAGAAAAAAAATCATCTCTCTCCATGTGGGTTTGTGTTAAATTGTCTGTGAGATCAACAGAATAAGGGACAGTTGTGTGTCCCATGTCAATGCACATAAAGCTCTTTATAGAAGCCACAAGTGGCAGTAGAAAATTACTCTTACTGGACCACTCAGAAATGTTGGTTGAAACCTGGACCACAAAATATTCTGTTCCAGTTCTTCCAGGATTTTTCCCCCTAAAAAGCTCAGCACAAAGCTCTTCATGGAAATTAATTCTAATGGCTTCATGGACTCTTCTATGCACACTGTAATACTTCACATTACACAAGTCTTGCCACAAAGGAGATAATAGGCATGGGATATATTGAATTAGTAGATAAAGTTCTTATCTGTTCCTCTACATTACTTCCTGGGGTCTGAAATGACAAGTCATAGTTATTAAAACCATGGCAAATTGCCTGTGATTAGCAAGGAAATAAATAAATTATCCTAATATAATTATCTTCTCTATCTGAAGCCCGTGACAATCCCTAACAAGTGTGCCCAGGAAAACACTTGGCACGCCAGTTCCTCAGAGCTCTGTGGAGAACATCCTCAGCCACCAAAGGAGGGATCTTATGGCTGAAGAATGTTCTGCACAGCACGTCCCTGTGCCCAGACCTGTTCTGCTGCCACAGCCTGGGGGACAGAGGGGCATTTCCAGGCCTCTCCTGAAGAGAAATGGTTTGTTCACCACCAAGGGATCTATGGTGAACATGGAGAACTTTCAGAAAAGCATGTTCTAAATGGCAATATTGGGAAGAAATATCAGGTAGGTTTAAAAGCCAGCTCAAAATTCAAAGCTTATTCACCCATCCTTAGAAATCAAAACCCTGTCAAGACAGGCCACCCCAAACCCTCTCCAGCACCATTCTAGAAAAGAAGATACAGTGGTGGCCCAGACTGCAGCTGTCCAAAGCAGGCTTCCACATGGATTCCCTCAGCCTAAGGAGCTTAAACCAATGCTGAGTTACTCCTTTGAGGGAACACATCTTGTATCCAGCCAGGCTCACTGAGCAGCACTTAAACAATTCATTTTACAGAAGCACAAGGAGTATTTTTGAAATTATTGTAGGGACGGGAATCTGTTCCTCTTGGCACCCAACAAACATGTAGCAATGAGTATTTTGCTAATCACACGGGATTAAAGCTGGAAATGGAGGCTGCAGAGAGAGGGGCAAAGTGTGCAGCTCCCAGATCCCTCAGGGCAGCTCAGGGGCCAGAGCTCTGCCAGCAAAGGGTGGGTAGGACACTCTTGTTTCCAGCTTTGCCACAGTGTAATGACAGCTGGACAGGCAATAAAAGGGGAAATGGAGCCTGGATGAGCCGTGGCCTTGGAGGACACTGGCTCAGAACTCACAGCCCACCACCCCATGGTGTGACAGCATCTCTGCCCTCTGGGAACCTGCTGCAGACTGACCCAGTTTCCCCTTTGCTGCAATAACCACCAGTTTTGCTGATGCACAAGCACCACTTGGAGTTTAAATACTTTCTAAGTGCACTCAAAGCTCTTGCAGAAACTTTTTATTTCACAGATTCAACTCTCCTGCTCCAAGGCAGCCTAAACATCAGCCTCTGCGTTCCTTTAACGAGGCTTCCTTTAATATTTTGACCAAAATATTATGATTGCAGTTATTAATTAGGCATTCCCTAAGTACTGCTTATCTTTGGATTTGAGTCATTTCCCGAGAGTATTTCCATGAAAGCACCTGCCAATACAGCTCCAGAAATAACACTCAAAACCGAGCTGCATTTTCTAGTCACACACCTTCTCTTCTGTTCTGAATAATTACAACTTAAATCAGTCATCAGAAATCCGGAGCTGACTCTGGTCCATTGATATGGAAATCAATGTTTGCACATGCAAATCGACGATGGAGTGGGGAGTGACCACTTGTATTCAGAACCCAGAGGCTTCACCCACAGCTGTGCCCTGACACAGCCAAGGTTTCAATTGCAGCAACAGGCATTACAGAATAAACAAGACAGGGAAATCTAGGAAAAAAACCACTCAAACAACCAAAATAAAGCAAACCCCAACACAACTCTATGGACTCTCAGAGAGCAGGATAATCCCATATCTAATTTATTCCCCGTAAGTGCCACCCACCGGTGCATTCCTGGGCAATGCACCAAGTAACCTTTCTAATCAAATAAGCAGCTATCAAGATTAAATGATCCAAAGAATACATCCAAGATTAATTAAAATAAAAAATTCTAAGCAGATGTTTTTATTGTTTTATTTCTGCCTTGACACCAGTGCAGCTCTGTACTGCAATGACTTTGGATTACCTGGCACACAGAGTTTAAAACCATTCCTCTGATAATAAAAGCCTAAAATGGTTGTTGTAACTGTTTAATTAACCACAGGAGAGGTTATGCTACTATATCCTGTATTATAATCAACAAGGGTTGAAGTCTTAGACCACGAGCTTTAGCACAGAGATGGGGAGATTTGGGGGGAACCTCATCACTCTCTACAACTCCCTGGCAGGAGGGGAGAACCATGTGGGGATTGGGCTCTGCTCCAAGGGAACAAGGGAAAGACAAGGGGAAATGGCCTCAAGTTGAACCAGGGGAGATTTACTTTCAACATTAGGAAAAATTTCTTCCTCAAAAGGGCTGTCCAGCCCTGGCATAGCTGCCCAGGGCAGGGGTGGATCCCCATCCCTGGAGGGATTGAAAAGCCATGCAGATGTGGCACTTGGGGACAGGGGTTAGTGGTGACCTCGGAAGTGCTGGGGAACTGTTGGACTTGATGGTCTGAGGGGCTTTTCTAGCCCAAATGATTCTGCAATTCTATGATTTCTACGTGTGAAGCAGCAAGGCTTCCAAAGTGGGGCCATTCTGCGGGACAGAGGCATAAGGACTAGGGAGGGAGATCACAGAATAGACGGGGTTCTAATGAACCTCTGAAGATCATCCAGTCCAACCCCCCCATATATTTTTATGTATGTAGATATATTTATGGATACCTGTGTGTATATATGTCTACACAGCTCTCAGACACACTACACCTGCCGTGAGAGTGGACAAAGTCCTGCTGGATCCCCACGCTGGCTCCCTGTGCCCCACGGAGCACACACACGTGTCAGGCCTGTTCACAATGCCCAGCCCCTCTGTGGCTCTCAGGAAGGCTGGACCGGGTCCCTGAGTGCCCAGCAGGGGCAGGAGGGGGTGGCACAGAGCCCCAGGGTCACCCCCTGCTCCAGCTGTGCCCTCCCAGCCACGGGGCACAGGAGCACAGCGGGCTGAGGGTGAGGCATTCCCTGGATGTGCTCCTCTGGGATAAAGGGATGAGCTGCAGGCAGAGCAGGAGGGCTGTCAGGGGTCTCTGCCACAGCAAGAACATCCTACAGCCAAGTGAAAACAAGACTCTGTCAGGCTGCAGAAACACCACATGCTCAGCTGGGGAAAACAGGAGGAAGGACATGTTATCTGACAGCTAAATTTACAACAACAGCAGCAAATAACTTACTGCATGTGAAAAAATTAACTTCTTGAATGTGAAATTAATATATATTAATTTATTATATATCAAAGGACTGGATATGGCACTCAGTGCTCTGGGCTGTGTGACCAGCAGGGGATCAGGCACAGGGTGAACTCGACCTTGGAGGACTTTTCCAGCCTTAATGACTCTGTGAGCTGCACTCAGGAAGAAAGTTTAATTGGCTTCATTTGTTTACCTCCATGCACCTGAATTCTGAAGGCACTTGGAAACTTGGGATGAACCTCTAAACAGTATTAAGACAATTAATTCCATCCCATACTCAGGAGAAGGGCAGTATAGGTCAGGTGGCCTCTTTGAATGAAGAGCATATCCTGCAACACACCCAATACGCCCAGCAGAAAAAATATCCCAAAGAATTCCAGGTGGAATGTGAAGCTCTAAAACATTGTATTTGTACTGGATTTGTCAGATATCCATCTTCCAATCAATAGTTTACTGAAATTCATTTTTTTCTAGCAAATGCAAACATCATGTACACTGTAAAGCCTATTTTGTTTGCTTGTTTGAAAAACAAATCCTTAGTTTTAGAGGAAATTGTATTGTGCAAGCAAGGAAAGTTAGTATTGCTGAGAAGCTTTCCATTGTGATGATTTCTCTGGTTTTGAACAACAGTTTCTAGCAGGGTGCCAAGGGACCATTCACAGAATTCAAGGTGTTGTTTCAGTCCTGAGAATGCCACAATTTACACCTAAGCTCTAATCCCATTGGATGTAAACTCTGCCACAGACCTTCAACCTGTTCATGCAAGCCCTCAGTGGTGGGAAAAAGATGGCTATTAGCACAAACAGTGGCATTTTTCAATCCCCTGTTGCATGAAGGAGTGCTAATCTGGGGGTGAGGAGGACAGATGTGTGCACAGGCTGGGGCAGGAAAGCTGAAGAGGAAGCCCTTGGGATTAACTACCATCACTGTTTTGGCAGCAGCAAGCTTTGCAAGAGGACAGTTCTTGTTCAAATGGCTGGAGCTGCATGGACTGCAAGGTGCCTCCAAACCAAACCATTCTGGGATTCTGTGGAATTCTCCAGAGCTCTGCTAACATATTTTCCAATCCTGTTACCACAACACCAAAGCCACACAGGCTGCTGGAGCCCAGGGACGTGCCAAAGCTGTGCCCAGCCCAGCCAAGCAGCTCTGCAGAGAAGCCTCCTCAGGCAGGACAAACCCCATTAAATGCCCTTCCCAGCTGGGTGTTGCTGGTGAGATCCTACAGAAGCGAAACATCCCATCAGCAAAAACCAACCCAGTGCTGTGGAACAGCAACAGCCCAGACTTTCTGAAAGCCTTTACCCATCCTCCCGTTTCCATAGAAACAGAACTGAAACGCTGCCAGGAGCAAAGAAAATAAAGAAAGGATTCTTTTTGGTCCTTCATCATCTCTCCAATCATGTGAAATATGCCATAGAATCATAGAACTGTTGAGGTTGGCAAAGCCCTCTCAGATCATCAAGTCCAACCCAGCACTGCCAAGGCAACCATTAACCCATGTCCCCAGGTGCCACATCCACAGGGCTTTGAAATGCCCCAGGGATGGGCACTCCACCCCTGCCCTGGGCAGCTGTGCCAGGGCTGGACAGCCCTTTCTATCCTAATATTAAAAGTAAACCTGCCCTGTCCCAGCCTGAGCCCGTTCCCTCTGCTCCTGTCCCTGTTCCCTGGGAGCAGAGCCCGACCTTCCCCGGCTCCCCCCTCCTGGCAGGGACTTGCAGAGCCAGAAGGTGCCCCCTGAGCCTCCTTTTCTCCAGGCTGAGCCCCCCCACCTCCCTCAGCCCCTCCTGCTGCTCCAGCCCCTTCCCAGCTCCCTTCCCTTCCCTGGACAGGCTCTCCCTCACTGCAATGTGGGCTCTGCTCTGCCAAGTGGCCACAGGATCTGCTTCAAACACCCAGCAAGTACCACACACCCCCCTCAGCGAGGCCACTGAGGCTTCCACCACTGTCCATGCCCCAGCAATGCCATGTGTCCCACATGTACCTAAACTGGGGGATGCCTTTTTCATGGATAAAGTGGCATCTGGGCAGAGAAGGGGGGGACATGAAAAGCCTGAATAAACCTGGCCTCCAAATTAAAGACGATGTTGGAAAAAAACTAAATCATTGTACTTACGAAAGACTAAGGGTAGATCCTCTATCAGCTCTTCATCTCTGCCATAAGACAGAGCTCCTTCTGATTTTTGGTTTTATCCATGGCATTATTTTTTATCTGAAGGAGTAATTTCCTTTCTGGCCCGAGAAAAAAAAGACTTAGAGCTTCCGTATTTAAGCACCCAGCCTGATAAAACCCTTATTTTGCATTTGCAACGTGTTTTCCTCTGCCTAGAACAAGTGCAGGAGCAGAGGTTGAGCAGCAAGCACACTTCACCTGCCCTTCACCCAGCCCCAGGGGCTTGTTCACACGCCTGCCTGAGCAAAGCCCTCCGGCGTGGGTCGAAGGACAGACCTGCTCAAAGGCTGAGCTGCTTTCTGGTGTCCTCTCTCCTGCCTTTGATGCTCCTGCAGTGGCAGCTGGCACTGACTGCCAGAGCTGTGACTTCCCACTCCTGCAAAGCTCCTTCAGCCAGGACTGTCCACTCTGCCCTTTCCTCTGCTCCTGGACCATCGAGGCTGTGAATCCTGCAGGGACATGGACAGGAGCAACGCCTCTGGGGGAAGAAACAGCCTTCTGTCCCTTCAGCGTGAGGGCTGGGCACACAGGGACATGTCCCTTCCCCAGGATGTGCCATGGCCTGAGGTTGTCCCAGGAGCTCAGAGCTGCCCCTAGCTCCTCAGTCCAGGTCATGGCTAGGCCAGACCAGACCAACCCTCCAGCCTGGGGACACAGAACTAACTCCTCCACATCTGGATATTTTAATCATAGAATCATGAAGTGCTTTGGATTGGAAGGGACACTAAAGCTCATGTCATTCCAACCCCCAGCCATGGGCAGCAACACCTTCCACTAGACCAGGCTGTTCAGAGAAGAATTTAACTTCATTTTCATGAATATCTATCTCTCAATTTATCTCCCAGACCTCCTTATTACAGCCTATTATGATCCGAGCTCCTTGTAATTACCAATTTTTAAGTACAATTCTATCTCCTTTCCCCTCAGCTCAGACAAAGACTGATTCCCCTCCTCAAGGAGGAGGGGGATGTCCCTGCTCAGAACCAGAGCCCACCACAGACCCTCAGGATCCCAGCCCAGGTAACCCTGCCTGCTGCAAGCACACGGCCATCAGACCAGGACCATGATGTCCTGCTCTCCTCCCTAACACAACAAAGTGTTACCTCCATCTAGAGCTGCTTTTCTCCATCCCTCCTTATTTCCAGCCTGCCCAGTGTCTCCATCTCTCAGTCCTGCTCCCTTCACTCATTTCTCCTCAGAGCAACTCAAGGGACCTTTTAACCAGTTCTCAAACCTTCCACCTCTTTGCCCTTTGTTGGTTCTTCACCTCCACCCACAAATCCTACCCAATCCTACCCCTACTGTGCCTCAAAAAGCAGCAACCTCAGCCCCTGCAGGTCTGTGCACCTCCTCCTGCCCCACATACCCCCCTCCAGCTCCTCCTCCCACAAGGGACAGTTTTGCCCCTCAACATCTGTCTGTGGCTCCCACTGGTACCCAAACCCTCCAGCCCCAAAGCAACAGCAACCTCAGCTCCCATTCCCACATCTAGCCATGGGAGTCATTAAAACACTGTAAGGCCAGGGGGTCCTCATCCTGCCTTGTCAAATTAGCTGTTTGCTAAATAATAATCCTTTGTTTTCACACTAATAATTCTCCAGAGAGTAAAAAAAAAAGGTTACCAGTGTGGGTAAATTATTTTCCTCAGCAAACAACTGGATCCCACTATTGCCTGTGCTGCTTTGTTTATCTCCCCTCCACAGAGGTTTCTAAGGGTGCAACAGATTGATCACTTCTTGGCTTATTCTTCAGCCTGACTTTCTGTATTTTTAAGGACTTGTATAAATGCTTAAGATTGGATTGTGGTGATACACAAAGTACACAACAGCGATAAAATACCTGCAAAAGTGGTAGTTCACATAAGTCAAACAAATACAGCACAGCCAGAGCAAGGTTAGAATCAGCACTTTAGGTAAACCTAGAAAAAGATGAGATTTTAGATGGATTTTTGAAAAGGGCAAATTTTGAAATGGCAGGAGCGTGGTGGAGAGAGGAAATTGTTGTGCTTGCTCCAAGTGTCACCTTCCAAAGGCAAACAGGGATGTTTCACTTTGTGTTTTTAACCAAGGAAACCTTTTCCTCTATTCAGCAGTTTAATGCCAACTGTGAAAGCGTAAGAGTCGGGTTTTTTTACAAGTTGTTACTAAAAAAGGGCAATTGGTATCACAAAACACATTTGGTGCTCTTTCAAGATGCAGATTTAATAACATCCAGGGAACAGACACAATTAGGAAGGAATTCCTGGTTGGGAGGGTGGGCAGAGAAGCTGTGGCTGCCCCTGGATCCCTGGGAGTGTCCAAGGTCAGGCTGGATTCTCTTGGAGCACCCTGGGCTGGTGGGAGGTGTCCCTGCCCATGGCAGGGGGTGGCACTGGATGGGCTTTGGGGTCCCTTCCAACCCAAACCAGTCTGGGATCCCATGCCTGTCACCAAGGTGCAGTGCACCATTCCCACCCTACAGCATGCCCTGAACCCCCAGCTCAGTAAGACCCCCAGAATTCCAGGCTGAGGTTGGGAGGGACCCCCAGGATCCAAGGACAGAGACTCCCCAAGATCCCTGGGCTACCTGGGCCAGCCCTCAGTCACCCCACAGCAGCTCCTGAGGGTCACACAGGCTGGACCCCCAGATGTGCAGGGCTGGACCCCCTTCAGAAAACACTGCTGAAATTCATGAGAAATCCCACTGATTCCACCTCTCTCTGATCCACTGCTGGCCATACATTTAATGAATGCTTTTTTCATGTGTTCAGAACAGTTAAAGCAGCCCTGCATTTCATTCCACTGTTGAAACTGTTTGGTAGGATTGGCTTAATTGGCTTGTCTTCGCTATTTTAAAATTAAATTTGTTTTCCATATACCCTCTGATCCTTCAGAGTTTGCTCTGAAGTGTAACATGTTAAACCTTTAAAGAGACAACCTTCCTCTTACTCAGTTCTGTTACCTCCTGTTGCTTTGCTGTTTGGGCACTTTTCATCCACAAATGAAGCACCTTACCTCAAATATTCTCACTTCCTCCTAAATCAATCCTGTTAGCCAGGATGAAGGTGAGAGCATCGCGTTTCTACATCACCCTGGAAACTGAGCCACCAGTTGGGCAGAAATC
Source organism: Anabacerthia variegaticeps (assembly GCA_035583185.1). NCBI lineage: Eukaryota > Metazoa > Chordata > Aves > Passeriformes > Furnariidae > Anabacerthia > Anabacerthia variegaticeps. The sequence goes on from JAWWEW010000166.1 coordinate 34,905,589, forward strand.
CATTTTTCCAAGCCATAGTAATCGTCCCAGGCTGCCCTACCTTTAATCCCCCATCCTCCCCCACAGATAACAGCTCCCTCCACAGCTATCACAGACCTCCTGACCACATTTTCCACCGTGCAAAGCTGAAATTTCACTTCAGGATCTCTTTTAATGAGCTGATAATCTTTAGTAATATTTCTCTGCAAGTTATTTTTGCTGCGACTTTAAAGACATCTTTTATTTTTAATGCCTCTGCAATTCTCAATCTGTTCACTGGCATTTAAACTCCAAAAAGCCACTGGGAAAACAAGATGTGCTTTAAGTGAGGCAGCTCTGGCCATCTGTGTTTGAGGGGTTTGTTTTTAAACAGCAGCTCCGTTGGCTCTGGGTGGTTCAACAACTGCCTGGAGCCAAGAGGTGCCTGGGCTGTGTTTGGTTCTGCACAGCCTGGGAGCTGAGAACGTGGAACCTCCTGGCAGGGACATAATCAGGCAATTGAAATAAATCCAGCTTTCAACAAGTGCTGCAGCCCTGGCTGGGGAGCTGCTCCCCAAAGCACAGCCTCGGGCTTGGTTGCTCCCCCGAGCAAAGGGGGCAGGAGGGGTCTCCCCAGTGTCCTTCCCATTAATTCCATACAGCACCCTTGGGTTTGGTGGGGTTTTCCTCAGGTGAATTCCTAATGTCCTGATGAAAATCCAGAGCCATCATCTTGGTGTAAGATTCTAAAATATGTCAGATATATGCACTTTTTTTGGTTGCTTAACACCATCCCTTTCTCCATTCTTCACACTGAACTGTCCAAATATATCATATCATATATACCAATATATGTCAAATACATCAATCATATTCATATTAATATATATCATATTCTTATTTCATATAGTCATTTGACTATATATACCAATATATTATATCAATATAGCTGATTTGGGTTTTGCTCACATGAGAGCCATAAAAGATGAATTTTGGAAGAAATGGCTGTGAAACAACTCCAGTGACACCTGAAAGTTCCAGAGCTGGACTGAAGCAGGAGCTACTGGAGCTCTGGAATAAGGCCAATTTGGAAAAAGAAGGAAATTAAGGGGGAAGGGGTCCAGCCACCCTTCAGAGGTTATTAGCTGGTCTCAGTTTCATGGGCAGAGCTCCAGCCCAGCCCTGCAGGAGCACTTGGGCTGGGGAGCAGAGGCAGCCCTGTTATGTTGCTGCACCAAACCACATAGTGGGATTTGTCAGCTCAGTGAACCGTCAACTCTTAAAATAAATGAGCAGTTTATTGACCTTTCAGTGATTGAGACAAAAGCAAGAGCCAGAAATACTCCAGCAGGCACTGGGGTGAGCACTCCCAAGTGCTCCTGGTGGGAGTACAGCCCTGAAGGTCATCAGGAATAACAGGGATCACACAGAATTGCTGGAAACTCCTGTCCAGCAAACCAGAGGTTTTGCCTTTTACACTTACTTAGCTCCTCACCCAGTTTTTCTCAACCACATATATCTGCCCCTTTACATTCTCTGCAATACACCAGCACTGCCAGAATTTTGGGAGGCAGGGGGAAAAAACAAAAAGCCATTATGTTCCTGTCCTGAAATTATTTCCATACATGCTGGATTTCTCAGCTGTGCTCTCTGTTTCAAGGGGAACAGTCACAACATGAGAGTTCCCCGTGCCCAAGATCAGAGCTCCAGAAGGTGAACAGGCTGCCCAGGGCAGTGGTGGAGTCACCACCCCTGGCAGTGCTCAAAAACATGTGCCTGTGGCTCTCGAGGACATGGTTTAGTGGTGAGTGTGGTGGTGCTGGCTGATGGTTGGACATGGTGATCTTAAAGGTGTTTTCCAGCCTTAACAATCGTGTGATTCTGAAGTGCCTAAATCAGAGTGAGGGGAACACCCAGAGGCAGCACCTTTGACATTCCCACATCCATACTATGAGGAAATAAAACAAAGGGGAAATAACTGCTTTAAATAGTCCATTTCTCTGGAGAACAGCTGGGACCAGGCCAGTAACATTGCATTCCTGGTGTGCTGGACAAATTTAGTAGCTGAACATATATAAAATGTGTGAATATACTTTTATATATATTGTGTAACATACATAAGGAATTTAAGACTGATTCAGAAAGCTGGGCCAAGAAAACACCTGCTGCTTCTTTGGTTTTCACTGAGAGAGAAAGAGAAGCCAAGCTGGAATTCCCTACTGGTATCAGTGCCCAGCAGAGGAAAAAGCCTTGGTCTGCCTTAGAGTGTCTCTGCAGAAAACTCTCAAACCACGGGCATCAGCTCTCCTGGAAGTTGTCCCACTCCATACCATTCATCCCTCGTGCTCAGAGCAAAAGCACTGGACCCCACACACCAGGGATGGGGTTCATTGGGGATTCCCAGGTCCATGTTCCCTCTCCCCACAGACCCTAAATTCATGGCTTGTTTTTTGGCTCAGGAATCTGATTTTCCACCAGCTGAGTCACTCAGGCTTGAGGAAGCAACACCAGACAGTCTCTTCCTTTGCCTCAGGGAGGACAGAGTGAGGCTCAGGAGGGAAAAGTGTTTCCACAAGAGGTGTCTAAATCCTTCCATTGCCAAACACAGCCCCCATGGCTCTTGCATTTCCATAGGTCTTTCCACAAAAAACATCTACTTTGGATCCAAGATCCCCACACCACAGGCAAGACCTCCCAGACTCAGCATCTTCCTCAGGCTCTTCCCATGAGCAATGCCTGATGCAGCCACCTCCATGAGACCAGAAGGAATTGCCTTTGGAAACACCGATGTCCCTGGAGCCCAGACACAACCCCTGCTCTGGGGGGGGAAAATAGCATTTTGTATTTTCTCTCTACCCTTAGGACACCACGTTTTGTGCTTCAGAAGCCCCCAGCTCCTCCCCTGCAGCCCCAGGGCTTTCTCAATGCCATGGTGAGAGCTCTGCCCCTTGTCCAGGGTCCAGAGCAGTTCCAAAGTCCATTTTGTGCACCTGGACAATGTTTCATGGAGGTGAGCAGGGATGTTTGGCAACTGTTAATGCAAATGGGCAAACAAACAATAGTCATTTGTGTCTGATGATAAAAACAAAGAGGAAAATGCTTCCTAATTTGTAAATCAAAAACTGAAATAGAAGGGGGAGGTAAGGAAGATAAGTTTTCCTCGTGAAGGCAGCACAGAAACCAAGCTGTGATAAGGACCCTGATTTGCATTCAGGAACACACAGCACTAATCCTGCAATTTAAATGTATTAAATCCTGTTTGTGACCTGGCTCTTACCCCTAGTTTGGGACTCTACACCTGCTCTCATCTCCCACTCAGGTAACTTCACAGGAGGGATGGAAATGCTTTTGTGTGTGACAAAAATCACACCTGAGGGTTTGAGTAACTGCTCACCTGGTGGCTCACTGAGCCCAGCTTAGGTCCTGCTCTCCTGCCAGGGGTGGAGGGGGACAAAGGATGGTGCTCCAGGGTAAAAGGGAACCCAGTCACAGCCATTTTCACCTGACATGAGCAACACAGTGAGGTGGCACCAGTGCCTCCCCCAGGCACACCAGCCCTGGGTCCCCTGAGGAAGAGGGAGCTGCAGGAAGCCCTCTGTGTGGTTCAGACAGGCCAGGGAAGAGCCAGGGATCACTGGCAGAGGAGCCCATTCCATTTAATGTCTTATACTGCCACCACCTGAGAACTTCTCCATTAACAAACTCCCCCAGCCTCCCACGGCACCGAGGGAATTTGGGATGAGGCAATAAAGGCAAATGCAGAGGAAATAAAAGGCAAGGGGAAGCAGAAGAGACGTGCTGAATCCAAGCTGCAGAGTGCAATTCCCGTCCCCTGGATGCCATTCCCCACACCAGGTATTAGAGAGGGAAAGGTTCACACCCGCTTGTGGCTCTGTGTGGCTGCAAAGAGAATTCCTGATAAATGCCAATTTAACACACAGGAGCTCCAAATGTCGTTCCCAGAACTTAAACCCCTCCGTGCCAATGCCCTGGTGATGCTGGGGGTGGTCACACAGGATCTAGCACTGGTTTTCCTGAGAACAGGAACTACAGCAGAGCACATGGTAGGTGTAAAAATCTGAACCACTCAAGAATTATCCCTGGCAAAGAGAGTTGAGCAGCTGGAAAAAAAAAGGGGGAAAGATGCAGCCCATTCTCTCCTCAGCCTGATGGGAGCTGACTTGGGCTTTCCAAGCAACAGGGATGCTGTTCCCAGTGTCTCCTCTCAGTTCTGGAAAATATTCCATATCCAAAGGAACAGTTTCTCCCGCAGTTTGAGGCTCAGCACTAAGGAACCTGCCTTCTCCCACAGCAGCCTCTGCTAACCCCAAAACCATGGAACATTACAGAGCACAAAACCAAGGCCAGATTGAACCCAAAAATCAGGCTGTGCTCAAAACTCCAGGCTAGGACTGGAGTGCACTCAGTCAGCAGCACTTGGGAATGTCCAGCTCTGAACACATCAGCGCTGCCAGGAGCAGCCGCAGGAATGCCCTGGCCTGGCTCAGCCCCCTGTGCACCCCCAGGAGGGAGGATGCTCCCAGCCACCACAGCCAGCTCTTCCCAGAGCAGGAGAAACAGCTCTAAGCTTGCACTGACCAGCAGCATAGGTTTACATGGTTGGGAAAAAGCTCCTTTGCATGAATAGCACCACAAGTGAGCAAAGAGGGAGATTGTCCCTGGCTGAGACAGCCCCCAGCAACACTCACAGCAACAACAGAGCTCACACCTCACCATGGAGTGGGGCATCAGGAGCCTGTCACTGCTCCAAGCACTCTTGGTGTGTATTTTCATGGAATCAGAACAAATCGGCTCAGAAGGGACCTTAAAGCCCATCCAGTGCCACCCTCCACCAGCCCAGGGTGCTCCAAGCCCCGTCCAGCCTGGCTTTGGACACTCCCAGGGCTGGGGCAGCCACAGCTTTTCTGGGCACCCTGTGCCAGGGTCTGCCCACCCTCCCAGGGAAGAACTTCTTTCCCAAACCCAACCTGGATCTCCCCTCCTCCAGCTCAAAGCCATTCCCCTTGTCCTGGCCCTGGTTGGCACAGAAACACAGCCCTGGAGCTGCCAGGTTTGCCCCCAGCAGTGACACCTCCCGTCCCACAGTCACTGCCTTGATTACCAATGTCACCTTAATTTCTTTCACAACACGAGTCTCTCTTGCTTAGGGATATTTCAGGATTGCCTTCAATAAATATGAATGCAAATTTATTCACTCATGATTTGTCATTCACTGCATTACCAGTGCCATGGAGCAAGAGAGACCTTCATCTACAAACTCCTTGATAGGGATCTCTCCAAAGACAGATACTTGATTTTCCACTACATCTTTTTGGCTTTTATAAAATAAATACATGAAAGAAGATATTATTCAGGCTTATTTTATGCTCACTGAGAAGTTATCCACACCGTGGGAAGGTACAAGGCACCAGCCTCAGTCTGAAAGAGGAAATAAACCCTCATTCCTAGTAATTCTTTAAAAGTTCATTTTCAGAGCTGATGCCATCAGGACCTTTTCCACAATTCAGAGACTTCATCACAAGGGCTCCCTGCTCCCACCTTAAAGGCCACCAAGTCTAGACTCATTTATTCCATTAAATCCCAGCTCTCTGCCCTTTTAAAGGCCCCCATTCCAAGTCCTGCCCTCAGAGGAGGCTCTTACTCCACTTTTTTACCAGCCCAAATGCTTCTTCAACTGGGTCCTCACCCAAATCAGGGCAAATGGCCACAGTCTTGGCTGCCAATACTTCCTGGAATGATTCCTCCAGGTTTGTACACAAATATTGGGAAATATTTTTATATATAGCTTTATTCTATACTATATCAAAATTGTTGGGTGCTGAGCATCCAGGATCACACTGAAAATCAGGGTACCACGAGATGTCTCTTCTGCATACATTAAACAGATTTCCTGAAGGCAATCACTTCGTCTGAGTGGCTGGAGAGGGCCAGAATTTTGGATGGAGCCAAGGAAGGAGGAAAGCCCAGGAAGGATGGCACACTTCTGCACTAAAGCCCTTATGAATATTAATGAAACCATCACAAAAGGAGCTGCAGCATGAATATGAGGAGCATGATAAAACGGGCTTGAGCTTATGACATGTTCAATCGCTCATTTAATTTTTATAGGAGTTGATTAAGATGCCTTTGCTTGAATTTTTATACTGTTTACTATAAAACATTATCATTTTCTTCAAAATCTATCGAGACAGACAAACCACACATTTGCTAAGCTGTTAAATAAATAGTATTAAATCAACAATACCCAGGGTCCCCAAATGCAAGTCATTTCCATGTATATTGATTTTAGTTCCATTTGCTGCAATAAAAGTTTTGTCTCTAAGCAAAGGAAAAAAAAAAGAAAAAAGCTATTTTATGAAATTGTTTTGGTTTTAATTCTTGAAATAATGTAGTTCTGCAGTCCCCACACAGGGCAAACTGGCCCTGAGTGCTCTCAGAGAGACTCAGGTTGCTCAGGGAATTCAGCTATGGACACCACCAGGCTGGAGTGGCTCCTGCCCAGGGACAGCAGGGACTTTGAGGACAGGATTCACTCCCTCTGCTCAGACCTCACCTGGAGTTCTGCATGCAGGTCTGGTGTCACCAAAATAAGGACATGGAACTCTTGGAGCAAGCCCAGAGGAGGATACGAGGTTGGTAAAGGGGACTGGAGCACCTCTGCTATGGGGACACACTGAGAAGGTTGGGGATGGTCAGCCTGGAGAGGAAAAGGTTGAGTGGAGATCTCAGAGCACCTTCCAGTGTCTGAAGAGGGTACAGGAAAGCTGGAGAGGGACTGTCCACCTGGAACTGGAGTGACAGGACAAGGAGTAATGGACACAAACTGAAAGAGGGGAATTTAGGTTGGTTAAACAGAAGAAATTGCTGGCTGGGAGGGTGGGCAGGCCCTGGCCCAGGGTGCCCAGAGAAGCTGGGGCTGCCCCTGGATCCCTGGAAGTGTCCAAGGCCAGGTTGGACGGGGCTTGGAGCACCCTGGGCTGGTGGGAGGTGTCCCTGCCCATGGCAGGGGTGGCACTGGGTGGGCTTTGGGGTCCCTCCCAACCCAGGCCATTCCCAGATGACTCCAAGGCTCCCAGGAGAAGTTGCTGCTCGAGCGGCTGACAGGGATCCTGACTGTTTTGCCTCACCATGGTGACATTCCAAACTCCAAGTTCTAGCAGTTTAATTCTGGCACAGCAAATCTGCACCACATTCTACAAGAGGAGCAAGTGTAACTCAATACAGGAAACAGCATCAAAGCTGTGAAGGAGGAAGGAAAGCACAGACACTGAGAGGATCAGCTGGGAAGCAGCTACTGGGGTGAGGAGTGGGCAAGAGGCAGGAGGGGCGAGCTCCCCCTGCCCAGCACTAACCACAGGGGCTGCTCAGAGAAAGATGGAGGAATTATTTTGTTGGGAAACAAAATAATGACACAAAAACACAGACTGAACACAAATCACATAAATCCCATTCAACCACAGAGTCTTTGTGTGTTCTAAGTACAAACAAGTCAGGAAAAAGAATATATTTATTCATGCATTTTTCTACCTTCACAAGGCAGGTTTTCAAAAACCCTTTGTGTGGGGAAGAGGTAAATGCCCACCCTCAGATTTACACCTGATAGAGAACAAACCCCCACTGATCCCACACGTGCCTAAGGAGGACACAGGTATTTGCCAACACTGGAATTCTTGCTGCCAGCCTGTAAATAACACTTTTGAGAGCAGCCTGGGTCAGGAGGGTCACGGAGGTGATAACCCACACACTGCTGCCTTCCAAAGCCACTCCAGCTCTATTTAATGGGAAGGTCCCAATCTAATTAGGTGAGAGCAGCTTCTGGCACAGCTCAGGTCACCAAGGGTGGGTCACTCACTGTCCCAGCCCCGGTGGGCACAGGTAGAGCCTTTCAGCATTAACTAATCATTTACAGGGTACAGATTGGGCCATGGATCATTATGTGCCTTGGGAACCACCAACCTCAGAGCAAGGGAAAAAGGCTGCCAGTTCAGTGCTGGGCCCAGTAGAGAGGTTCTCTGTAACTCCATCAAAACTGGGGGGCTTTTAGACCCTTGTGTACAACTGTGCCACATGAACATCACAGAACACAAAAAGGGAAGCGGGTTGGAGAGAAACAAAGTTTGTCTTGTTAAAAATCCACTCCCTAGAAAGCCTCCCACATCCCCACATCCATCACCATGGCAGGCTCAGGCAACTGGGAACTCAGCAGTCAGGGAAGAGAAAAGAACAGTAGCCCAGACTCCCCCTTTTCAGAGCAAAAATAACTCAGGTACTCACAGCATCCAGTGAGACTCCCAGGGATGTGTCCAAGGGCTCCTGCCAGACTCCCCCAGTGCCTGGTTTGGTGTCTGTGTCCATATCCATATCCATGTCCACAGGGCATCTCCCTGCCTCTCTCAACCAGCTGCTCGGGGCACCACTGAGCATCCCCAAGGGGCTTCAGCTCCATCTGATTCCAGATTTGATCCAAAATGACCACATCTGCTTCCCGTCACACTCATCCCACCGTATCCCAGCCAACCTAACTCCAGCCTGGCAGCCCTAACCCAAGCATATTTCAAGTCTGCCCCCAAAGCCAGACCTTATTAAAACCCATCCATCCACCCACCCACAACCGAGCACCCTTCCAGCCCCACCCTGCCTGCCTTAAATAGTGTCCCAAACACAACCCAGCTGGGGCAAGGCGTTTAGCCCGAGGATTCCACAGGCCTGGAACAGATCTCATAGAGGGAGGATCATCTGGTTAGCGCAGTGTGATTGGCAGCAGAGCACAGCACAGGTGAAGGGGGTACTGAGACATCTTTAACTTCAGAGCCCTGCACAGAGAAGTGTTAAATCTGAGGAGAACGTCAGTGATTCCTGCTGGCTGTAACCAAACCCTCTCTAAATCCAGGGGAGAAAAATGCCTCACCTGGACCTGGCAATATCTAGATGCCTCTTCTCTGCCATATGGAAGCAAATTGCTGATATTTTCCATGTCAGGAATTTGTTTCCCACTTGTTCTCACCCCCTGTCGCTGTGTGCCAGGATTTCACATTTCAGGAAGGGCTTCATTACAAAAGGTGCCACAAAGTTCCCCGTTTCTCGCCGTGTGACGGCGCCTGGAAGCTTCACAAGTCTGTTTTCCTTAGTTCCCTTTCACAGATTGTCAGAGGATCTTGTGAAGCTGAGGTGGAGCAGAAAAGCAGCTCCTGGCCTGGCACAAAGGGCCAGCTCCAAATGCAGTGTGACAGCGGCCCCAAAGCTGCACAACCTCCCCACAGTGTTTTTGGGGAGAGGCTGCGTGGGCCAGGCTCTGGGGTGGGAGGGAGAGCACAGGGAGCTGAGGAGGGGTGGCAGTGCCACTGCCCTGTACCTGTGCCACGAACCATCCCCATTGCCAGCAGGGGATGGAAAAGCTTTATTTGAAATCTGGGGAAAACAGCCAAAAAGCAGAACAGTCCAAATTACCAGAAGGTCCGGGAGGTGTGAGCTGTCAGCCACAGCCATCCCGGGCTGTGCAGGGACTGAGCTGAGCCCAGGCTGGACCCCAAAGCCCTGCTCAAAGCACGGCGGGTGGGGCTGACCCTGCCCCATCCCCAACACTCTCCAGGGCATTGCCACCTTGGACAGCTCCTGCTTTTGCCCAGAGCATCATCAAGCTCTGCTGGGGGCTCAGGCTTGACTTGGTGTTTCACCGAATCACACAATTGTTCAGGTTGGAAAAGCCCTCTGAGCCCATCCAGTCCAACCATCCCCCAGCCTTGCCAAGGCCACCACTGACCGTGTCCCCAAGTGCCACATCCACACAGCTTTTCAATCCCTCCAGGGCTGGGGACTCCACCCCTGCCCTGGGCAGCTGTGCCAGGGCTGGGCAGCCCTTTCCAGGAAGGAATTTTCCCCAATATCGAACTTAAACCTTCCCTGGCACAACTTGAGGCTGTTTCCTCGTCCTGTCACTTGTTCCCTGGGACCAGAGCTCGATCCCCACCTGGCCACACCCCCCTTTCACTGGTCCTTCCTCACCTCAAATCCAGAGGGTTCCAACCAGGATGTACAAGATGTAAGAGACAAGAGAAACAGTGTTTTCATCTCTACCTACAAGCCATAAAGCTCATCTGCAGCTTTTCAAGGAAAGCACAGGATGGGGATAATGAGGTTTTAAGCAGGGACTGTGGTTTATTACAAATTTATCTTTACTCATAAAATGTCCCACTAGTAATAATCCTGTCTGAAGTAGGGGATGAAATATCAAATTAAACCCCAAATACTTCAGTACAGCGTAACCACTCTGACAAAGTGATCTGATATAATTCATTTCTCCTTTAATAAAATAAAGTGAATCTTTCAATAGCACTGGATCATCCCATCAGGCATGTTGGAGATCCTGGAGGTGTTGTGATAGGTGTGTTGTGACTGATGTGTGTCACTACTAGAGTTTTGTTATTAATATATAAAGTGGAAGGATTGATTTGTAGTTGGTCTGGGTGACAAGGTGAGGATCAGTCACAGGTCGGACTCAAGGGTCTTGAAGTTCTTTTCCAACCTAAATGATTCTATGATTCTCTATAACTAAAGTACAGGAGAGATAAAAGTCAGGTATTAGCAGGACAAGGGACTGAAAGGGACTCTAAACCCCCCAAATCCCCTGCACTCTCAGAGGGATCACAGAGACGGGAACCATTCCCCCCAGATGTTGTCCAGCCCCATCACACACCTCCTCAGGCCACCTGCCCCATGCCCAGGAGCTCTTACCCACGGCAGAGAACATTTATTGGCACCTGGAGAGTCCCCTTCCCTGGGACTGAACGCTGTCCACGCTCTGCCCACGGGGGAAAAGGCTCCCTGTTCTATCTGGGCAAGGTGCTTTCACATAATTAGAGGCTCCTCCATTCTCCCCTCGGGATCCCTGTCTCCTGCACTGGCTGGCACTCGCCTTCCCCTCATTAACATGGACAGGCACTTTCCTGGGAGCTGTCTGGAATAATCCTGCTCTTCTGCATGGCTGCCCGGGTTATTAAGGGAAGTGTGAAAAGGAGAATTACTCTCATAGTACTCCACAAAGCCTTGCAGGGTTAAGCCCTCCCCAGGGTAAATGGTCTTATGAGATGCAGAGTAAATACTGCGAGGATTAGACTCAAAATGCCTCTCAACTTTGAAAACTAACAGGAGTCCAAATCAGTCATCACCATGCTTGGCTTGGGGAAGTCTCCGGGTTTAATCAGGCACTTTCCCAGAGGAAATGATTTCTAGGAATAAGGTTTTGTCCAAATGTTCCTTACTTAGGAGAGGAACGAGCTTAAACTTTGAATAAACAGACTTGGTCCTTCTAAGTATGAGATTATTTTGTGGCACTGTGACAGACCTGAGGGACTGGAGCTTATCAAACAGGGATCTGGGGCTGGGGCTGGATAAATGAGTTCAGGAAAGGGGGAGGGTGAAGGGGGAGTTTTGTTTCTGTGCAGTCATTGTTTGAGTTTTTTCGTTGGATAGAAACCCCATTTGGGTAAATCCAATTATTATCAGATCACAGAATCATGGACTGGTTTGTGTTGGAAGGGACCTTAAAGCCCATCCAGTGCCACCCCTGCCATGGGCAGGGACACCTCCCACCAGCTCAGGTAGCTCCAAGCCCCGTCCAACCTGGCCTTGGACACTCCCAGGGATCCAG